>CAKKXW010000005.1:15901484-15914555 GCA_920937365.1 Sphaerophoria rueppellii | reverse complement strand
ATGATGCGATATTTATTTTTTCTTAAATCTCTTAATTTATTTAGCACGTACTTTTTCTCAACACAGCAATTAAAACATTTTGAAAAAAAACTTTGATCAAACACATTTTATTTCAAAATTAAGAGATAGCAAAATCTGCCTTAATTTGAAAATTCAAATCAGTAACGGCTGGCGGAAGTCACGATTCTCATAGGAAGGCGATTCTCTCTCTCTTAGTAAGATGCATTTAGTTCAAAATTTGTCGTCGTCTGCAGTTGGGTGGCGCTTTGAGCAGTAAGAATTTTCAGTTTCAGTCCGGAACACTCTTAAACCATATGATATTTTGATGTACTTTCTTATGTAGTATCCGTAGCTTAGTGGTTAGGTGCCTCAACCGCTAGGCAGAACGTTGTGCGTTCAAGTCCCACTCGTGCCCAAAGTTTAAAATTGATTTAATGTATACAAAACTTCAAAAAGTATCAATCTGTCATGAAAAAGTACTTCTCAACTTCGCCCTTCGGAATCGGCATTAAATTGCAGGTCTCCCCAATTCTTCACACGCACCCAGAGAATTGTGGATGAGAGTAAGTCGATTAGGCCTTACCTATCCCAGAGCTGTCGCGTCACTCTATTTTTCTAAGGACAACAGGCATCACTGCAACTAGAGGTAGCAGACATCAGACATGATTTTTTCCATTATTTATACTTGTAATTATTGTAAAATTATGTTTTTCAGATTTTTCTTTAAAAATTTCTCTGTACTATGTTTTCAGCGGATTATCTGTTTTTTTTTTTTTTTTTTTTTTTCTACGTAGATAGAGTCCTGTGAAGTTAGCAAAATGATTGTAGAAAATTTAATAAAAAATGAGAGTTCCAGGTAGCAAACCAAGAGTTCTAGAGTTCCTCATACTTTTTGAATAGTTCTGGCAAATTAAGGCCAAAATTCGAAAAAAGTTTTTTGTGCTAACTTCACCCAGCAACGACTTCTTTTTAGAAAATGATTTCTAATGATGTATTTCAACTTAAAATCAAAATTTCTAGAGTTCCTGATGGGTTTTAGAAAGAGTTCTGCAAAATTGGAAAAGATAGGGTTACCTTAGGTTCTCATTGACTTAGATGTTTGCTCTTATGAGACAACACACACCGAAAAAGACACGACACGACAAAAAGTCTTGTTCGCTCGTCTGTTGCACTAATTACATACAGGAGGAAGACAAAAAGTCCGGGACAAAATGTCAGCACCTAAAAGAAAACACCGTCTTATAAAGTAACACACACCAGAGTGAACAAGACAAACAAACAGCAATCGGCAAAAACAAATTGTCAGTTGTAAAGGTTGTATAGGAGCAATACACACCGAAGCAGACAAAGACAAGACATTTTGTCTTTGTCGGCCTCGGTGTGGGGTAGGATACGAAACGACTTTTTGTTGAAAGACAAAAAGATATCTTGTCCGCTTCGGTGTGTTTTTAGCCTAAGTCAATGGACTGGGCACCTTAATTTGCGAGAACTGTTGAATTATTAGTTTTATAATAAAAAGTTATTAATAAAATGTTTAGAACTTTTTGTTGCCTACCGCGAACTCTAATCAGAACTCCCTGATTTTGATTTTTTGGATTTTTCAAAATGTTTCCAATTTTGTAGAATTCTTTATAAAACTCATCCGCACAATCAGTTTGCTTACTTCACAGGACTCGTATAGGTAGGGGTAATGAAAGATTTTTGCTACTTAAGCATCCCCATGTAATTACCATGTCTGACGACCTAAATTAGCTTAAATTTGCATTAAGGATATATGTATGTCCAAATCAAGGATATATGAACAAAAATAATAAGTACTCATGAAATAAATTTCTCAGAAAATTAAATTATTAGAAACGTTTTTTCCTAAATATTGAATTTCCAAAACTTATCAATAAAACAGTTTTTCCAAGAAAATAATACCGATAAGGCGATAATTATGTCCTTATGCCTTGCATTCAATATCATGTCAATATTCATGAGCGATAATAATCCACTAAACGTATGTTTTTGCATTGAATCAAATCCGAACCCTATCAATTCCTTATTCGTATGTAAATAAGCTATTTGATCCATGACTGTGGGAGTTTGTCACTTCATGTCACTTACGAATTGTATTAACGAATATTCAGTTAGTTTATTTACGTAAGAAAAACAAACGTCAGTAAACAGTGTTAGCACAGAAGGCAACAGAACAATCATTGTGTCCCCCACACACACACGCTGCTGAACAGTATCTTCTATGTGAATTGATTTGGTAGGAATTCAAATACTAAACTATCAATAGCCTTATTCCAATATCCAATTTCACTTCATTCATAATTTATACGTAGCTAGTAAAATGATAAAAATAAAATATTCAACATTAAATTTTAACCTAAGGCATATTTACAACATTTAAATTGTTGTCTGCGTTTTTGCTATTTATTTTAAGCCCATATTACCAATTTCATTGGAAGTAGGTGTAAGCAAAAAAAGGTTATTTATAACTCGATGTCTGCCTGCGAATATTAAATAGTTGAAAGCACAAACTCAGCTTCAACAGATATCAAAATGCCGAAAGTAAAACGTACCTAGGCCTCACACGAAGAGAAGAAATGTTTTGTATACTTGTTGTTTTTCTGAATAGAATTTCAAATAAGTTAGAGACAAGGTATTTTTACCAACTTGTTTAGAAAAGAGCATTTATTTAATTCTCCTGAAAGACTTGTTATTTTTTGTTGACTTTAAATTGTCTTGTGGACTTAAATTTCCAGGAATTGGTCATTTCCAAAATCTAAGTTAATTTAAGTTAAGGGGGGAGGGATGGAAATGGAGTAAATTTAAAGGTTAGGTAAGGTTAAAGTGGCTGTGGAAACAGAATCCACACATTTAGGCCAAAGGAAAAGGACCATTGTGATACCACATGAGCCTAGGGAATTACGTCTTACTAGTCGAACCGTTTGAGCTTTTTATAAAGCGAAGAAGATATTTAGTATCCTTGTAAGTTATTTGGGGTTATCGTAAAAATATTCTCAAATACGAAGTTTGCGTCTTAAGGAGAGAACAGGGCATGTGCAGAGAAGGTGAAAAATTGTTTCTTCTTCTTCTTCGTCCATACAGCTCCTACAGAAGTCATCTGAGGCTATACCAAATCGTATTGCGTGTCTGCCTATAAAATACAGTGTTTTGTAAGGACACCTATTAGGGAGCTAATATGAAATCTGCTTTGAGATAACAAGTGCTTGGAGCGCTTTAGGTCAAGTGACGGCCATTCATGAGTTTTCTCGCTGCGCACGTTATTAAATTATACCACCTAAAGCTTGTTATCGTTAAGGCTGCTTCTTTTAGCAAAAGTTAACATGTAGCTATCGGCCTGTTTTTTACCTTTCAGGTGAGATACCTATCTCACGTTTCCATTTATAGCGAGTTCATGGGCTCTACAATTTCCTGTGATGTCTCTGTGGCCTGGCACCCAACAGAGGTTAATATTAAGAGATGAACGACAATCGAGGGCCACTTGAGAGTTGGTTGAGACGGCTGTGAGAGATTAAATAGCAGCCTGACTATCAGAGAAGATGCGGATATCAGAAGTTAATATCAAGTTTTCTCTTAGCCAGTATAGAACCTCTTTGATCGCCAAATATCCGTTTGGCAGACGCTACAATCATTTGGGAGGCGGAACGAGAGCTTAGATCAAGCTTTTCTGAGTACACACTACTAACAGCACTATCATTTGTCTTGGATCTAGTGAGTCGCACTCTGCTGATTTTGTCACAGTAAGTGACTTTCTATAGTGCAGTCCACCATACTGCAACCCCGTTCATGAGTATTGGTAAAAAAACCGGGATGGAATCGTGTAAGCTGATAATTGATAGCTGACAGTCAATTTTCTATTCTTTTTTGCCTGAATTTGACTGTCAAATATCAAAAATCAGCTTACACGATTCCATTCTCGATGTATATAACCAATAAGTAATTGCCTCCTATGACTTTCTTGATGCATGAGAAAAGAGCTACTTTCTTAACTCTTTCTTGTTTCCAACTTAATTTTTTGTCTGATATCAGACCAAGATATTTGGCTTCATTGGTAAAAATAAGTGATACTATTTCTGGAATTTCGTATTTCCGTGTAAAAAGGACGAGGTCTGTTTTTTGAGGATTAATATTAAGTCCACAGTGATCGGCCCATCTAATGAGCATATTAAGTGCGTTTTAGATGAGGTTTCTCAGTGTATTAGGATGTTTTCGATGAGTTTGACATGATCTTGATGCCAACCCTCATTGCTTATTACAGGTGGTGGACTCGGATGCTCTCGCATGGACTTTGAGGAAGCCAATCGAAAGGTTCAGTTTCACTATCTGCCAACGGTAAGAGCTAATCGTGTCATCGATATTGCTCCTTTCAATGACCGCAACCAAGATTTTGTTATGCTCCTTCAGTAAATCATTAAATGGTTTAGTTAGAGGTACACATCGAATGTGGGGAGTGCTGGTGTTATGCACTCTGTGTTTTTTGGGTACGGGATTGGACTCCTCCAGAAACCTTTGTCGCTTTGACGTGGTGTCGCAGCTAGTCTTAGTTTAGGCTAGGATGGATTTAGCCAACACAATCCTTCTGTTATGGATGGTATTACTTCCATCCCCCAATGTTGCACCAGGAGATTTCAGAATTCTCATCGCATAACGACGTTGTATATAAGAGATCCTAGGTTCGATGGCGGTCTTCGTAGTGGAGGCAGGGTCATTATTCACGATCGATGCTGCTAACACTACGAAGACTACAACTAGGAGCAGCCTGGAGAGGTTTACTCTTTTTAGTAGTGAAGGATCACGAACGAAGGATTTTCACGAACTTTCCACTATCGACCTGAGGAGGCGCTGTCGCCAAGGATACACCCTGTACCGCACTAGAAGATGGCTAGGCACAATCCCTGCTCCGTTGTTTGGCACAGGAGTAACGACAGCCGACGTTGCCGCCGCGCGCCGGACTGCCGCCCGTTGTAGATGAAGTACCGGCCTTAATCTGAGGATGTTTTTGTTCTTTTGTTCAGGCATAGAGTTCCCACGAGTAAGCAAAGTAAAGGGTGGGTCCATCTGCGCAGAGATTCGCATACACAGACAAGGCTAGGTAATAAGGAGGTTGCCTGGTATCCGGATAATCCGTTAATGACTGAGCTATTTTTTAAAAATTGGGCTCTCAGTCTGGCTGATCATCGGTACGGATCGTATAACACCTTAGATTCAGCCCAATAAAGGGATAAGATATGCTTTAGGATGGGATAGACGAACAGCAATTAAGCCATTAGCGTCCTAGGGAAGGACACTACGTGTTGACAGACAGTGTTATTCAGTCAATGGATTAGGGAACATCAGCCAGCATAATAGCACGGCGGCGACGGAGGAGGGGATTAGAAATTAGGAAAGGGTGGGACGAGCGATCTTTGATTTCAGGACTCTTCTGGAGATATAATTCCCGAGAATCATTGACCTTACTCATTGATACCCAAACCGACGCAACACACATCATTGCTCAATTCCTAGGATAAGCAAAACTAGTTTCGCGCATACCGATGATAATCAATGATCTTTCGGATCTTCCGGTGGACCGGAGGCGCGGAGGTATATTTAAGGCCCCTGGTGGTATATTTAAGTCCTCTGGTGGAACGCGGAAGGCAATAGCTCTGGTAGATCACATCAACTAGAACGTCAAAAACTACTATTAACCTACCAGAAACTGCAGTTTTTGGGAAATGCATAAATTATATAGCTTGTAGGTAAACAAGTAGCTATCAGCAACGCTTTTTAGAAAATTGGAGCTGCGTTGCGTCAGACGTGTGTTTTTGAACTACATATGTTTTTGCGAGTCTTCCTTCACACAACGCAACGAGTTTGGAACTTGCGATTTTCAATGGTTTAATTTTGTTATATTTATGTGCCTAGACATAATGTTTGTAGGGTTTTTTTTCGATTTTTGCTGAATGAATAACTTAATTACTTATTTGATATTTAACTCTCAACTCGTGAGTTGCATATTGTTTGAAACAAATATCCGTACAAAAATACATATCCATTGGATCTACCTTTATCCTTTTTTGAACTATAGTGCTTCCATAATGAAAAAGTTTAAAAAAAATCATCTTTCCTTGCATTTTGCATTTCACCAAAGCGTTTATACATGAGGTACATGCTAGCAAGGAAGATATTTGATACAACTCAATTACAGTTCAAGAAAAGTTTTGAAATGGAAGAAAAAGTGCAATTTTATTTTCAGTTGTTCTGTTTACGCAATAGAAATAGAATATCCATAGAAATATAAACTTTTTCGATTTTTGTTTCCGGAGAATATCTGCAGCATTAATTTATCTAGCAAGCTAAACTTAAATTGATTGATCTCAAGTTTTTCTCTCAGTTTCTGTGTTTTGCCTTTTAAGTTCCTTGATATAAACAAAGTATTCAAGTTGAGCATTCCTTTGAATGACGAGTAAATGAGAAATCATACAACTTGACTTGATCTGATGGGACTTCTACATATAAAATACATTTTTTTAAATATTCACACTTTTATCAAACTCGCTTGTTATCCTTATTGCTCTAAAACTAATATTTTATGTCCTTTCAGGTTATTGGCCACTCGGAGTTACATGGTGTAACATCTACGTTACGTGTGATGTATTGGCTTGCTCATCGAGTATTCTTCACATGTGTTTTATCAGCCTTGGACGATATTTAGGTATTCGAAATCCACTGGGTTCTCGTCATCGATCGACAAAGCGTTTGGCTGGAATAAAAATTGCTATCGTGTGGATGATGGCCATGATGGTATCTAGTTCAATAACTGTTTTAGGTGAGTAGATATATTTCAAAACCTCACAAACATGAATTGAAACAAAATAAACATAAACATAAACATATTACACATAAGTTTGCAAATAGCAGTAGAGGCAGAATTGGGTACCGTAGAAGTCTGCTGTTTTTTGCGAGCTTATCAGCCTTAAAATTTCCCGGAATATCATTGTTGCCCGACACCCATATAAGGTTCTGTCATCTCATTCAGAGACGATCGACAGTCGTGGACTGTTACAAGGTTTTAAAAGATAGACGCTAGAGATGTGAGAGCGAGATATAACTTTTATTTGACCCAAGACAGTGCCTCTTTTATCGCCATTAGCTCTGTTTGGAACACACTACATTGATTGGGAAGTCTATACGATAGAATGAGATTCAGTTGTTCTAAGTAGATACCACTTTCAATACCGCTGTCGGTCTATGAACCATCAGAATAGAAGTGTACCGAGTTCCCTTGCTCAGGTCCACCTTCTTCCCAAAAGGATCTTGAAGGGATGGAAATCCGGCAATTGTTAACGTATACCATTTATGGGTGTATAGTTTGAGCGATCAGGTAAAGTTCTGAAATAGTCTTAAATGATAGTATGGCAAGCATCACGCATGAATTGGCTGCCACTACTTTGAAGATGTGGAGAGGGGCTAGGTTTAGAAGTCCTTGCGATCGCAATGTGACTCTGATCAAGTTTTATTTTGAAATTTTCAATCGTTTGATGCGACCCTTGAATCTGATTTTTTTTTTAATTTAAAATAGGAAAAGTGGACCCTCACCATGTAGTGAATTAAATTCATTCTGTGAAAAAGAAAGGGTCCGCCGTCTTACAATTTTTTTTTTCAACTAGTGCTTATTTTGTGAATGGTAACACTAAGCCCATCTCTGATTTGACAGATAATTAGTTTTATCCTTCTGCTGAACGAATATGGTTGTGTATACGCTTGAACAACGCTGCGACATTACTTTGAAAATCATGGTAATGTTGCAGGATGTGTGCGAAAATTGCGTACGGATTTTGGAAGAAGAGAAGCACCGTCAGCTCCGTATGTTCGTTATCTTGGGAAAAAAGTGAAAGAAACTGACATCCTCATCGATAAACCAAAGCGTGAAAAGCCAAAAACAATTCGTACACCAGATAATAGAATATTGCTGCTGTGGCACACAATTCACATCAACATCAATTCACCGTCGTTCTCAACAATTGAACATTTCGGAGACATCATTGAGACGAGATGACATTAGTATGACGCCATACAAAGTCCAATTGGTTCAGGAGTTGAAGCGAACTGACAATCCAATGCGTTTTCTCATCGCTAAGTGGGCCTGCGATCGACTTAGAGAAGATACCGAATTTGGCGAAAAAATCAGCTTTTCAGATGAAGCTCATTTTGATCTTGCGAGTATGTTAACAAGTAAAATTGTTGTATTTGGGACACAGAATACCCGCACGCATACATTGAATTGAAGCTCATACACCCAAATCGAGTCACTGTTTGTGCGGATTTTGGTCCAGAGTAATAATTGGGCCATTTTTCTTCGAAAATGAGCAAGAAGAGCTGTTACAGTCAATGGCGATCGTTATCGGGCCATGTTAAACGAATTTTTGTTCACAAAAATTGAAGAGGAGGATATTGGCAACATTTGGTTTGAACGGGACGGCCGGCTGCGGCGCTACGTACCACACACCCGAAGCTACACTCGATGTTTTACGCCCTGTTTTTGAAGATCGCGTTATCAGTCACAGAGCCGATGTGTCGTTTGGCCACCTCGGACTGCGATTTGACACCATTGGACTATTATTTGTGGGGTTGTGGGATTGTATCGTAAAAGATAAGTTTGATTCAGGCAGCTATAAAATCCCTGGACTCTGTCTCTACAAACTCAATTACGGTCCAAAACTAACTGTCGATTGTTTCTAATGGAGATGGCACAACAGTTTAACATTCACTTTCACTGGGTGCCGGGCCATAGACATATTCCACGAAACTGTAAGACCGATGAACTCGCCAAATATGTTACAACATTACCCAATAAACCACAAATTGCTAATGTTGCTATACCAATCGCTACATGCAAACTTTTGCTACAACAAGATGCTATTAACAGAACTAACATCTGGTGGAATAACATAACAATCTGTCAGGCGACGAAAAACATTTGGCCTAATCAGGACTCAAAGAGATCTAGGTGCCTGGTATTTCTAAGTAGATTGCGTATAAGCTCGTTAATTGCTGTCATTACTGGACACTGTCTAATAGGAAGACACGCCGCAACTCGCGACTGGGCGTATTTTCTAATGATTTCTGCAGAACTCTGCATGGATGAAGAGGAAGAAGAAACAGTCCTTCACCTACTCTGCACCTGTCCTGCTCTGGCTCATAAACGTATGATTCAGTTAGGAGAATACTTTATATTGATTTAATTATTAATATAATTAATCTTCTATACGTTTCGTAAGGAACTCTAATTGGTTTCAATGAGCTTTCAAAGAAAGCCTAGGTATTTAGATTAATGTGGTATTACAATGGGCCTTCAATTGGCCTAAGTGTGTCTTTTACCATCCATGACAGCCACTTTAACCTAACTTAACCTAACCGGAAAGATTGTACTTTAAAAAGTGAGTTACTTCACTTTAATTTGGTCGTTCATTGCATGTTTCGCCAGTTCTTGTGCGTATCGCATTAAGCTTATGGAATCTTTAGACCCCTAATCTAAAGAAAATTCAAATATTCGTTGCTACTTTACATTGTTATTAGAATATTATAATTTATCAGCTTGTATAACAATAAGAATTGAAATTGTAACAAAAACAAAAAGAAACACAAAATATTAATTCTTACAACTTAACTCATGAAGTGTATACATTAAGTATGGTCACCCTAAATATGAAAAATGTTTGCATCCTTTTTGTATTTCCAGGAATAATAAATAAGTCCAACATCATGCCACATCCGCGGGTCTGTGTGATAAATAACCGAGCTTTCTTTGTTTTCGGCTCCCTGGTGGCCTTTTACATTCCGATGCTGATGATGGTAACCACATATGCACTAACGATTCCATTACTCAGAAAAAAGGCTCGCTTTGCTGCTGAGCATCCCGAGAGTGAACTCTTCCGAAGGTATGTAGATGTATGAAGCTAAAAGTCAGATACCGTAATATACAAAATTTGATTTAATCGTTTTGGGAAAAGTGGAAGGGATTGTATTTGTGTATGGAAACCATAAATCCCATGCAGAACCCTTTTCTACTTAAAATCTGTTTTTCACCTTGAGAATAATAACCGATTATATAAATGAGAAAGGGTTTCTGCAAGAGGACAGACTTAAAAAGTAATGTAAGTTGTGTTAATTGAAATTGATTAGTGAATTTAAAATTAAGTTTAATGACTTTCATACCTATGGGAAGGAAAGGTTAGTGTAAAGTATATCTTAAATGGTGCTCTTTGGTCCTTGTGAAAATTACAGATTACAGTCGCTGATTAAGTTTCAAAATTCGTTTTTATTTTTTATATAAGAAATGAATTTAAAGAAATTGTTTGAATTTTTAAATTTAAGTTTGTCTTTCACAAAATTAATTTTTTTTTAGCAAACATTTCAAATGAGCTGCACTTTAAAATCAAATAGCGGTTGTAAACTTGAGAAGAAATCGTTCAATGACAGTTATTCAATAATAGCTATAACTTGCCCTTGAGGACTTAAATGCTTTATTTATTTGATTTAAATTTAAAAAATATCATCTATGTACAATGTATTTAATTTTGTAAGGCATGGGGATGGGGAAGGAAGAATAGAGCTTCAAATTTTTTGGAGAAATAAAGAAAACAAAACTTTTGGTTCACTAAAAGCAATATTTTTTAGTGTAGCTTGATATTTCAGTTGATGAAAAAAAATATGTTGACACATATGCTGTCAACCGTATGTGAATAAATACTCAGCAAAAAACACTATTTTTAATGTAAGTCAAATGCATTACGGATGTGCATGTGTTGTGTTAATGCATTAAGTCATTTTTTAGAATTTGGAGATTTAAATGCAGAACGATAATATCTACATCTACATATGTACCTACTGGAAAAACACACTTTAAAGGAAAAATAGTTTTTTTGTTTTACTTTGCACGAAGTAAGAAATACAGAAAGAGAACGCACTATGTTGACTGGATGCATTTGACCAATAATTCAACTTTCAACGCTTAAATAAATACTATCTTTTAACAGGAAAATAAGCATTTAAAAGATCCTATGGCTTTTCTCTGTCATCCAAATTACTTGTTTGAAAATGTGTGTTTCATTCAGTGAAACTTGCTATGAAAATTACAAGTCTATTTAAAATTAATAAGGATTCTCGATCGTGGTCAATTTTCCAATTACTTACCTTCTTAAGGTGGAGCTAAAGTCTGTGGGGACTTGGGCCTCAACAGTCTCTGCCAGCCAACTCTGTCCCTAGCTAGCTCTCTCCAGATTTGCACTCCAAGTTGATTGAGGTCCTCTTCCACTTGAGTGCGCCACCTGATTCGCGATCTTCCTCTCCTCTTACGTCCCTCGGGAATAGTGTCGAAGGCTTTCCGGGCCGGAGCATTGGTGTCCATCCGCTCTAAATTACCGAGCCATCTGAGTCTCTGGACCTTGACCCTTCTGGCTAAGTCCATGTCTTTGTACAACCCGTAAAGTTCACTGTTATATCTTCTTCTCCATTCCCCTTCAATGCACACGAGGCCAAAGATGACCCAACTTGAACTTGAACATTTTCATTCAAACTTACTTTGAGATCAATTTCTATTTACGTTTAATATTGTTGTATTATCTTCTATGATTTAAAATATTCAGTATAACACTTTTACTTGTTAAGAACTTGGCATTCTTGTAGATCTCATTACTTTTGGTGGCTGACTTCTTATACAGTGTTGTTCACTCATAAGAGAACTTGGGTTTTTTTTACATTTTATGTTTTTATTCTGATATCTGATTTCACATCTTTTTCCAAATTTTTTTTTTATGGAATGGAAGCATGCACCTCGAAATACATTCAATAAGCTAAAAATTGGCAAGCTGACAACCCCGTTTGCCGGGGCAATGCATGGCAGAAATATCACGGACCTTACCACGGCGGCGTCCGAAAGAGTTCGTTAATGGCTGGTTTATCCCCCAGCCTTTCATTCTTCGGCACGGTTTTCATACATTAACGCTGACACCACCACTGAAATTAGGAACCTCTAAAACATAGAGGAGGTATTAGCTAGAGTCATAACTCGTTCCCTTTTTTTAAAAATCACCGTCCAAAAAGTTTTGCAATTTACTCTCTTTTCTTGTGTCCGTGAATCTGTGTAAGTCCATAACAATGCTTATGTATTGGTTCAGCCCATTTGAAATGCATTGAGAGACCTATACAATCGCATTGATGTGGATATTTTATCAAATTTAATTTTTTAGGTCGAAAGAGAGCAAAATGCCTTGAGTTGCAACTCTAGGTATACTTCCTCTGTGCTCTAACTATGATTAAATTGGGTTTCCGAAAGTTGTACTATTGGGGGGTTACGAACAATTCGGAGCCCGATCTTAATCTTAGCTGGCGTTCTTCTCGATCTGGCTGACTTTTAACGCAATGTTGTTTGCACATAAGAGAACTTGGCTCTTTCTTCACATTATATGTTTTTGTCCTGATTTTACATTTTTGCCATTTTTTTTTTATGGAATGGAAGCATGAACCTCGAAATACACTAAACCAGGGGCCTATTTCATAAATATTGACAATTGCGACAGGTGACAGGTGACAATTTGTAAATTTACAACTCGACAATTGTCAAAAATCTGTTTCATAAAATATTTGACAATTTTGTAGAATTGTCGTAACAATTGTAGTCTTTTCGTTTCATAAAGAAATTGTCATGACAATGAATTGTCAACTATTTTTCTACAATTGTCAGGAATTTTCCGACAAATTTGTACTGACAATTGTTTTATGAAATCTATATATATAAAAGACTAATTCGTTAAATTTATGTTATCTTTTCAAATTGACAAGCGGTTGACCGATTTTCTAAATTTTTCTTTTAAAGTAAAGAGGAATAAGGGTAGAAGGTTAATCAACTGTTAAGTAACAGTACTGTTAAAGAAATACTTTGCTTTTCTGATGTTAACAATGCTGTTAAGATGTTTTAACAGTTTATAAAATACTTTGTCTAAAAACTGTTAACAGCTCAACATTTAAATGTTTAACAGTGGACAGTGGACAGCGTTAACAGTTATAAATACT
>CAKKXW010000005.1:15869255-15889896 GCA_920937365.1 Sphaerophoria rueppellii | reverse complement strand
TTACACTCGAGCCCAACTTCGGTCGTACGCTCAAGTATAGAGAATCGTTCTTTAGCCGTACTACGCGAATGTGGAACTCTCTTCCACACTCTGTTTTTCCCGATCATTGCAATGTTCAGGAATTTAAAACCAATGTACACCGGCACCTCCTCTCTAGCCCCTTCCTTCTTTCCTAAAGTACTCACTGTGTCTATGGCATAAAAAGGGTATAAAAACCCCTTGAGTGTGTGCTCATTATAAAAAAAAAAAAAAAATTACAACTTGCACGCGTCACATGGGCTTTATCTTCCTCTTCTGCGTCGTCGTTCTGTGATGGATTCGAAGACTTCACGGGCCGAAGCGTTGTTGTCCATCCTCTCCACTTGACCAAGCCATCTAAGCCGTTGGACCTTAACTCTTTTAGCTAAGTTAGTGTCACTGTACAGCCTGTACAGTTCGTGGTTAGATCTTCGGTAGAACTTTTCTTTCAAAACGGCTTAAGGCACTCTCATCCGTTTTTAACAAGTTCCATGCTTCTGCTTTACCACTCAATTGCATTCTAATCCCAAGGAAGCGCTGAGTTCATATAGTCCGTGTTGATAGCGGAGCCAAGGTAGACAAAAATACCTAGAACTAGTTCGAAGTTATATGTGTCTATCGTAACGTTTTATGGAATACGTCGATGTTGGGTGTCCTTTTTTGAAAACAGCATTATACTTTGTTTTGCGGTTTTGCCCTCATTGACCGCTGCTGTGTTCTTCGAAAAATATTAATATCGTCGGCGTACGTGAGTAATTGCACAGGCTCTAGGAAAATAGTGCATCTAGTGTTGATGTGAGTGTTCTGCTCTATTCTTTCTAGTATAATGTTAAGGAAGTGCATCAAATTTTCTCAACCCATTTTGCCATCGAACTCTTCGTCGCCGGTGAGGTCGGTACTGACTCTGACGAAGCAGCGTGAGTTCTCCAATTTCATCTTTCTTGTAGCTTGGCAGCTTTCAAGTTAGTTAAGGAAAAACGGACTTAATAAAAGCCAACTGAAGCCTTACTCATTAGATAAATTTGAGACATCGTAGTTTTGTGCAAACTAATGTCGTGAGAGTAGGTCAAATTACAGATGGTTTAATTATTACTTAATATGTACAAGCAAACTTTAAACTAAGACTTAAAAACAATCGGAAGAAAAATAGGGTTATGATGGCAATCGTTGAAGGGAACTTTTGAGAACGGATTGAGAAAGACATGCGTTGAAGCAATGAACAATGAGCCTTACGTTGTATTCCGCTAACAGGTTCGTTTAAGATCTATAGAGTTCGATGAAAAGGGAGATGAGAAAATGAGACTGTTCTTAAAAGGCGTGGGTTAGTGAATATGGAAATGTTTTGAAGTAGGGTGGGGCAATCAATGTTACCATTCACTAGTTGAGGTATAAAGACAACGTCGGCATTGTCACGGCGAATGAATAAGGGTTGCATATTTAATAACATCAGTCGCTGGGCATAGGGTGGATAAAGCGATCCTCCCAACCTGAACCAACCAAGGTTACGAAGGGCAAACCGAATAAATCTGCGCTGGACGGATTCAAAAAAAATCTGCCAGGGCTGATGAAAGCAAATAATCATCATAATTAACACACGAAAATATTGTCTTCTTCTTCGGCATCCGGTCCTCGCAAGTTCTTTCAACTCATCCGTTCATTGGTCGACAAAAGGCAATTTCGAAATCCATGATTGTAGTGCCCGTGGCCTAGTGGTTATGTGTGTTGGCTGTTAGGCAGAACTTTACGCATACGAATCCTATGCGTTTTGATTTTATCTTTCACGGCTACTTTCTGGTGCGAAGAACTGACAAAACTCCTAATAGTATCAATCTTTTTGTCATGAAAAAAGTGCTTAGAAAATTTGCCGTTCGGAATCGGCATTAAATTTAAGGGGGGGCCTTACACACACTCAGAGAATTCCTGATAAGTGTAAGACAAAAAGGCCTTGGCTCTTCAAGAGCTGTTACGCTACTCTATTTATTCATTTATTTATTTCAAGCGTCCTGGTCTACCCCAACTCTCCAGTGCAAATTTGGGGCCGAACACAATTTGACTGTTAACAGAAAACGAATTGGTGAAGCTTTGGCGAGGAAAATCTTGACCTTAATAACTTATTGGCTAAGAATTTCATAATCCCATCAGTGAGCTGTTTAAGTGAAGAATAAAATACAGTTCGATAATTGAGGAGAGAATTGATCATTTTTGTGAAAGGTAATGCCAAACACACACAATTCAATTTTCAGTAACGTATTATTGGATAGCGGATGCCATAATTCTTTTCATCAATTTTAAGGCCGCGTATGACAGCATCTACAGAGACGAACTGTATAAGGTTATGTCTAGTTTTGGCATAACTATACCAAGCTCGTTCTCTTGTAAAAAATTACGATGGAGAACTCACGCTCTCCATCAAGGTTGGCAACGAGCTTACGGAAAAAAAGGATTCAGACAAGGCGATGCACTGTCGTGCGATTTCTTTAACATCGTTCTTGAGAAAATAGTGCAGAACTCCACCGTCAGCACCAGAGGCACTATCTTCCAAAAATCTGTTCAACTTTTCGCGTAGGCCGATGATATTGATACAATGGGAAGAACACAGCGTGATGTCAATGTCACCTTTGTGAGAATTGAGACAGAAGCGGCAAAAATGGGTTTAGCGGTAAATGAGGGAAAAACGAAGTATATGCTGTCTTCAAGGAAGGACACCAAGCACCGACGGCTCGGACAGAACGTCACAATAGACGCATACAACTTCGAAGTAGTAGAGGAATTTGTCTGCCTAGGCTCCACTATGAACATGTGCAATAACACCAGCGTCGAGATCAGACGGAGCATAACTCGTGCTAGTCGCTGCTTCTTTGGGCTAAGAAAGCAATTGAGTGGAAAAGCCCTCTCTCGAGCAACTGAGGTAAAATTGTACAACACACTCAACATCTCAGTCCTACTGTATGGTGCAGAAGCATGGACCTTGACAAAATCGGATGAAAGTGCCTGAGGCTATTTTGAGAGGAAAGTTCTTCGGGCCATCTTTGGCCCCGTTTGCATTGAAGGAGAATGGCAAAGAAGATACAACAGCGAACTTTACGTGTTGTACAACGACATGAACCTAGCCAGAAAGATCAAGGTCCAGAGACTCAGATGGCTCGGTCATTTAGAGGGGGTGGACACCAATGCTCCGGCCCGGAAAGCTTATGACACTATTCCCGAGGGACGAAGGAGGAGAGGAAGACCGCTACTCAGGTGGCGCACTCAAGTGGAAGAGAACCTCAGGGACCGAGCAGGCTGGCGGAGACTGTTGATTGAGGCCCAAGCCCACAACGGACTGTAGCGCCATCTTAAGTAAGTAAGTAAGGATGTGACGTGAAATAATGCCCGACGAAATACCGCCGCATAGGGCCTTATTTCCATTTCTTATGGAAATTAGACCCTTACAAGGGTTGCGGTGTGATTTGCATTGCAACTTATACAAAATGCGCGTGGGGCATTATTTCGGGTTTTATGTTATGACTAGAGACCACTATGATAGGTCAGTAGTGCCAATTAAGTTTTACTTTTTATGGGACAAAAGTCCCAAATGAAAAAAAAATTAAACAACGAATGTTCATGCTAAAAAAATAAACAGAAAACTTAAATTCCTGTATGTATATACACATTGAATGCAACTACAAAAAAATATTATAAGTAAATAGGACCACGTTTCTTTATTAGCCGTCGACAAAATTTCACGCGAATTTTTTTTTATTTTCACACCCCAAATTCATTCTGTTTTGGGTAAAAATTTGTTTCGCTTGTCTCCATCCATCTTTCTGATGCAACTTTTAATGTAATTGAAACAGCTCTGTTATTTTAGGTGACAGATAGATTCAATAAGATGAAATTGGCTTCAAATATGGTGTGCTTGTAGAATGCCGTACCCTCACCGAACTTTGACATCCCAGAGTGCTGAATAACGTTTGCATTGGAAAATGCAAAAAAATATAGATTTAGAACATGCGGTATGTTTCAGCCGTTATGCACAGAAAAAAAACCTTGAAAAACTTATGTTAAAACTGTCCACTTGTTTTATTATTTTACAAAATGTTTAAAGTTAATCGCGAATTTCGGAAACCCTGAGTTTGATTTCTGGACTTATGACCCATCATAGGGGGTTAGTAGACCCAGCACTTATCTACAACACTGGTGGGCCATTTGCCATCATTATTTTCTTGTGGAAATGCGGCCTTATAACCATGTAAAATGGGTGTCGGGTGTTATTTAAAATTCTTCATGGAAATAAACCCGCATTTAAGGGGGGACCTTATTTCGTAGGGCGTTATTTCACGTCACCTTATTCGGTCCCAGGATTAAGGACATAAATGACAAAAAGACTTTTTAATTTTCATAGATCAGCTAAAATTCTGACATTGTTTTCTTGTTATTTTAGGACCAACAAAAAATTTCAATAGAAAAGGAAACGGAAACAAAACAATGCTCTCGAACAATTGTCTGTATTTGCCATCGATTTTGCTCCATATAACAATACGATAACATTTAAATTGCACTACCATTTTTCTACTTTTATCTATTTTTGAATCTCACTGTGACCTACTTTAGAAAATAGCTCGTGTTTAATTACACTTTCACATTTCTTTATGTGCCTTGTTCCTACAACGAACAATACCATTCGTCGTCATAGGGTAAATTGAGGCTGTGTACCATTCAAAACCAATTCCTTAAAAAACAATTTGTACGATTTGTTTCCTTTTTCATTAAGAGTGATGACTGTTGACAATAATAATACTAACTAATTACTGATAGTTCTATTTATATATTTAGCATTTACAGTTGTTTGAATGCGTTATTATTTATCCACACCCTATGTCAACTAATGTTCATACATCTTTTCTGTATGTTTTTTTTTTCTCTTAGAAGCATTCATCAACTAACGCATTGCATTTATTTCACTGTGTTAAAGTTTTACGAAAAAAAATAAAATAACTACGCCTCTTAATGGGTGAAATGTTGATGTTTTGTCGCTTTGGTGTTAATTTTGAGGCAGGAAGACAGGCTTTGGTTGACACTTTTGTTGAATTTATAACTAGACATTTTGAATGCGTTGACTAAAAAGCTGTGATAAATGAATACATTAAAAATAAAGTTAAACAAGGATTATTTTCGAATTTCGACCCAAAAAGTTGATGATGTGTTTCTGCGTTGCAGAAATTTTATTTGCTTCTGGATATTCGTACGTATACAATTCAACACAGGAAAAAAAAATAAAAACTATTCCAAACAAACCACTAAAATTCATCTGGGTCTTATTGCTCCAACCACAAACAGATATCTGGCAGAATAAAATGCATGGACTGTGTGAAATCGGTTTTTGGTTGTGGCAGACATCAAAATTTTTAAGTTGCGATACATTTATTTTTTAGGGGAGTCTAAAAGTGTATATTTTGTTAACGGTATATAAAGAGGGTTGAAGATACATAATTATACTGAATAATTCTAAATCGAAATAACTATGAAAAGTGTTATTGATGTTGGTTAACAAAGGATCAAGAGATTTGTTTAGGCCAACTTCTTCTTACTTATTCAAACAAATTATCAGTCTTCATAGTTGAAGTTGGATGCGGTTCAATACTGCGAAAAATGTGTGTTTTTCGCGGCTCGCAAGTAAGTCAACGACAGAAAAGCAATCCTAAGTAGGAATTGCGATTGTTATGGACAAACAAATGCAGGGCTTGCGTATCTTATACCTATTGATTGGTTGTGAAAAAAGTAGTAGGTGTTCAGCAAGGAAGCGTCTTGAGGCCGCTGCCCTGCTTGCTATGTGCTTCGCACATAAATGCAACGAAATCCAGTACTGGCGACTGAAGCCATCGGCTGAGACAGAACAAGACATTAATACAACAGAGAGAGAGAGAGACAGATAGACACATAGAAGGAAAGAACACATAACAGAAACCTACGTGGCACAGAGGAGGAGACATAGATTTATATTGTCTCATATTGTCGCACAGGCGGCCTCAGATAAGCTGGCGATTTTTGTAGAAAAAGAATGCTTACTGCCGAAGCTGGGGGCTTGAACCCGCAACGTTTGGCTTAGAAATCTAATCTATCCTCTGAACCATGGCCACCTGCATGTAATTAATTACACGGCCAACAGAACGAAATCCCTGGTTTGACGAAGACTGCTGGCGAGCACATGCAGCTAAACAAGAAGCATACAAAGCGGCGATGCAAAAAAGGAAAACGAGAAGCTCGCGAGCTCTACGAGCAGAAAAGAAGAGAGGAACACAAACTTCTCAGAAAGAACATAAAGGAGCAAAAGAAGCGCGCGATCGAACAGATAGAGGAAAGTCACAATAGGAACGAGGTTCGAAAGTCTAACAAAATGGTTAAACAAACCACCACGGTTTATAGACCACCAACTCCATTGACGAAGTGAATAACATGTCTTAGCTTAAGTCGAACAAGGCCGATGGCTTAGCCACTGAACTGTACAAAGCAGCTGGATATGATTTGGTTAGGAGTATACACCAGCTCATTTGGTCAGAGGAAAGCTCGATCCTCAAGAAAGGAGGTCCCCTGAACTGCACCAACTACAGAGGTATAAATCTGCTGAACATCGCCGCAGGATCTTGTCTGCCGAGCTGTGTGAACGTTTGAAGCCTTTCATCAACAAACTGATAGGTCTTTTTCAGTGTGGCTTCAGACCCGGATGTTTCACCACGTCTGTGTAAAAGTACAAACCTATCGGCTGCATCTGACGTCAAAAAAGATTTAAGACAAGGCGATGTGCAGTCATGTGATTTCTTCAACATTGTTCTTGAAAATATTATGCAAAACTCCAACATCAACACCAGAGGCACAATTTTTCAAAAGTCCGTCCAGCTACAAGGAAACGCAGACGACATTGACTTAATTGGAAGAACTGACATCAGTCAGTGGAGCGTTTGTGAGACTTGAGACGGAGGCTAGGAAGATGAGCCTTGTGGTGAACGAGGGCAAGACCAAGTAAATGGAGCAAACGTCAGCATAGACAGATTTAACGTCGAGGTAGTTATGGACTTCGTCTACCCAGGATCCGCTATAAACTCAGACAGCAATACCAACGCTGAAATCAAATGAAGAATCACTCTTTCCAACCTTAGAAGGCAATTGGGTAGTAAAGTTCTTCCTGAAACAGCTTAAGTGTGATTCTATAAGGTCGTAATGTATGGTGCAGAGACATGGACCATGACCGATTTTTGGTCCAGTTTGCATAATGGAGAATGGAGACGAAGATAGCCAAAAAAGTTGATGTCCAACGATGGTTGGGTTGCAATGGAAAATAATGCTCCGGCTCGTAGGGTCTTCAAATCCCCTCCGGATGGACATCGCAAAAGAGGAAGACCGCGGCACACAGGTGGTTCATGATGGTGGACATGAATCAACTTGGAGCGTGGAATTGGATACAGCTGGCTAGAGACCGAACCGGCTAGAGAAGTTTGTTGGATGAGGCCATGGTCCGACCTGGACTGTAGCGCCACCATAAGTGGAGGTCAAATGATGAACTCAAAATTTCAACATTTATTTTTTAATGATTCTTGCGGTTTAAAAAAAAAAAAAGAAACCCCAAGACTAAACTGATTCCCGGCGAATGGTTTTTTTAGCGAGTTTGATATTTTTCAATTATTGCTTTCGCTTTCGCCTTCTTCGTTTTGAATTAGAACGAATTCGAACGGGAATTTGAAATTTCATAATAGATCTGTTCTTTTACACTTGACACCCTTAATCTCCCAAATGTACAAAATTATGTCAAACGTCAAAAAATTCAATGTACCCACTTCTAATGGTTTGACAGAACTTCCAAACACTGCCACAAGAAATCTTTGTGGCTAAAATCGATAGGGGAAATATTTTTCTCCTTCAAAACTGACAGAACTTACAAAAATCGGGAGTAAAAGAACAGAAAAGTGGGAGAATTTGGCAATTTTCGGCAGCTTTAGGGAGAAAAAACTGACCTAATGTTTGCTAGCGAGTTGAAATCCGACAGCATTTTACTGGTGGATTCACAGGCGAAAGAGCGTTTATTACAGTGTTACCACATGGACTCAACAGTCAAATGGATTCGTTTTTTTCTTCCTTGAACTCGATACTCAATTTTATCATGTTTGACTCGTTTTTGTGCAGACACAAATAGGTACAATTACTAACAAATTTGTATTTTGAAAACAAATAATAATATGTTTAAATCGTTATTTGTTGTCCTAAATGCTTGTATTTCCAAAATTCAAATCATACAATTAATTGCTTCACATTTTTTTGCGTGGACTCGTTATTTTGTAAATGACTCGTTTTTCAAGCTTCTCGGACTCGAAAATATTCTTCGCTGCGGTAACACTGGTCAATACAAAAGTGTCAAATCACTGAAATATTGAAATAATCTTTTTTCGCTCCGCCGCGAATGCGTTGATAAGGAAATACGATGCGAGTCGAATTTGGAAGGTCGATTTGAAAACGATTCTCCGCGAATCCCATAATCAGGCCTCAGTGTTTTGTTGTTCCTATTTCACTTGCTATATTCATTGTTAAAATAAATATTATGAAGTTTTTTGGAAAGTTCCTTGAGTATTTTTGTAACTCCTTCCTTAAATTTTATAATTTCCTTAAACAAAGGATTACAGCAATGACTTAAATCAGGACACACACATAAATCAATCCTCGTTTATTCCATTTGGTAGGTTCATGAATACATCTACCTTAAAAATATAACAGTATTTATGTCCTACCGCAAATACATTGAAAGAAAAACTTCTATATATTTCGCCCAAACAAACATATATTTCGCCTTCAAATTGAACTTTGTAAAGTCTTTTCATTTTCTAAATTGCAGAGTATTTAACGCTCGAAACAACATCCTGCAAAACGAACCTACAATGAATTTGTATACAAGAACTTACAAACTTTCACTGTATTACTTCAACGAATTCCCAACTATTGATGTCTTCCATTTCATGGCCTCAATTTATTCCAATTAAAAAGTTTTGTTTTGGGAAGTATTTCCATTTCATACTGATTTTCTTGTTTTAGCAAATAAAATATTCCATGGAATATTTTTAATTTAATGAACCATTAAATAATTGACATCATCGAAATGGCCATTGAAACTCACGAGTTTAAAGCGATCTAAATAAATCGAGAATTTTTCGCATGCATAAATGTTTGCCTTGCAAAAATGGTTTTGTATAATAAATTTAAGCAGGTCCATAAATCAGTTTACTACTTAGCGCTTTATTGCAAAATAGTAGATTTTCCAGTCCTCGCGTTCGAGCTTGCATTTTATGCATTAAGTTTATGTACAGTTTAATATGGCATGTTTATGGATTTATTTCACACATAATAACAATTCGATGATAAATTGAAGAATAAAAACAAATTCATGAACCGAGGATAAGAGAGACAGGGAAGAAAATACCCGGTAGCAAATTACCAAATGAAAACTGGGCAAAGAACTACTTAACTTGACATTTGGAAATATGTTGTTTTAAAGATTGCTTTAAATTCGAATCCTATAACTACCATCTTTTCATCGATTATGACAGCGTCTATAAAGACCAATTATATAGAGCAATGTCTAGTTTTGGCACCCCAGAAAAACTCGTCCCTCTGTGTAAGATGACAATGGAAAACTCAAGGGAGGGAAAAATTCTTCGAGTGATTTTTGGTCCTGTCTGCATTAATGGAGAATGGAGACGAGATTTAACCAAGAACTGTTCGAGCTGTACAGTGACACTGACCTAGCCAGATAAGTTAATGTCGAACGACTAAGATGGTTGAGTCATGTGGGGCAAATCGAAAATAATGCTCCGGCTCGTAGAGTCTTCGCATCCAACCCGGAAGGACGTCGCAGAAGAGGAAGACCGCAACTCAGGTGGAGCACACAGGTGGTAGAGGACATGAACCAACTTGGCGTGCGAAACTGGAGACGGATCACGATACTCCCTTTTTAACAGGATCGAACTCTATTGAGTTAGAAGCTTCAAATTTAAATTAAGTATTAACTTCATGGAGTCAACGGCCCTGTAAAAAATCTTAAGAACCACTACTTCGTGAGATATTAAATAGTAAAAAATTAGAAGGCCGTAATTGACTACTGACTCACTAATTGATCATCAAAATAATGAAGAACTTGGAAGGTTTTCGCGTGTACAAAGAAAAAATCAAAAATTAAAATTTTTCCATTCAAGGGGCATGGTATCCGCCATTTTTCTTAAATTGGTCGTAGGATGTTTAAGTTCGGAATTCTAGTATGGTTTTGGTTAACCTTCCCTGCACCACGTTGGCCGCGTAAATTCTAGGAAACGACGTGTAATTGTAGATGTGACGTTGCCGGGTCGCATAGTAATAGTCATTTATTAGTAGTGTTGCATGCGCAGTGGACGGTCGCTCTCAAAGTTTGGCACAAGGCCCAGGTAGTTCGGGATGTCATCTAAAGGATTAGACTGGGATCTCAAGAAGACTAATTATACTTAATTATTTTTATTTTTTTATTTTGTTCCTTAAATGATTAAGCCCTGAAATAAATGGCACTAAGAAATTTTTTGTTAAACTTTTTTTTTTAATGTTATGCCTAAGAAGAGGGTATCTAACAAAGTTTAGGTATATAAAATAAAATAAACTTTGAAAAGATATTTTTTATAATACAGGGTGATTCACGAGCGTTGTGCCAAAACACTAGAGCGTGTAGGTTGAGTTGAGACAAAAAAAAAATCGTATGGGAGGGGGGTCTATTCCCCCCTGTTTAGCCGGGAGGGGCAATTTTCTGAAAAATTGACTTATTTTATTAAAAAAAAATATTTAAAATCAACGAATTCGTTTACAACACCATGTTGTATCTTTTTGGAAAGCCAGAAACATCTTCTTTAATTTTGTTTCTAAATTAAATTGTTTTAACGAATAGTTTAAAAAATATTAATTTTCAAACTCAAAATTAAAAAAAAAAAAAAAAACAAAAAAATCACTTTTGAACTAAGTTTTTTTCAAAATTTTATGTAGTTAAGTACTAATTTTGTTTTAAAAATTCAACGCCATTGTTAATTTTTAGTCGAAAACAGAAAACCGGATGCAAAAATGTCTTTTCATTTTTGAGAAATAAAAAAAAACCAGAACCACTTATTTTAAGAAAATCTTTGTTTTTATTATACCTATCTCGACTTTTAGTTTTATTAATTTATGAATCATTAACCTTTCTTTTAATATTTATTCTGTAATTGGAATTTTATGAAGCCTCAATAAAGTAGAAAAGTATTGGATTTTCCCTGGATTAATCATTTTGTTCATTGATAACGACTGAAAACTGACCCGAAATTTTTCTTACTATGCCTGGGGGCCGCGGCCACCTGTCGGTGAAGGGTTCTACCTGCTAGGAGCTTAAGATGACGATGATGAATTTTCCCATTTTCTTTTTTACTTTTTCTTGCTTGCCAGTTCCCCATCAAACATTTTCCAGTTTCCCTTTGAAATCCAATGAGTTTTACGAGTTTCATTCGAAGACCCATTTTGAAATTTTCCAGTTTTCCATTTGAAAACCAATGCATCCACAATTTCATGAAATTTTTCAATTGAAAACCGATGAGTTTTCTTAGTTTTTTATCAAGAATTTTATATTTTTCCATTCAAAAATCCATTTTGAACCAAACAATTCCAAGCAAAAAAATCTAATTTCCGACCTTTGTTTGGTTTTTCCAGTTTTCCCAATCTTTTTTTTTTGGAGTCTATAAGAGACATACAAACAAACACACATCTATTTTTATATATATAGAGATTTCTTTTGTTATACTCACTTACTTACTTAAGGTGGCGCTACAGTCCGTTGTGGACTTGGGCCTCAATCAACAGTCTCCACAAGTTAGCTCGGTCATTAGCTAGTTATCTCCAGTTTTGCACTCCAAGTTGATTGAGGTCCTCTTCCACTTGAGTGCGCCACCTGAGTCACGGTCTTTCTCTCCTCCTACGTCCCTAAGGAATAGTGTCGAAGGCTTTTCAGGCCGGAGCATTAGTGTACATCCGCTCTAAATGACCGAGAATTTATCAGTGTATCCGTTCGTTTCTGAGCCCTGTTGTTGCTTCGCAACTAGATTTTTTTCTATGTGGTGGGGAAGTTACCCCGACGCACAACCCCCAACCTGGAGTACCAGGCACTTGATGTGTGCAAGAGCCGGAAAAACGATCCTATTACGACCTGGGCTTCAAATTAGTCGAAGTAGCCCGTAAAGGTGTTCACCAAGTAGTTCGGCCTAACTAGAACTGAAGACGCCCCCGTTGATTCCAATGAAGAAATTCATTCGCTGCCGTCTCTCGATGGGAGTGCCTTGGAGGGAACACTCATTCGTTGTGGGGTAATTAGTAGAAACAGCCTACTCCGCTTCGACCTGTCGACCATGGGAGGCCCTTCTGCGAAAACAAGTTTCGCGATTGCATAGCTCTAAGCTTCATAGTAGTAGTTACCGTAAGCCGCTCCGCGGGCTTTCTTTTCCTATACGTCAATATATTCCGAAAACTCTATACGAACGTATTATTTATTTTATGTTTTTTCTGCACTGCTTATGTGCTTATTCCTTGTAAAAGTTCTTTGTAACGCTAGTTTTTAGTCAAAGTTATAAGGATACAAACTTTTCTATTCATAACGAGAGTACCAAACATTTTGAACTCACATCACACTATATCTATCCAAAAGATAAGATTCTTTTCATTTGCTTAATTGTTTTTCTCTGTAAGGTACAAAAGCTCCATACGATAGTGTTCTTCCTCCATCCAATAGAATAGATTAATGGGTTTGAACTAGGAGTAAAAGGACAAAATACGATGAATTCGGGCAATCCCACGAATGAAGGAAGTTCTTCAAACATTTCGTCTGTTTTTACCTATGCACTCACAAGGTTGAGTGCAATGTGTCAAAAAAAATCACCCAAAATGCAATCTCTTTTTCCCCTGGTTGATGAAATTCCTGTGTACGGTTGCAACATACAAAAAACTCTTCTCAGAAAATACCACAAGATTTTGGTATTAGAGTGATGTGATGGACTTTTTAAGGAAAGTTTAAAAAAAAAAACTTCACAAACAATTTGTTTGTTCTTTGAAAAATATCCGAAACTGTCTTTGGTAGGTTTCAGAAGAAATTGTAAAACTGCTAGGATTTCAATGAATGCAACTCATTCCTTGAAAAAACTGATGAAATATTTTCATCACGTTAGAAATCTCTTTCGGCATTAGTAAACTATAACATATTTAACGACAAAGCGGAAATTATAGAAACCCTTACATTTACTAAGCACTTAAGATTTTTTGTTTCCAAGTCGGTCCTTGTAGAAAATATTTATTAAAGAACAGAGTTTCATTTTTCCACAAGAGAGACTCAGAAGAAAATATTAATTAATTTCAGATAGACAAATAAAATGCTGCTTTGTTTGTTGTAAACTTAACTTCATAGATCTTCTCATTCATTTTCAATTTTGTGTTCGCACCGGGATTTTTCTAATACTTGTATTTAAGATAAAGAAACGGCTTTACCGATGTTTATGAAATTTTGTATGGGTATTCAGTATTTGTGAGAGGTTGGTAAAATAATAAAAAGTAAATAAACGTATTCATATATATAAACAGTGTCTATAGTTATCATCATTAATCATTAACAGCAAACAATGCCAATGCGGGGTAGAGGTCGGTCATGGTAGTGGGGTGGTGGGAGAGTGGGTAGTGGGTAACGGTAAGCGGGGCGACGGGTTGTGGTTAATGGGTAGTGGGAAGCGGGGTAACGGTGTAGTGATATCTGTAGAGATAGGATAGGAATTTGACAAAATGGGACCCCATTAACACTTGGCCCCGCTAGGGGTCTCCCGGTGTTACTTTTCACCCTTTCTTCTCTTGCAATAGACTGTATCTTTCTTCTTACACCAGTTTTTGAGAAAATTTTACCCATTTTAGATATAAAATTCTTATGTCACAGTTTTAATGTTCATACTCTTCGGAAACGCCTTCACCGATTTTGATGAAATTTCATATGTATTTTCAGTAGGTATGAGAATAGGTGGTTCACCCAAAAAGTTTTATTTTTATTTTTTGGACTTTTGTTTTCTTACTTTTTGTGGCGTTGAATTGGAAAAAAAAACATTTATGTAGTTCTAAATTTTGAGCCTCCTACCACCGACTCCCATGTACCAAATGTTAAGGGAATGTTCGCGTAGTAGTATAGATTAGTTATAGTTTTTCAACAAAATTGACAAAGCTGTTCATGAAATATGGCCAGGGTATCAGGTAGTGGTTAAGCGGGTAGCGTGGCAGCTCGGAAACAGGACAGCGGAAGTAGTGTATCCTGTAGCTGGTAGTGTGGGTAGCGGTCAGTGGGTAACGGTCACTGGGTAGCGGGTAGAGCGGTAACGGTTAAGCGGATACGAGATAACGGGTAATGGGGTAGCGAGTAGAAATCGCTGATAGCTGGTTAGCGGGTAAAGAGAAGCGGGATAGGGGTAGTGGGATAATGGGGTAGCGGGTGGTTTGGTAATGGGGTAGATCTAGATCTTTTATTTGAGGCAGTATTTATTATTATTATTATTATTAAAAATAAATAAATTGAGTGGCGCGACAGCTCTTGAAGAGCCAAGGCCTAAGTGGCTTACTCTCATCAACAATTCTCTAGGTGCGTGTGAAGAATTGAGGGGACCTACAATTTTACGCCGATTCCGAACGGCAAAGTTGAGAAGCACTTTTTCATGACAGATGATACTCTTGGAAGTTTTGTCAGTTCTTCGCAAGAGGCAGTGCCCGTGAAAGATGAAATAAAAACTTTGGGCCCGAGTAGGATTCGAACCCACGACGTTCTGCTTAGCAGCCAACGCACCTAACCACTAAGCTACGGACACTACTTTTTATTTTTTATTTATTATTATTATTATTATTATTATTATTATAAATTCTTTATTAAAAATATAAGATTTGTATAAAACAGAGCATAAGAAAAGAAAATAGAACAATGGCATAGGATACCGTCTGTCGAAAAAAATCACATATAAAAAAAGTAAAAAGAATAATCGCGGGTACAAGAGATTACTTACATGGGATTAATATATTATATACATATAAATGGGGGTTCAGTTCTCTTTTCCTAAGAAGTCGACTTGATGACATCTGGGCACTATGAATTCACTGAAGATGAAATGATTCATCTACTTTAGCAATACATTGATAGAATTCATCGCGCCAGCTATCAGTCGAGGGCAAACACAGTTTCTAAACCACACCGTGGATTCTAGCGATACCAAACCATTAATTAAAGGGCGTTAGATTATTTAGACGAGCATATTTTATTATTTGCTGTTGTAAACTATCAGTAGATCTTCTTATCACCTTAACAATATAATCGGCATTTGCTTTCAAATTTTTAAGATAAATTTGTGAGATGTGTTGATAATGGTAATCTAAAGATTCGCTTGAAGAAGAAACGTTGAACTATTTCCAACTCTTCGATAGATTGAAAACCCAAAATCTGGTTAGTATAACACAAACAGGTATTTATTCTTGCGTCTAGTACTCTGAATTTGGAAGAGATTTCAACTTGTTGGTTACAGAAAAATCTGCTCCACTTAAGATTGATGGCCGTTTTAGCGACTGAGCATTTATCTTTAATGTGAGGACGTATGTAAATCCATATTTTTTTAATTTAAAAAGCCAAGATATTTTAGTCTTAAACAACTTCAATGTAACTTCAATCTAAAAACCAATTTTCCGAAGGCAACCTCCTCCTATTACTGGCTTCGAATACCATAATTTTTGATTTGCAGGTGTTTATTTGTAGATCCCATGAGTTGCAATAGTCCATAAGGCGATTAATCTGCAATTGAAGTGTTGAAAGATTATCCGTTAGTAAAACGAGGTCGTCGGCGTACAGTAGCACGTTAACATTCAAATTTCCTATTTTTGCACCACCGGCAAGATTTTAGAAACATCGTCTATAAAAATGGCAAATAAAATCGAGCTTAGAACACATTCTTGTGGAACCCCAGTTTCTGAATTAATGATATTGCCATTCGAAACTGATGAGCAAGTATTAATGACTAGCTGCTTGTACAGACTGAGAAACTTAGATGGTAATCCAAGCGCCGAGAGCTTATAGAGCAAAGAGTTCCTGTTAACGGTTTCGAATGCAGACTTAAAGTCAACAAAAAATGCAAACAGCTTTTTATTATTGTCGATGCAACAATGGCAATACTAGACAGGGCAAATATCTGGTTGACAGTCGAAAACCCAGATCGAAATCCAGCCTGAGAAATGCTGAGATGCTTATTCGCTTCTATCTATTTGATAAGTCTATAAAAGAGAATGTTCGTAAACACTTCTCAAAGCATAAAGTACGGATATTCCTCTATAATTTTCTGGAAGGCTTTTTTGTGAATAGATGACTTTTTTGTGAATAGGACATATTATCGACTTCAGAAAAAATTCCGTTCCGGGATCACCTCTTCGTTCAGGAGTTTATCAAACAAACCAAAAGAATATTAAAAAACGTTAGGGTAGAGTATTTGAAAAATTCGATTGGCACTCCGTGTACACCTGAGGCCTTATAATTTTTCATTTTATTCAAAGATTCTTTGAGCTCAAGCATTGAAATTTCATCGTCGAGTTGGGCTGTATAGATTTCGGGTTGTGCATAATGGAAAGTAGAGTGGGTTGATGCGGGGCTGAGAAACTGTTTGAAATACACGGCTAGAAAGTCAACACTCGCTTATGGCGACGAAGTGTTGTTACAACCTCCCAACATTCTCACTTTGCACCAGAATAGCTTTGAGTTTTTACATTTCGTCAAACTTTTTGGTACATTATCAATAAAATCCTTTTGCTTGGTTTTGCAGATGTGCTTAAATTCCTTGTTTGCAGTTATATACAGAGACTTTAAGAAGTTAGAATTAGTTTTTTCTAAAAAGATTCAAGCATTGGAATGATTTTTTTCTGAGCTGTTTGCACTCCCATCAAACCATTTAGTCTAAAAGCAGGGCCTTTGTGTATTATTGGTAACGGCAGATTGTTTGACGATTTGTAATAGTTTATCAGCCATTTGTTCGCAAGAAAGGTTCTGCAGTTCAGTCAGATTAATTTAGGAATCTAATCTAGTTTTGTACACGTCCATACCCCTCTCAGACCATTTGAGTTTAACGAAGTCTGCAGGGTCAGCTAGTCTAAAATAAATTTTGAATAAAATGGAAATTAAACTTACCTAGTTGTAGGTGAACTTATTTATTTTGATCTTGAAAAAGGTTGTTCTTCCATCCGCCTGTGCGTATTTCTACTTGCTGCCTCAACCACTTTGTTGATTGACTTAAAGTCATGACATTAATTCTTTTACTTGTTTTGTTTCAATTTTTAGAACAAATTTTGCTCTGAGTGAATGGGAACCTATAAGCTAACCCTATCTTTCCAATTTTGTAGAACTCTTTCTACAACTCATCAGGTACTCTAGAACTCTTGATTTTAAGTTGAAATACATCATCAGAACTTATTTTGTGAAAACAAACCGTGCTGCGTGAAGTACAAAAAACATTTTTTTCGAATTTTAGACTTAATTCGCCAGAATTATTGAAAAAAGTATGAGGAACTCTAGAACTCTTGGTTTGCTACCGGGAGCTCTCATTTTTTTATTAAATTTTCAACAATCATTTTGCTTGCTTCACTGGACTGGTAATTGGTCATCTCTTTATTTTTATAACTTGCTTTTCATTATCAAATGCAATAATAATTTTTGGAATAAAAGTTTCAGAACAATTGGTTGGAGCTTATGTTTTTAATTTTATTGTAAACAAAATAAAAGTAATCCTTTTAAAGCTTCAATTATCTTTTAATTGCTTACTTCTTTCGGATGCATGCACAAATCCATTAAATTCGGATTTATATCCCATTTTGTAGAGGACCAACCTAAGTAAATGTGTAGGTATTGTATCTACCCACTAAATCACTAGACTCCTGAAATCGTATGTTTCATCATAATAATAAGGGTTTATTTTTTCAATGCCAATTGTTGATTATGTCGGAGCGAAGCGGAAGTGAATAAGGGCTTTTACTCCCACAAAACAATTTCAAGCTAGCGGACAATAAAACGTATACTCTTCCGCAGACATAATATTGACCCAAGATGAGTCTTTCATCTTAAGTGCAATGTATTTAATGAGTTAGATTCATATAACAATGTAAGGAACATTTTCTATCGTCTTCGCCTTCATCGTCATCTTGGCAATACGATATTGTGAAAAATGCAAGACTTCTGAAAAACAAAATGAAAAATATATATACAAAGGACACGCCAACGCTGCACGCTGCACTATTTTCATGCAATATTAGATAAGCTTAACGAAGCAAAAAAAAAAAAACCACTTGGGCTTCAAACTTGAAGGACAATGGACAACAATATCCCTTTGTGTGGGGCTTTAAAAAGGATGAAGGAACATGGTCTTACTTCGTTCACAAAAAATTTAAAATAAATTGGGAAGGGCTATGAGGATAAAGTCTCTCTGAACTTTGATGGGACTATTGTCATGACTCAGCTTATAATAAAATGTGCTTACTTTACAACTTGTTTTGACCTTGAGAAGTGAATTGCTATAAATTGGCCCTCCGAAAATTTAACCATTGTAATAAATCAATCATTATTGCAAGAATGCAACTAACTTGCAATAAAGACATTTTTCAAAAATTCCTAGAAAGAGAATTCCTAATGTAACAGGTAGAGTATTTTTTGCAAATAACTTATAAGGGTACATTTTTTGAGAACCCTTTAAATAAAGTATACTCTTCATGTTGTTGAGGGACTCTCAATATAAACAATGCGATAAAGGTTGTGGTCTTCAAAGAATCGAATGTCTGTAGAGAAATATTATGTGCATGATTCAATCTCATGTAATTCATGTTGATTTAACGAACTGACGGGATACTTATTGACATTTTCGAAAAAAGAAGTTTTCGAAAATTCGATGAGAATTGCGGTAGACGTTAAAAGTAATTTAATAGTTTATATTAGCTTTAAGTTGACAATAGCTAATGATTTAGATCAAATCATTGATTTAGATGTGTAACAACAACAAATCGAAATCCTGCTTTCTACTTGGATATATTTTTGTGATCCAAAAATTAGTTATTCTTCCGCAAACAAGTTGAAATGTTGGCGCGTATTTTCAATATAAACTGTGCTGCCACTTTCACACATTCATCTATCTCAGAAAGAAATATGTGAAATATTTTTCAATAACACAGCAAAAACTGTTTCCCTAAAAAAAACAACACAATACTTACTTACTTACTTAAGGTGGCGCTACAGTCCGTTGTGGACTAGGGCCTCAATCAACAGTCTCCGCCAGCTAGCTCGGTCCTTAGCTAGTCGTCTCCAGTTTTGCACTCCAAGTTGATTGAAGTCCTCTTCCACTTGAGTGCGCCACCTGAGTCACGGTCTTCCTCTCCTCCCACGTCCCTCGGGAATAGTGCGAAGGCTTTCCGGGCCGGAGCATTGGTGTCCATCCACTCTAAATGACCGAGCCATCTGAGTCTCTGGACCTTGACCCTTCTGGCTAGGTCCATGTCGTTGTACAACCCGTAAAGTTCGCCATTCCCTTTCGATGCACACGGGGCCAAAGATGACCCGAAGAACTTTCCTCTCGAAGGCACTTTCATCTGATTTTGTCAAACAACAACACAACACAATAATAGTTCAAGAAAATTAGCGTAAGGCAACTCCAATCTAATTGGCAGAATACACTAATTTCAAATAGCTGCCAAACTTGAAGTAAGAAATAAATAAATGATAGAAGCTGTTCTACTATCTTGATCTGATCCGGATCACATCAACGTAATAATAAAACGCAGCTAATGCTGCCTTAACTAGTATCCATTTTGTCATATAAGAAGTGATTTATTTATTCACCCTAAGTCGAACTCTCCCTTAGTCGAAATTCTTTTAACTCGAACGTCCGTTACGTTTATAAGAGAAAAGCTCTAAAATTTGACTCACATGAGGAAGGTGCTTAGTGTCTCATTAGTCGTGTTTTTTTCACTAATCAGTAGCCAGCACAGTAATCAAGTGCAAATAAAACGCTTCGACTCACTTTATCTGTCAAACTCAATTTGGATGGCAATTGTTACATACAACGTCGCAAAATGGACATGAGGGTTGTGCCTCGGGTTACACAAAACTAGCAAGTACTTCAACCTAAGAGATTGCATAGCTCAGATAAGCTCAGATCATTAGATTTGCGTAACAAAATAATTCTTCTTAACACCAACAACGTTTCAATGATAGAAAGTTCTATCGCCGGCACAACTGTCATTTTTTTACTGGCCTTTTTATCGACTGCAATCCAAATTGTTGTTGTTTGCCAAGGGAAACTGGCTACTGAAAAAAAAAAACACGACAATTATCCGCTCTGTAGTGTCCGTAGCTCAGTGGTTAGGTGTGTTGGCTGCTAAAAGTCGATTATAGAATGTTTGAATATCTTGCAGTCATAGGAAGGAATAAGAATTAGTCCATGGGCTAAAATTTAACATCAATGAAAACAATTTATTCCCGGAATAGTAAAGTGACGTTTGCCAAAAAATTTCTTTTGGGTATTTTGCTTTTGTTGGT
>CAKKXW010000005.1:15693654-15868755 GCA_920937365.1 Sphaerophoria rueppellii | reverse complement strand
TTATTTATTTATTGATCAATTTGAATGCTTAGTAACTGTAAGATACAATATCTTATAAGGTAGTTACAAGCTTATAAATGAGAATGACAATGTAATTATTATTAAATGACTATGAATGAATATGAAAAGTTTAAGAACTTTCTATACGGTCTATGTAAGTATGTAATATAAGTTTAAATTGAAAAGTAATTTATTAAGTCCTTTTTAAGTCTTGTTGTGTTTTGATTTTCTTTAATAAAGCGTGGAAGGGAGTTCCAGAGGCGAACTGAATTTACAAAAAATTGACGCTCAGATGTTAAGCATGTATAGCGAGGGTGAACTAGTTGACGAGTCCTGTTAGAGGTGGGGAAACATATTCTGTCAAAACAATATTGTGGTTGTTGTGTGAGCAATATATCGGAGAGGAGGATTAAACAACGAACTTTTATATAATTTTCAAAGGGCATATTTAGTAACAGGGAAGAATAATTAGATATTCTGTCATACCTACGTAAACCAAAAGCATAGCGAACGATATTATTAAAAGCAATATTAAGTTTGCGTTTGCTATCATATCTACAGTTGCAATATAACTCACATCCATAAATCAAAATAGGTATAAGCAAGGTCTTCGCTAGCAGTATTCGTGTTTTTATTGGCGTAAAATACTGGGTTACCCAAAGCGTACGTAGAGCACCATACATTCTGCCAACAAGTCCGTTTATGTGATCGTCCCAAGTCAAAAATCGATTAAATGTAATGCCAAGGTTCCTTGCAGTTTGTACGTATTCGATTGGATCATTACTTAACATAATTTGAGGAAAGTAAACAAGATCTAAGTTCTTTCTTGAGATAACTAAGCATTTAGATTTCTTCGGATTCAAAAAAAGACCATTTAAATGGGACCAATTTAAAATTTTCTCAAGGTCGTCATTAACATTGGAGACTCCATTGTCAATAAGTCCGAGAGGGCAGCTTAGATATAGTTGGACGTCATCGGCATACAAGTGACAGGAACTATTATGGATCAAAGATGGTAGTTCATTTACATAAACTGAGAACAGTAAAGGACCCAGTATCGATCCTTGAGGAACGCCAGATAACGTTGGTAGAAAGTTGGACAAACTGTCACCAGCTTGGACTGCTTGTTTTCTATTGTTTAAATATGAATATATGAGCTTTGTGGCACCTGTTGAAAAATTAAACTGCTGCATAAGCTTGTTACAAAGTATGACATGGTTAACTGTGTCAAATGCCTTGGAGAAATCAAGTAAAACCAAAAAAGTTACATCATCCTTATCCAACGATTGCCTTATGTCTTCAGTTACGTTCAAAAGCGCAGTTATACAACTGTGCTTTTTGCGGAAACCAGACTGTTGCGAGGTAAGCATGGAGTTATTCGTAAGAAAAGCGTTAATTTGTTTCTGCAAAATTTTCTCAAAAACTTTAGATAAATAAGAAAGAATTGAGATAGGTCTGAATTCGGTTCCTTTAGCATTTTTAGGAAGTGGTAAGATTTTTGCCACCTTCCAAATGTCAGGATAAACACCAGACATTAAAATGGAGTTAAATGTAAACGTGATGTAGGGCAGCAAAAATGGCAGAATCATTTTTATAAATTTTGGATCAATTCCGTCCAGACCAATAGCATTAGACTTGATTGAGAGTAAGCTTTCTACAACATCCGTAGAATCTACTGCTCGAAAACCGAAACCAGGATGATCTGAGTCTTCCGCAAACGAGACACCCCCAGAAGTGATTGGCAAAGGCGAAGGTGACGGTCGTGAGGCAAATGCTTCGTTAAGTGTGTTTACATCAAGATCTACAGCAGGCGCATTTCTCGAATTTCCAATGCCAACGTTTCGCAAGTTTCTCCATAGTTGTCGACCATTCAGTGAAGCATTTAAATGCTTAGAGAAAATTTGAGATTTAGCTGTACGAATTTCCGCAATAACTCTGTTCCGAAGAGAACAAAATGTGAGTCGTAACTCGGGCAATCGATACCGCTTCCAATTATTAAATGCATGATCCCGTTTTTGCATTAACAATCTTATATTATTAGTAAACCAGGGCTTATCATTGTGTTTCAAAATTTTTGTTTTCAAGGGTACATGGGTGTCGTAGAGAAGATTTATCTTGTTCGTTAAGAATTCAACTTGTTCATTGGAAGAAGGCATGTAGAAAATGTTATCCCAATTGATGGCTCTTGTATCTTCCTCCAAGTGCAGACCATTAATATTCTTAAAATCACGATATGAAATCTGTTTGACGGCATATTTAAGATTAAAATTTATTGTCAAAAATATTAAGTCATGCCTTGAAAAAGCCGGTGCGGAAAGTTGATCATACAAAACCACATCCCTAATTTCACTAATCAAAAATAAGTCAAGCAGTGTTGCGCCCCCGTCAAAGAAGTGAGTCGGAGTCACAGTATTAACTGGGCTAAGATTGAGCGAACGCATGTTATCAATGAAAATGTTTGGGCTAAGAAGATTGCAATTAAAATCTCCGCATAAAACTATATTTGGAAAACCCAGAGAGATTTCTTCTAAAAGTTCAAAAAATTGTGAAAATTCTATATGATTATTTGGCCTATAAATTGCTCCTAAAAGTAGATTGCTTTCGCTTCCAAAAACCTCAACGAATAAATATTCAATAGGACTACCTCTCTCAGAAGAAAACTTTAGTTTAGATTTTATAGAAGATTTTATATATATTGCCACACCACCACCAACACGATCTACTCTATTGATTCTAAAAATGCGGTAGCCCCCAACAAAACACAACTCGTCACCAATATCATCTCTTAACCATGTTTCAGTAACACAAATAACATCTACATCTGAATTAATAAAAATGTCACGAAACTCGTCAATTTTCGGTAAAAGACTTTGAGCATTTATATGACAAACCCTAAGACCACATTTCTGCTTACTCAGGACCCTAACCATAGAACGCAAATTACTTGAGTTATTCATTATACACAACAAAACTGAAAAAAAAAAGAAAATTCAAATGAATAGACCGACAGAAGTTTATAAAGAAAATTTGAAATTAAATTAAAATAAAAAAATATTATTACAAATTTAAAAAGCAAATTGTTTTAATAATAAGGAAATTCAACATAGACAATTCAAAATAAAGGAAAATAATATAAAAATATAAATAACAATGTTCGAAAATAGTTTAGTTAGTTAAAGCTACAGTCATGTTTGGAGGCTGGCAATGCTATTCAATTCATCGATGTTCTCAACCTTGGCTGGTGCATCATTTGAGTGACGTTTAATGTATACCAATCCACGCATTGTAAATACGGAGAAAAGTTGTTTTTGTTTCTTGAGGTGTAGTGCGGCATGGAGAATGTTATTATTTTTTTTTGACAGACATTCGCGTAAGTACACGGTCGTTTCAGAATCTAGTCCGAAATTACTCAAGTTTAATTGCTTTTTATGTTGCTTTCGGTAACGTGCAATAGATGTCAAAATAAAGTTTCTATCGTATGCGGACTGAAATTTTAGGATTATCGAAGAGTTGACGTTTTGTGAAGTACGTATTCGAAACGAGTTAATTAATTTTGGTGGTAGAATATTTAAGTCGTGGCATAAGTGATTGATATACGTTTTGATGTTTTCATTTTCTAAATATGGTATTCCGAAAAGAACAGCATCACACGAAACGTTTTTATTATCAATATTTTCTTGCACTAATTTTATTTGGGCTAGTTCACTACTCAAAGATGATAGCTCGGAAAGCTTGTTTGTTAGATCAATGTTTGTGTTTGAAAGTCTTGTGTTTATTTCTTTGAGTTCATTTTTAAGTAAACTTATGTCATTATCCGCCGCGGTCTGTTGTCTTTCAAGTTGCACGATTTTAGTGTTTATTAAATCAATAGATTTTTGAAGCTCATCAAATTTATGGTCAATTTTTTGCGTGAGGTCTTGGTGATTTTCTTCAATTTTAATTGAGAGTTGTGAAATAATTAACTCACTTTGTTTTTTCATATTTTGGTTCATTTTGTTCAATAAGCTTTTATCGTCCACGGCCATTTTTTTTCTCAGTTGGTAAGGAGAATCAAATGATGTTCGAGGTGAGTTTTTAATATTTTGATCATCAATTGTGGAATTCGTTCTTCCCCGTTTTTGCCCGGACATGTATACACGGTATGATTCAAAGTAAAACACTCAATGTTCGGTATGATAGATCAAACAAAGAAAGACAAACAAAAAAAAAAAAAACCAAAGTTTTAACTTTCAATGATCTTCAGAATATTTTTGTTTAATTCTATCCAATTTGATCACTTTTTATATTTTTTTCGGGTCTTATTGTTCAGAAAACTTCATTGGCATAGAAATGGCACACAACTTAAAAAGAAACTTGCGTAAATTTAACTCGAAATTGATTAAAATTGCTAGCCGAGGAAGAGACACGTCTAATCCAAACTTCGGTACATATGTCTAGTTTTGGCATAACTATACCAAGCTCGTTCTCTTGTAAAAAATTACGATGGAGAACTCACGCTCTCCATCAAGGTTGGCAACGAGCTTACGGAAAAAAAGGATTCAGACAAGGCGATGCACTGTCGTGCGATTTCTTTAACATCGTTCTTGAGAAGATAGTGCAGAACTCCACCGTCAGCACCAGAGGCACTATGTTCCAAAAATCTGTTCAACTTCTCGCGTACGCCGATGATATTGATACAATGGGAAAAACACAGCGTGATGTCAATGGCGCCTTTGTGAGAATTGAGACAGAAGCGGCAAAAATGGGTGTAGCGGTAAATGAGGAAAAATCGAAGTATATGCTGTCTACGAGGAAGGACACCCAGGACAGACGGCTCGGACAGAACGTCACAACAGATGCATACAACTTCGAGGTAGTAGAGGAGTTTGTCTACCTAGGCTCCGCTAAAAATACGGCCAATAACAACAGCGCCGAGATCAGACGAAGAATAACTCTAGCTACACTCAGAAAAAAAAAAGATAAAGACAAGAAAAACAGTGTCAGATCAAGATTTTTCGTTGACAAAAGTATGGTAATCTCGGAAATTCCTAATCCAATAGTAAAAATCTTATTTTGAGCTTGTTTTAAGCAAACCGTTTATTCTAATTTCAAGTATGCTTTAGGATAGGTTTAAGAATGTCCATTTTTAAATTAAGTTTAAAACAAGCTAATTTTGAGAACTTACAATCTTTTAACGAGGCAGTTTAAATCATGCCTGAAACGAATTCATTTCAAGAAATAAAAATCTATTATCAAGACCAATTTTGACTCAAACAAGTTCGAAAATTCCCAGAACGAGAACGAAGCCACTTCAAAAATAGTATATTAAATTCTTAAAGCAAGAGTGAAAATCTTATTTTCACATTGTTTTAAGCGTGCTAAATTTCAATCCTGTTTCGTGATTATTTAAAGAATGGTGTTACTGAAAGACACTCAAATAAATTATAAAACAATTTTCGTTTTTCATTTAAAATTTTGTATTTATAACTTTTTGTTTATTTATCGCTTCTTAAATGTACTTAATTCTAACATAGGTTTTACCATTATTTAGGGGATAAAGATGTAGGGGTGGACTTGTGAAATCTTTTATATTTTTTATTTCCATATTATTTTGTACTGTACCTATACAAAAAGCCTGAAAATGGCAGTCAAAATTCTTAATATAAATTAACTGACAGAGTATATAAATATTTTCATTTTCGATTAAAAATTGGTTAATTTTATATAATTCAACCTTATTTTACTTGTATAATTATTGTTGTTGAATGCTAGATAGTAATTGATTTTATAAGTTTCCTTCCTTTAAAAAAAATATCATTAAGTACTTCAATGTTTTCAAAATCAATATTATAAACATTATTAACGTTACAAAAGTTTGTTTCTCTTGTTGAATTCTGGCATTTTTCAGAAGGTATTTTGAAAATTTTCTCAAAAGAGTTTTCGCGATCAAGCAAAAATTTTGAAAACTTAATTCCAGCTTTGATTGCTAAGGAATACGGAGGATTAACTCTCGAAGTTATGTTATGTAAATAAGTTTTTGTCTCCTTATGTTTTGCCTCGAAGCGCATGGTCCAAAGATATTTTAAAGTTCCGAATTTCAAAGCATCTTCTTCTGTTTCATACTCTTGCGAGCTCACTTCAACAGTGTTTTTGTCACTAACAAAAATTAAATTTGATGCACTCTCATCTGATATATAATACTGAAGTTCATTCGCAACTTCATTAATATCTATGTTATTAATATTTTCGTCACACGTATCCAATTTTAACTTCAATTTAAATTAACTCGAATATCGCGAGGAAAACTTTAATACTTACAGGGCGCAATAAGAGGACGACGTTTGTATGACGAGATCAAAGCTAACACAAATGAAGATTTCCTGTTTGCTTTGTTTTCTATGATCATGCATCTAGCATGCCATGACCATTTGTTGTGCTTCATAGAATCACGAAATATCTTGAAAACAGATTAAGTGTCTCGAAATAAGATTGTTTCGTCTTATTTTATAAACTTAAAAAGAACTTAAGAATATGCAAGCTTACATTAAGATTTTTTAATATTGATGTAAAAAATCTTTATTCTTAAATCGAGTTTTTTGTTTTTATTTTAAGAATTTAAATTCAATTTAAGAATAACGTTCTTGAAACAAGTACTGTAAATGTCAAAATTAGATTTTTTAGGTAAGAATTAAAAAAAACTAAAATCAAGCCTGATCATACTTGATTTTATCTCGCATTTTTTCTCTGAGTGTAGTCGCTGTTTCTTTGGGCTTAGAAAGCAATTGAGTGGAAAAGCCCTCTCTCGAGCAACTAAGGTAAAATTGTACAACACCCTCATCATCCCTGCTGTATGTTGCAGAAGCATGGACCTTGACAAAATCGGATGAAAGTGCCTTAGGCTGTTTTCAGAGGAAAGTTCTTCGGGTCATCTTTGGCCCCGTGTGCATTAAAGGAGAATGGCGAAGAAGATACAACAGCGAACTTTACGGGTTGTACAACGACATGAACCTAGCCAGAAGTATCAGAGACTCAGATGGCTCGGTCATTTAGAGCGGATGGACACCAATGCTCCGGCCCGGAAAGCCTTCGACACTATTCCCGAGGGACGTAGGAGGAGAGGAAGACCGCGACTCAGGTGGCGCACTCAAGTGGAAGAGGACCTCAGGGACCGAGTAGGCTGGTGGAGACTGTTGATTGAGGCCCAAGCCTACAACGGACTGCAGCGCCATCTTAAGTAAGTAAGTAAGGATGTGATGTGAAATAACGCCCGACGGCCGCATATGGCCTTATTTCCATTTCTTATGGAAATTAGACCCTTACAAGGGTTGCGGTGTGATTTCCATTGCAACTTATAAATAATGCGAGTAGGGCCTATTTCGGTTTTTCTGTTATGACTAGAGACCTTTATGGTAGGTCAGTAGTGCCAATTAAATTTTACTTTTTATGGGACGAAAGTCCCAAATAAAAAAAAAAAGGAAACAACGAATGTTCATGCTAAAAAAAATAAACAGAAAAGTTAAATTCCTGTATGTATATACACATTGAATGCAACTACTAAAAAATATTATAAGTAAAAAGGACCACGTTTCTTTATTAGCCATCGACAAAATTTCACGCGAATTGTTTTTATTTCCACACCCCAAATTGATTCTCCTTCGGGCAAAATTTGTTTCGCTTGTGTCCATCCATCTTTCTAATGCAGCTTTTAATGTTATTGAAACAGCTCTGTTATTTTAGGTGACAGATAGCGTAACGGGTACAATGGTTGGCACCCCTAAGCATTTTTTCACTTTAAATTGCGAATTGCTCTCGCATTTAAAGAGTGAGTTATATGTTTTTTATGTCAAATTAAAACTTAAAGAATTTCTAACTTGAATATTATCATAAAAAAATGTTAAATAAACAAAGAATCTTATAAAAACTTCAAAATAGGAAAAGACTGCGAAAAGGCACAATCATTGGCACCAAGGTACAATTGTTGGCACCCTTAAAAATGAGAGAAATACCATTTTTTTTCGTGATAGCTAGCTATTTTGATCAAAATTTTGTTTAAAAAAAAAGCGGTTTATTATAACAAAAACACTTCATTTAACGCAAATAAAAAAAATTAAAATTATATTTCATTAAAAAATCTCTAACAAACATTTTAAATTTTAAGTTTTTTTTAATTGCTTCATAATGTATTTTAAGACATTTCTACATGTGTTTCAGTGGGTAAAGTCCCTTCGGGGAAATTAAAAATTATAATAAATACAATATTATTCAATTATTAAAGCATGCTGATTATTTTCTTCTCCTTTTTTGTCCCATTTTTCAAACTGAAATTTACAACTGATACAGGGTACAATTATTGGCAGTCTCTAAAATACAATTATTGGCAGTGCCAATAACTGATGCCCCATAGCACGAATAATTGGCACCCCCCTGCCAATAATTAAACCACAACTTTATATTGGACCAATTATTGGCACCCCTGTTTTAACAATTTAAACATTTTTTATTACAAAAAAACAATTGAAAATATTTAATTTATTGTATTTCTATATTTAAAAAAATAAATATTCATCCAAAAACTCAAAAAAAAAGTGAAAAACGGACAGTTACAAAATTTAGTCTCCTTAGCGGGAACACTGTGTTTTTAGCGCTTTTTTCATGAACTTAGAACGACTTTACTTTTTCACTGATAAAAATAAAATGAGATTGAAATAATTCTCATTAAAAATGCAGAATTGTAGAAAATTGATACATCTTTTGAAAAAATATGATTTAAGGTTCTTAGGCATAGTAGTTTTTCGTACATTCTTAATTTCATGAGGGGTGCCAATAATTAGTACAAAAATTGGGGGTGCCAACCATTGTACCCGTTACGCTATATTCAATGAGATGAAAATTGGCTTCAAATATAGTGTGCTTGTAGGCCCAGCACTTATCTACAACACTGGTGGGCCATTTGCCATCATTATTTTCTTGTGGAAATGCGGCCTTATAACCATGTAAAATGGGTGTCGGGTGTTATTTAAATTTCTTCATGGAAATAAACCCGCATTTAAGGTGGGACCTTATTTCGTAGGGCGTTATTTCACGTCACCTTATTCGGCCCCAGGATTAAGGACATAAATGACAAAAAGACTTTTTAATTTTCATAGATCAGCTAAAATTCTGACATTGTTTTCTTGTTATTTTAGGACCAACAAAAAATTTCAATAGAAAAGGAAACGGAAACAAAACAATGCTCTCGAACAATTGTCTGTATTTGCCATCGATTTTGCTCCATATAACAATACGATAACATTTAACTTGCACTACCATTTTTCTACTTTTATCTATTTTTGAATCTCACTGTGACCTACTTTAGAAAATAGCTCGTGTTTAATTACACTTTCACATTTCTTTATGTGCCTTTTTCCTACAACGAACAATACCATTCGTCGTCATAGGGTAAATTGAGGCAGTGTACCATTCAAAACCAATTCCTTAAAAAACAATTTGTACGATTTGTTTCCTTTTTCATTAAGAGTGATGACTGTTGACAATAATAATACTAACTAATTACTGATAGTTCTATTTATATATTTAGCATATACAGTTGTTTGAATGCGTTATTATTTATCCACACCCTATGTCAACTAATGTTCATACATCTTTTCTGTATGTTTTTTTTTCTTCGAAGCATTCATCAACTAACGCATTGCATTTATTTCACTGTGTTAACATTTTACGAAAAAAATAAAATAACTACGCCTCTTAATGGGTGAAATGTTGATGTTTTGTCGCTTTGGTGTTAATTTTGAGGCAGGAAGACAGGCTTTGGTTCACACTTTTGTTGAATTTATAACTAGACATTTTGAATGCGTTGACTAAAAAGCTGTGATAAATGAATACATTAAAAATAAAGTTAAACAAGGATTATTTTCGAATTTCGTCCCAAAAAGTTGATGATGTGTTTCTGCGTTGCAGAAATTTTATTTGCTTCTGGATATTCGTACGTATACAATTCAACACAGAGGAAAAAAAATAAAAACTAACCCAAACAAACCACTAAAAATTCATCTGGGTCTGATTGCTCCAACCACAAACAGATATCTGGCAGAATAAAATGCATGGACTGTGTGAAATCGGTTTTTGGTTGTGGCAGACATCAACATTTTTTAGTTGTGATACATTTATTTTTTAGGGGACTATAAAAGTGTATGTTTTGTTAACGGTATATAAAGAGGGTTGGAGACAGCACTACCGTACTCCCGTACTCCTCCTTTCACATTCGTACTCCTATTTTTTAAAAGTCCTAAAATATCTTCCACTTCTAGTAAAAGTGTAATGTCAACCTGAATAAATTCAATTCACTTTAAATTTATTGCAAATTTGTCAGCTTTTTTGCCTTCAAAACTGTCTTTGAAAAGGGAATTTCCCTCATTATTGTTTTCCTTCTTTTGTTTTTCGTTGTGTATGTGAAAAACAGACCACACACCAACACTGTTCGCTGTTCGTTATTTATTTCATTAGCTTCGTTCGATGTAACCATTCCCGGGGTGCTCCAGTGCTTGTCATTAACCTGAACGGAGCTGTCAAAAAACTGAAAAATGTATCTGGGTTTGATTTCACATCGAACGCATTAGTAGTGCCCTGCTTTTTTCCCTTTGTTGTATAGCAACAGCTGAATCGAACAGGTCCAAAATTATTGCCCCGAAAGAAACATGGGGTGATTAAGAGCGCTCCCGGCGCGAGCACTGAATACACATCGAACACGCTGGGAACGCACCGGGGCGAAAAAAGAGCGACATCGAACACTTTAGTGCGAAACCAGGGCGCCACAGAGCGATCCAGAGCGCACATCGAACAAACCTATTGTTACTCGAAGATTATAGTTTAGTTGTTGTTTTTTTTCGCGTAGAGTCCAGCACAGCAATTGTAACTTTTCAGTAAAATGAAAAGTATTGTTAAATTGATCGTGAAAATATCTTTAGTTTTAATTCAAAGTACATGAATTTGATATATTTATGCAGATTTTTAGTAAAAAAAAAATCCTTTGACGCTAAGTCCGTGGGAGAATTGGTTAAAATGTGGTTTAAAACTTGACGTTTGGTTAAATTTTTACACTTGGCATTGAAGAAAATGTGTTAAAAATTAGACTAGTTGCGGAGCAGGTTAAAATATGACAGTAGTGGTTAAAAATTCATCCATTTTTAACCACAATCATCATCGAATTCGCACACGGCCTTAAAGGCAAAAAAGATGTAAATGTTTCTGTTATTGCTGGAGGTTCAAAAACAAAATAAATATGATGTGGAGTCCTTATATTCAGCACTTAAATATCTTGCTGCAAGAGCCAACAATGTTGAGTTATCAAATGCTGAAAAAAGGACGACATTCAAAGTTCATGAAGCCGCAAACCGCTACCCGCCATCGCACAATATGTGCGCAAACACTTATTTGAAAAAAAAAACCGGTACTACTATTTAGTCGAAAATACTCCCTTTTTTTTGCATCAGTACTACCTTCAAATTTTTTTGTCCGGCAACACTGGTTGGAGATACATATACTGAATAATTCTAAATCGATTAAATAACTATGCAAAGTGTTTTTGATGTTGGTTAAGAAAGGATCAAGAGATTTGTTGGGGCCAACTTCTTCAAACTCATTCAAACAAATTATCAGACTTCATAGTTGAAGTAGTGAGTGGATGCGGTTCAATACTGCGAAAAATGTGTGTTTTTCGCGGCTCGCAGGTAAGTCAACGACAGAAAAGCAATCCTAAGTAGGAATTGCGATTGTTATGGACAAACAAATGCAGGGCTTGCGTATCTTATACCTATTGATTGGTTGTGAAAAAAGTCACCAATACCTCGATTTGCGTCGTTTCGTTTTGCGTTTTTCCGAAGTTGCGTCGTTGCTGAATTAGTACTAATTTTCACTGTGCGTCGTTAAATTTTCGAAGTTGCGTTGTTTTAGGTTGCTTAAATTTTTTTTTGAATTTAAATTTTTTTAAAAGGTGGCCATGACTTTCAAATTCAAATCACGCTATTGCATCAAAACTCGGGGATTCCCTTTCTATCTGAAAATCAACGCAATTTCCATATGGTGTTATTTTCACTTTGTTAAGAGATCAGTTATGGCGTTTTTAATTGGCAATCTGGAAGTAAAAAAAAGCATTCTGAATGCGTTCAATTGGGCAAAAGTGACAGTTCTGATTCTGAAAAGAAGAGAATTCCCTTCTGATTTTAAAATCAGAATGCTTTTTTCCAGATTCCAGATTGCCAATTAAAAACGCCATTAGATACTACATACATAGTGTCTTGTGATTCTGAAAATAGGTAAAAAAGTGTTGTGCAAAAAAGGAAAAAAGGTGTTGTGCTTCTTTAAGAAAAAAGGCAAAAAGGTTAATATTTTTAAAATCTATTTATTGACTGAATTATTATATTTTTTGTACATATTATGTACACTTGTAACTTTTTTTTTAGACAAATGAGTGGAAAGGGCGCTGCTGGTAGAATTACCAAAAACAAAAAAAAAGCTGTTCAGCAAACATTGGATCGGTATTTTGGTAAAGAATGTAGATTAACGACAACAAAATATGGACTCATCAGACAGTGATTAATTTTTGTTTAAATTGTATGAATATTTTATTTTTGTTTTAATTGGATTTATTATTTTGTTTTGTTGTTTTTATGAATGTAATAAAAACTTATGTTATTTTCGCTTTAGGAATGTTCACTTTTTTCAATTTTCTTTTAAAAAAGAAGTATTTTCGTAGTCCTGGAACCTATCTTCAATCTTTACATGGCTTGCTATACAAAATCATAATTCGCTTTGCGTCGTTTCAATTTGCGTCGTGTTTTTTTGGAACGTAACCACGATGCAAAGTGAGGTATTGGTGTAGTAGGTGTTCAGCAAGGAAGCGTCTTGAGGCCGCTGTCCTGCCCTTTATAAAACTAATTAATTTTTAACTATTGACTTCACAGTGCTTCGCACATAAATGCAACGAACTACTGACGGATACAGTACTGGCGACTGAAGCCATCGGCTGAGACAGAACAAGACATTAATACAACAGAGAGAGAGACAGATAGACACATAGAAGGAAAGAACACATAACAGAAACCTACGTGGCACAGAGGAGGAGACGTAGGTTTATATTGTCTCATATTGTCGCACAGGTGGCCTCAGATAAGCTGACGATTTTTGTAGAAAAAGAATGCTTACTGCCGAAGCTGGAGGATTGAACCCGCAACGCTTGGCTTAGCAATCGACTAATCTCTCCTCTGAGCCATGGCAACCTGCATTTAATTAATTACACGGCCACCACAACGAAACCCCTGGTTTGACGAAGACTGCTGGCGAGCACATGCAGCTAAACAAGAAGCATACAAAGCGGCGATGCAAAAAAGGAAAACGAGAAGCTCGCGAGCTCTACGAGCAGAAAAGAAGAGAGGAACACAAACTTCTCAGAAAGAACATAAAGGGAGCATAAGAAGCGCGCGATCGAACAGATAGAGGAATGTCACAATAGAAACGAGGTTCGAAATTCTAACAAAATGGTTTTTACAAACCACCACGGTTTATAGACCACCAACTCCATTGACGAAGTGAATAACATGTCTTAGCTTAAGTCGAACAAGGCCGATGGCTTAGCCACTGAACTGTACAAAGCAGCTGAATATGATTTGGTTAGGAGTATACACCAGCTCATCTGCAAAATTTGGTCAGAGGAAAGCTCGATCCTCAAGAATGGAGGTCCCCTGAACTGCACCAACTACAGAGGTATAAATCTGCTGAACATCGCCGACAAGATCTTGTCTGCCGTGCTGTGTGAACGTTTGAAGCCTTTCGTCAACAAACTGATAGGTCTTTTTGAGTGTGGCTTCAGACCCGGATGTTTCACCACGTCTGGGTAAAAGTACAAACCTATCGGCTGCATCTGATGTCAGAAAAGATTTAAGACAAGGCGGTGCGCAGTCATGCGATTTCTTCAACATTGTTCTTAAAAATAGTATGCAAAACTCCAACATCAACACCAGAAGCACAATTTTTCAAAAGTCCGTCCGGTTACAAGGAAACGCAGACGACATTGACTTAATTGGATGAACTGACACCAGTCAGTGGAGCGTTCGTGAGTCTTGAGACGGAGGCTAGGAAGATGAGCCTTGTGGTGAACGAGGGCAAGACCAAGTAAATGGAGCAAACGTCAGCATAGACAGATTTAACTTCCAGGTAGTTATGGACTTCGTCTACCCAGGATCCGCTATAAACTCAGACAGCAATACCAACGCTGAAATCAAACGAAGAATCACTCTTGCCAATCTTAGAAGACAATTAGGTAGTAAAGTCCTTTTCCTGCAACAGCTTAAGTGTGATTCTATCCGGTCCTAATGTATGGTGCAGAGACATGGACATGGATGAGGCCATGGTCCAACCTGGACTGTAGCGCCACCATAAGTGGAGGTAAAATGATGAACTCAAAATTTCAACATTTATTTTTTACTAACGATGGAGCATGTCTTGAGTTAAAATTGGATATCTCGGTTGGCGTATGGGTGGATGTTCTGAGGATAACGCATAGTTACAGAAATGCTAATGCATTTGAATATAATTCAACACGTCTGATTCAGCTGAGATAAACCCATTAAAAAGGCAATATCATGTAAAGTTCCCATTCGATTGCGAACTAAAGAAAAAATGTGGGCCTAACAAAACAAGCCATACGCAAATTTGCTATCTACTGAAATACTATGGCAAAAAAATACCTAACTATATCAACGATCAATTTGTTTGATACGATAGTTTTAAGTTAATGATTCTTTTGAGAAATGCGGTTTTAAAAAAAAGAAACCCCAAGCCCCATGATTCGTTTTGCTAACGAGTTTGATATTATTTTTCAATTATTGCTTTCGCTTTCGCCTTCTTCGTTTTGAATTCGACCAATTAACGAATTCGAAGGGGAATTTGAAATTTCATAATAGGTCTGTTCTTTTACTCTTCGGCAGTTTTTGTAAAAACTGTCAAAAATCGAGAAGTGAAGATGATATTTTGTGATTCAACTAAAAAGTAAAAGAACACTTGACAGCCTTAATCTCCCAAATGCACAAAATTATGTCAAACGTCAAAAAATTCAATGTACTTCAAATGGTTTGACTGAACTTACAAACACTGCCACAAGAAATCTTTGTGGCTAAAATCGATAGGGGAAATATTTTTCTCCTTCAAAACTGACAGAACTTACAAAAATCGGAGTAAAAGAACAGAAAAGTGGGAGAATTTGACAGTTTTCGGCAGTAGAGAAAAAAACTGACCTAATGTTTGCTAGCGAGTTGAAATCCGACAGCATTTTACTGGTGGATTCACAGGCGAAAGAGTGTTTATTACAGTGTTACCACATGGACCCTACAGTCAAATGGACTCGTTTTTTTTTCCTTGACTTCGGGACTCAATTTTATCACGTTTGACTCGTTTTTTTGCAGACACAAATAGGTACAATTACTAAGAAATTTGTATTTTGAAAAAAAAAAATAATAATGTGTTTAAATCGTTATTTCTTGTCCTAAATGCTTGTATTTCCAAAATTCAAACCATACAATTAATTTCTTCACATTTTTTTGCGTGGACTCGTTTTCTTGTAAATGACTCGTTTTTCAAGCTTCTCGGACTCGAAAATATTTTTCGCTGCGGTAACACTGGTCAATACAAAAGTGTCAAATCACTGAAATATTGAAATAATTTTTTTTCGCTCCGCCGTGAATGCGTTAATAAGGAAATACGACGCGAGTCGAATTTGGAAGGTCGATTTGAAAACGATCCGCCGCTAATCCCAAAATCAGGCCTCAGTATTTTGTTGTGCCTATATTCACTTACTCTATTCATTATTAAAATAAATATTATGAAGTTTTTTGGAAAGTTCCTTGAGTATTTTTGTAACTCCTTCCTTAAATTTTATAATTTCCTTAAACAAAGGATCACAGCAATGACTTATAATCAGGACACACACATATATCAATCCTCGTTTATTCCATTTGGTAGGTTCATGAATACATATAAGTACCTTAAAAGTATAACACTATTTATGTCCTACCGCAAATACATTGAAAAAAAAAATACTTCTATATATTTCGCCCAATCAAACATATATTTCGCCTTCAAATTGAACTTTGTAAATTCTTTTCATTTTCTAACTAAATTGCAGAGTATTTAACGCTCGAAACAACATCCTGCAAAATGAACCTACTATGAATTTGTATACAAGAACTTACAAACTTTCACTATATTACTTCAACGAATTCCCAACTATTGATGTCTTCCATTTCATGGCCTCAATTTATTCCAATTAAAAAGTTTTGTTTTGGGAAGTATTTCCATTTCATACTGATTTTCTTGTTTTAGCAAATAAAATATTCCATGGACAAGGCCATGGAACTGTGACTTTGAATTAGTAGATACCAACTCTACAATAAATGAACCATTAAATAATTGACATCATCGAAATGGCCATTGAAACTCACGAGTTTAAAGCGATCTAAATAAATCGAGAATTTTTCGCATGCATAAATGTTTGCCTTGCAAAAATGGTTTTGTATAATAAATTTAAGCAGGTCCATAAATTAGTTTAGCGCTTTATTGCAAAATAGTAGATTTTCCAGTCCTCGCGTTCGAGCTTGCATTTTATGCATTAAGTTTATGTACAGTTTAATATGGCATGTTATCGTGCCAATTGGATTTATTTCACACATAATAACAATTCGATGATCAATTGAAGAATAAAAACAAATTCATGAACCGAGGATAAGAGAGACAGGGAAGAAAATACCCGGTAGCAAATTACCAAATGAAAACTTGGCAAAGAACTACTTAACTTGACATTTGGAAATATGTTGTTTTAGAGATTGCTTTAACTCCAAATCCTATACCTACCACCATTTCATCGATTTCAACTTTCAAGGCCGCTTATGACAGCTTTTAAAGAGACCAATTATATAGAGCAATGTCTAGTTTTGGCATCCCAGAAAAACCCGTCCGTCTGTGTAAGATGACAATGGAAAACTCACGCTGTTCCATCATGGTCGGAAAAAAACCTAACGGACGCTTTTGATGTCAAAAAAGGTTTTAGACAAGGCGATGCGCTGTCATTCGATTTCTTCAACATCATTCTTGAAAAGATTGTGCAAAGCTCCAACGTCAACACCGGAGGCACAATCTTTCAAAAGTCCGTCCAGCTGCTAGGATACGCCAGATACGCAGTCGACATTGACATAATTGGAAGAACACAGCGTGATGTCAGTGGAGCGTTTGTGAGCCTTGAGACGGAGGCCAGGAAGATGGGTCTAGCGGTTAACGAGGGCTAGACCAAGTTAATGCTGTCGACAAGAAGGGACAACCAACATCGACGTCTTGGAGCAAACGTCAACATAGACAGATTCAACTTCGAGGTAGTTAAGGACTTTGTCTACCTGGGATCCACTATAAACTCAGACAACAACACCAGCGCTGAAATCAAACGAAGAATCACTCTTGCCAATCGCTGCTTCTTTGGACTTAGAAGGCAATTGAGTAGTAAAGTCCTTTCCCGAGCAACTAAAGTAATGCTCTACATACAGAGACATGGACGATGACAACATCTGATGAAAACGCTTTGGGCTGCTTTGAGGGAAAAATTCTTCGAGTGATTTTTGGCCCTGTCTGCATTAATGGAGAATGAAAACGAAGATTCAACCAAGAACTGTACGAACTATACAGCGAATCTGATCTAGCCAGACAGGTTAAGGTCCAACGACTCGACGGGTCATGTTGAGCGAATGGACAATAATGCAATGGCTCGTAGAGTCTTCGCATCCAACCCGGAAGGACGTGGCACAAGAGGAAGACCGCGACTCAGGTGGAGCACACAGGTGGTAGAGGACATGAACCAACTTGGCGTGCGAAACTCCCTTTTACAGGATCGAACTCTATTGAGTTAGAAGCTTCAAATTTGAATTAAGTATTAACTTCATGGTGTCAACAGCCCTGTAAAAAAATTTTTAGAACAACTACTTCGTGAGATATTAAATAGTAAAATATTAGAAGACCGTAATTGACTACTGACCCATCATCAACATAATGAAGCACTTCGAAAGTTTTCGCGTGTACAAAGAAAAAATCGAAAATTCAAATTTTTCCATTCAAGGGGCGTGGTATCCGCCATTTTTCTTAAATTGGTCGTAGGATGTATAAGTTCGGAATTCTTGTATGGTTTTCCCTGCACCACGTTGGCCGCGTAAATTCCACGAAACGTCGTGTAATTGTAGATGTGACGATGCCGGGTCGCATAGTAATAGTCATTTATTAGGCTAAAAACAAAAGGAATCGGACAAAACGTTTGTTTGCTCTTCCCCGGATACAGGTCCATTGCTCTTATGAGGCAACACACACAGAAACAGACACGACACGATAAAAAGTCTTGTCCGCTCGTCAGTTGCAGTAAATACATGGGGTTGTATAGGAGCAAACCACACCAAAGAAGACAAACAGTCCCGGACAAAATGTCGACGCCTAAAAGTACACACCGTCTTATGAAGAACCACAGACCAAAGTGAACAAGACAAACAAACAGATTTCGACAAGCGGACATTTCAGTTGCTCATACTTGGATTTGTATTTTATTGCGATATTTCTTGTTGTATGTTGTGCAATTTGGTATGGGTGTTGTTGTAAGGGTAAAAAGACTTTGTAAAAGAGAAATTAAGAAAAAAGAAGAGATTTATTCTGTGTGCATGTTTGTGGTTTCAAAGAAGTGTGCATGAAAACTCGACTAAATTTCTTCGTATGTATTTTATGTAAATTGTATATATGTAATTCCAAATATGTGTGCAGATTATACCCAGTAGGGACGCTCTCCATGTGGTTCATTTTTGGTTACACTTTTGGATCCCGTTAGGTCTCACGTCTCACGTTCAAGAGAAATAGACGGCAATGTATGTATACTGTATATTATACACATGAAATTCCAACAGTTTGTCTGATTCCCGATAAATATGTTTGTGCCATTCATCGAGGAATAAAGAAGCAAAGTAAAATCAAGTTAAAACGCAACCCTTTTTTTTATTTTTGTCTTCTTTGTTTGTCCGCTGGCAAAACACATCGAATGCGACAAGGACAAAATATTTAGTCTTTGTCGTCTTCAGTGTGGGGTGAAGTACGACACGATTTTTTGTCTTGCGACAAGCAAACAGTTTGTCCGCTTCGGTTTGTGGTTAGCCTTTGTGGTGTTGCATGAGCAGTGGACGGTCGCTCTCAAAGTTTGGCACAAGGCCCAGGTAGTTGGTTTGCCTAAAGGATTGGACTGGGATCTCAAGAACACTAATTATACTTAATTATTTTTATTTTTTTTTTTTTGTTTCTTAAATCATTAAGCCTTGAAATAAATAAATTGCAAAAAGAAATTTTTTGTTAAACTTTTTTTTTTAATGCTAAGGCTATAAAATAAAATAAACTTTGAAAAGATATTTTTTATAAATAATAAATAGAATGATGCTGGGGTAATCCGACATAGTGCAGGACGCAACTTTTGCCCACGTGGTGCACGGAAGGTTAATTGGCATGAAAAAAAAATAAGAAAAAATAAATACACAATTAGGGGAGTTGTATCCGCCCACTTTATCAATTTGGTCAAGAGATGTTGAAATTCCGAATTCATGATTGTGAATTCATTTTCATTGAACAACTGATTGTATTATGTCAAAAAATGAAACAGACCCTCCCCATGATTTGCGTTTCAATTTGTACAGTTCCAATGATTTGTGTTTCAACTTATCACAGTTCCAATGACAGAATAACGGCAGGAAAAAATTTCCTGACAGAAATTTTCAATGATTGCTATAACTAACCTATCAGAAAAATTCCAATGATGTGTTTCAATGAAAAAACCAAGCCTCTTAGACACAAGTTTGCGTTTGGTGCAATTAAACACTTTTAATTGAATTAAGCTTTTAAAGGTAACATTATTGTAATATGTTCTTTTTATATTCGCTTACCAGCTTTTTAAAATAATGAAATTTGAAAAACCAGGAGGTATGCCTGAATTGCCATTGCGGTTGCAGCAGATTTGATCCAACGATTCCAATTCACCGACAAAAAACTTATATCTATCTGTTAATCGTGATGAATTAATCTATACTAATATATAAAGTGAGACTTTTGTTTGTTTGTCGGTTGTATGTTTGTAGCCGATAAACTAACAAACAAACAAAAATCTCACTTTATAAATGATGGACAATTCCTCTTCCATGCACTGATTGTGCAGTAGGAGGTTCTGAAAATAAAAGAAATAATTATTAAGAGCGAAAAACATTGATTTCAATTTACTTACTCAGAAATTTTGTTTTTAAATTCAGGCAACTGACATCCGACATCAGTTTTTTGAAATGTCTCTCCATTTTCATTTCATTTCATTTCATTTCCTATTCATTTTTTTGTTTTATATTTAAGGCTGAACTCCTACTTTTTCGGTTTTCGAGTTTTTTTTTTCATAAAGATCTTTCTATTTTCAATTCGAAAACCGATTTTGAAATTTTCCAGTTTTCCATTTGAAAACCAATAATGCACCTGCAATTACATGCAATTTTCCCGTTAAAAACCAATGAGGTTTCCGAGTTTTTTTCATAAAGATCTTTCTATTTTCAATTCGAAAACCTCATTGCTTTTCATAGAAAAAATTATTAATTTTGTATTGCGAATTCGCAAAATTCAGCGAGAGCACGAAGATAATTGTCATGATTCTAAGGTTGCTCTGAAGGGTGCGAGACGAGGGTCGCAGGGTCGGCTAGTATAATATATGTTTCGTAAAATGTATTTCTGACTATAAATATAAAATAGAAAACAAATATACTTTACTTAAGTACTTATCCGGCTCACAATCTCTATTGCAGCCTTCTATCGTGAACGGTCCCTCGCATGCACTCTCCAGTAGCCAAAACCAAGCGCTCTGGCATCCGCAGTCACTTGGTCTTTGTACCGTAGGTTCGGTCTTCCTTGTCGTCTTGAACCTGGGGGCTGGGATGAGAAGACTTTCTTGGCTGGAGCGTTGTCGTCCATTCGCTCGATGTGGCCGAGCCAATGTAGTCGTCTTTTTTTGGCCTTCTGGACTACATCCACATCTTGGCACAGCTCATACAGTTCTGGGTTGAACCTTCTTCTCCACTCGCCATCATTGCATATGGGACCGAAAATCCGTCGAGGAATTTTTCTCTCGAAAGTGCCCAGTATCAATTCCCCTTCTTTACTTATCGTCTCGTCCAGCACTCGGCGCCGTAGAGTAGTAGTAGTAATCAAAGTTTTGTATAACAGACACTTTGTCTTTCGAGTGAGTAGTTTTGAACCCAGTTGTTTGGCCAACACGAAGCAGCAGCGGTTTGCTAAGATAATTCTTCTTCGGATCTCATTTGTGAGATTGATGTTTGTTCCAAGGTAGGTGAACTCCTTAACTACCACGAATTTGCTGCTACCAACAGTGCCCTTTTTTCAGGCGGTGGACAGATGTTGCTTTGTTTGTGTATAGCATATGTACCTAATTTGTTTTGTCCTCATGCAGAAAACAAATATAAGATAGATAGACTGGCGCGACAGCTCTTGAAGAGCCAAGGTCTAAGTGGCTTACTCTCATCAACAATTCTCTGGGTGCGTGTGAAGAATTAAGGGGACCTACAATTTAACGCCGATTCCGATCGGCAAAGTTGAGCAGCACTTTTTCATGACAGATGATACTCTTGGAAGTTCTGTCAGTTCTTCGCAAGAGGCAGTGCCCGTGAAAGATGAAATAAAAACTACGGGCACGGGTAGGACTCGAACCCACGACGTTCTGCCTAGCAGCACACGCACCTAACCACCAAGCTGCGGTTAAAAAAAAATATAAGCAAATAATCAATTATTCGCTTTTGATGTAATCGTGCACACAGCACTAAATTATCGCGGGTGCAACCATTCTACTTGATTTGATTAAATAATGATAAAATGGGTGATCCATTAATGTTAATTATATTAAATACTAGCTGATTCTGCAGACTTTGTACTGCCTCAATCGATAATCGATACCCCTCTACCACACTCCCCATTACCCTTTAAACGCTACCCGCTTGTGATACCCAGTACGTCTTACAGTCTTATCTCTTAAGGAGATTTTCTCATCACGAATTCTCTATTTTCCGATTGTTTGAAATCCATTCGAAATTTGACTTGAGGTTTTCTTGCTCTTCAGGAGTTTATTCCATTTTACCATTACAGAACTAATGATTTTCATTTGAAAGAGTGATTTTGACTTTTGAGATTTTTGCTAGGCAAATTTTGTTTGCATTTCAAATTTTCCAATTTTTTTTTTACTTTTTCTTGCTTTCCAGTTCCCCATCAAAAATTTTCCAGTTTCCCTTTGAAATCCAATGAGTTTTCCGAGTTTCATTCGAAGACCCATTTTGAAATTTTCCAGTTTTCCATTTGAAAACCAATGCATCCACAATTTCATGCAATTTTCCATTTGAAAACCAATGAGTTTTCTTAGTTTTTCATCAAGAACTTTCTATTTTTCCATTCAAAAAACCATTTTGAACCAAAAAATTCCAAGCAAAAAAATGTCTAATTTCCGACCTTTGTTTGGTTTTTTCAGTTTTCCCACTCTTCCATAAAGTTTTTCAAATTTTTTTTTCACAGAAATCATCACTGAACACAACAGTATCAACCATGAAAATTTCACAAATATCTGTTGGGCCATTTCGGAGTCTATAAGAGACATACAAACAAACACATATCCATTTTTTATATATAGAGATTTCTTTTGTTATACATACTTACTTACTTAAGGTGGCGCTACAGTCCGTTGTGCACTTGGGCCTCAATCAAACAGTCTGCTCCAGTTAGCTCGGTCTTTAGCTAGCTGTCTCCAGTTTCGCACTCCAAGTTGATTGAGGTCCTCTTCCACTTGAGTGCGCCACCTGAGTCGCGGTCTTCCTCTCCTCCTACGTCCCTCGGAATAGTGTCGAAGGCTTTTCGGGCCGGAGCATTTGTGTCCATCCGCTCTAAATGACGAGAATTTATGAGTGTATCCGTCCGTTTCCGAGGCATCTGCAGTACCAGGCATTTGATGTGACTCTAAGTGCAAGATCCGGAAAAACCGATCCTATTACATCCAGGGCTTCAAATAACTCGAAGTAGCCCGTAAAGGTGCTCACCAAGTAGTTCGGCCTAAACTGAAACTGAAGACGCCCCCGTTGATTCCAAAGAAGAAATTCATTCGCTGCCGTCTCTCGATGGGAGTGCCTTGGTGGGAACACTCATTCGTTGTGGGGGTAATTAGTAGTAACAGCCTACTCCGCTTCGACCTGTCGACCATAGTAGTAGTTACCGTAAGCCGCTCCGCAACGTCAAGGCTTATCCCATGGAGGGCTTTCTTTTCCTAAACGTCAATATATTCCGAAAACTCTATACGAACGTATTATTTATTTTATGTTTTTTCTGCACTGCTTATGTGCTTATTCCTTGTAAAAGTTCTTTGTAACGCTAGTTTTTAGTCAAAGTTATAGGGATACAAACTTTTCTATTCATAACGAGAGTACCAAACATTTTGGACCTCACATCACACTATATCTATCCAAAAGATAAGATTCTTTTCATTTGCTTAATTGTTTTTCTTTGTTAGGTACAAAAGCTCCATACGATAGTGTTCTTCCTCCATCCAATAGAATAGATTAATGGGTTTGAACTAGGAGTAAAAGGACAAAATACGATGAATTCGGGCAACCCCACGAATTAAGGAAGTTCTTCAAACATTTCGTCTGTTTTTACCTATGCACTCACAAGGTTGAGTGCAATGTGTCAAAAAAAATCACCCAAAATGCAATCTCTTTTTCCCCTGGTTGATGAAATTCCTGTGTACGGTTGCAACATACAAAAAACTCTTCTCAGAAAATACCACAAGATTTTGGTATTAGAGTGATGTGATGGACTTTTAAAGGAAAGTAAAAAAAAAAAACTTCACAAACAATTTGTTTGTTCTTTGAAAAATATCCGAAACTGTCCTTTGGTAGGTTTCAGAAGAAATTGTAAAACTGCTAGGATTTCAATGAATGCAAACACATTCCTTGCAAAAACTGATGAAATATTTTCATCACGTTAGAAATCTCTTTCCGGCATTAGTAAACTATAACATATTTAACGACAGAGCGGAAATTATAGAAATCCTTACATTTACTAAGCACTTAAGATTTTTTTGTTTCCAAGTCCGGTCCTTGTACAAAATATTTATTAAAGAACAGAGTTTCATTTTTCCACAAGAGAGACCAGAAGAAAATATTAATTAATTTCAGATAGACCAAATAAAATGCTGCTTTGTTTGTTGTAAACTTAACTTCATAGATCTTCTCATTCATTTTCAATTTTGTGTTCGCACCGGGATTTTTCTAATACTTGTAATTTAAGATAAAGAAACGGCTTTACCAATGTTTATGAAATTTTGTATGGGTATTCAGTATTTGTGAGAGGTTGGTAAAATAATAAAAAGTAAATAAACGTATTCATATATACAAACAGTGTCTATAGTTATCATCATTAAATCATTAACAGCAAACAATGCCAATGCGGGGTAGAGGTCGGTCATGGTAGTTGGGGTGGTGGGAGAGTGGGTAATGGGTAACGGTAAGCGGGCGACGGGTTGTGGTTAATGGGTAGTGGGAAGCGGGGTAACGGTGTAGTGATATCTGTAGAGATAGGATAGGAATTTGACAAAATGGACCCCATTAACACTTGGCCAACTATCCCGCTAGGGATCTCCCGGTGTTACTTTTTACCCCCTTCTTCTCTTGCAATAGACTGTATCTTTCTTCTTACACCCACTTTTGAGAAAATTTTACCCATTTTAGATATAAAAATTCTTATGTCACAGTTTTAATGTTCATACTCTTCGGAAACGCCTTCACCGATTTTGATGAAATTTCATATGTATTTTCAGTAGGTATGAGAATAGGTGTTCATCACAAAAAGTTTTATTTTTATTTTTTGGACATTTGTTTTCTTACTTTTTGTGGCGTTGAATTGGAAAAAAACATTTATGTAGTTCTAATTTTGAGCCTCCTACCACCGAACTCCCATGTACCAAATGTTAAGGGAATGTTCGCGTAGTAGTATAGATTAGTTATAGTTTTTCAACAAAATTGACAAAGCTGTTCATGAAATATGGCCAGGGTATCAGGTAGTGGTTAAGCGGGTAGCGTGGCAGCTCGGAAACAGGACAGCGGAAGTAGTCTATCCTGTAGCGGGTAGTGGATTGCTGGTAGTGTGGGTAGCGGTCAGTGGGTAACGGTCACTGGGTAGCGGGTAGAGCGGTAACGGTTAAGCGGATACGAGATAACGGGTAATGGGGTAGCGAGTAGAAATCGCTGATAGATGGTTAGCGGGTAAAGAGAAGCGGGATAGGGGTAGTGGGATAATGGGGTAGCGGGTGGTTTGGTAATGGGGTAGATCTAGATCTTTTATTTGAGGCAGTATTTATTATTATTATTATTATTAAAAATAAATAAATTGAGTGGCGCGACAGCTCTTGAAGAGCCAAGGCCTAAGTGGCTTACTCTCATCAACAATTCTCTAGGTGCGTGTGAAGAATTGAGGGGACCTACAATTTAACGCCGATTCCGAACGGCAAAGTTGAGAAGCACTTTTTCATGACAGATGATACTCTTGGAAGTTTTGTCAGTTCTTCGCAAAAGGCAGTGTCCGTGAAAGATGAAATAAAAACTTTGGGCCCGAGTAGGATTCGAACCCACGACGTTCTGCTTAGCAGCCAACGCACCTAACCACTACGCTACGGACACTACTTTTTATTTTTTATTTATTATTTTTATTATTATTATTATTATAAATTCTTTATTAAAAATATAAGATTTGTATAAAACAGAGCAAAAGAAAAGAAAATAGAACAATGGCATAGGATACCGTCTGTCGAAAAAAACATCACATATTCTTACATTTAATAAGCGCATAAAAAAAGTAAAAAGAATAATCGCGGGTACAAGAGATTACTTACATGGGATTAATATATTATATACATATAAATTGGGGTTCAGTTCTCTTTTCCTAAGAAGTCGACTTGATGATATCTGGGCACTATGAATTCACTGAAGATGAAATGATTCATCTACTTTAGCAATACATTCATAGAATTCATCGCGCAGCTATCAGTCGAGGGCAAACACAGTTTCTAAACCACACGTGGATTCTAGCGATACCAAACCATTAATTAAGGGCGTTAGATTATTTAGACGAGCATATTTTATTATTTGCTGTTGTAAACTATCAGTAGATCTTCTTATCACCTTAACAATATAATCGGCATTTGCTTTCAAATTTTTAAGATAAATTTGTGAGATGTGTTGATAATGGTAATCTAAAGATTCGCTCGATAGATTGAAAACCCAAAATTTGGTTAGCATAACACAAACAGGTATTTATTCTTGCGTCTAGTACTCTGAATTTGGAAGAGATTTCAACTTGTTGGTTACAGAAAAATCTGCTCCACTTAAGATTGATGGCCGTTTTAGCGAATGAGCATTTATCTTTAATGTGAGGACGTATGTAAATCCATATTTTTTGAATTTAAAAAGCCAAGATATTTTAGTCTTTAACAACTTCAATGGAACTTGAATCTAAAAACCAATTTTCCGAAGGCAACCTCCTCCTATAACTGGCTTCGAATACCATAATTTTTGATTTACAGGTGTTTATTTGTAGATCCCATGAGTTGCAATAGTCCATTAGGCGATTAATCTGCAATTGAAGTGTTGAAAGATTATCCGTTAGAAAAACGAGGTCATCGGGTACAGTAGCACGTTAGCATTCAAATTTCCTATTTTTACACCACCAGGCAAGATTTTACAAACATCGCCTATAAAAATGGCAAATAAAATCGAGCTTAGAACACATTCTTGTGGAACCCCAGTTTCTGCATTAAAAAAAGTCTGATAAGATATTGCCATTCGAAACTGATGAGCAAGTATTAGTGACTAGCTGCTTGTATAGCCTGAGAAACTTAGATGATAATCCAAGCGCCGAAAGCTTATAGAGCAAAGAGTTTCTGTTAACGGTGTCGAATGCAGACTTAAAGTCAACAAAAAATGCAAACAGCTTTTTATTATTGTCGATGCAACGTTTGGCAATACTAGACAGGGCAACAGTCGAAAACCCAGATCGAAATTCAGCCTGAGCAATGCTAAGATACTTATTCGCTTCTATCCATTTGATTAGTCTATAGTAGAGAATGTTCGTAAACACTTTTCTCAAAGCAGGAAGTACGGATATTCCTTTATAATTTTCTGGAAGGCTATAGTCACTTTTTTTTGTAAATCGGACATATTATCGACTTCAGAAAAAATCTGGGATCATCTCTTCATTCAGGAGTTTATCAAACAAACCAAAAGAATATTTAAAAACGTTGGAGTAGAGTATTTTAAAAATTCGGTTGGCACTCCGTGTACACCTGAGGTCTTATTATTTTTCATTTTATTCAAAGATTCCTTGAGCTCAAGCATGTGCTTAAATTCCTTGTTTGCAGTTATATACAGAGACTTTAAGAAGTTAGAATTAGTTTTTTCTAAAAAGATTCAAGAATTGGAATGATCTGATCTGATCTGTTTGCACTCCCATCAAACCATTTAGTCTCAAAGCAAGGCCTTTGTGCATTATTGGTAACGGCAGATTGTTTGACGATTTGTAATAGTTTATCAGCCATTTGTTCGCAAGAACGGTTCTGCAGTTCAGTCAGATTAATTGAGGAATCTAATCTATTTTTTACACGTCCGTACCCCTCTCAGACCAATTGATAAAATAAATTTTGAATGAAATGGAAATTAAACTTACCTAGTGTAGAATTTAAAATATCTTTAGCGCAAACAAAAGCAAGAAAATAAAATATACGACTTATTTCGTTGAAACAATATTAATGAAAAATACATTTATTTAAAATATTTTCTGATAAGAAACACAAAAGTATAAGATTACAAAATCAAAAATAGAGTGTGAACGAATACAGTAAACATATTTTAACATATTTCAACACTCCTCCTCGTTCATACTATATTACATTTATTTCGAAAATATTTATGTTTTGTTGCATTTAATGGTTTAGTTAGTAAATCAGCAATCATTTCATCGGTTTGACAATACTCACATTTAATGATATTTTTCTTTGCAAGATCACGGATCATCTTATATTTTGTATCAATATGCTTGGTTTTGTTGTACGAAAACTTGCTATCACGTAATAGCTCAATACATCCTTGATTGTCTTCGTAGATTCTAGTAGGCAAATCAATCTGTTCTTGCATCTCAATCAATAGTTGCCTCAGCCATTTTACTTCTTTTTCTGCCTCTGATACTGATATAAACTCTGCCTCACAAGTTGATGTTGCTACCATACTTTGTTTTTGACATAACCAGCTAACTGTTCCTCCATTCAAGAATATAATTCTCCCACTGTTTGACTTTATATCTATTCGGTCATCAGCCCATGTTGCATCAGCGTAACCAAACAGTGATAAATCATTTGACTGAATATTGCTGAGTTTTATTTTCAATTGATGTGTAGTTTTGAGATACCTTACCACACGTTTAAGTTGATTCCAATCATCTGTAGTTGGTTTTGATACCCTTTGTGCCAAAATATTGATACTTGCTGAAATGTCAGGTCTCGTGTTAACTGGCAAATAGAGTAATCGTCCAATTAATTTTCTATATTTCGTGTTATTTTCGAGTTCTGTTGACGGTTCTCTTTTTGCATAGTATACTTCTAATGGTGTGTTAGCCTCCTTTGCATCTATCAGGCCAAATTCTGGTGCAGTTCTCTTGATAAAATTTGATTGACATAGTTGGAAATTTCCATATGAGTCTCTGCTTACTTCCATACCTAGATAATGTTTAATTTCGCCCAGATTTTCCATTTTAAATTTTGGCTTGAGAATACCTTCAATTTTCTTCATTTGATGAATTGTCATACAAACCACGATAATATCATCCACATAGACAATAATGTAGCAGTAGTCGTTTTCGATCATTTTTGAATACATGCATGGATCACTGTAGCTCTGAGTAAACTTTTGATTCATTGTTACTTTTGAATCCCTCTGGTTGTCGCATGTAAATTGTTTCACTTAATTTCCCATTCAGAAAAGCTGTTTTAGCGTCTAAGTGGTAAACAATCATCTTTCTTTTTGCTGCAACTGAAAGTAAAGTTCTGAATGTGGTGTGTAACACAACAGGTGCAAAAACCTCATCATAATCTTCGCCATATTTTTGCGAATAACCTTGCGCTACATACCTTGCTTTGTACCTTTCAATTTCACCACTTGAATTTGTTTTTATTTTGAATACCCATTTATCTCCAATGGCTGTTTTACCTTTTGGTAGATCGACCAGTTCCCATGTCCCATTGGATTCGTGAGATTCAATTCTTGATAGCTTCAGTGTAAGTCTTTGGTTCAATCAGTTCTTTTGCCATAAATATTCCGCATGTCCGTTTTTCTGTTTCAGCTTCATTTTGAAAAAGTTTTGGTAGAATTCCCTTATTTATGCGCTCTTAAACTCGTCTTGGTTGATGTAAATCTTGAAAAACAGGTCTCTCATTATTTTTTTGCGGTTCTTGAATGTCTTGATTGGTGTTTTTAATATCTAGTTCCGGATCCTGTAGTACTTGCCCATTATCTAAAGTTTTCTCTTGACAGTTTCTTGATCTATGAATAGAGCTCAATTCGATAAATTCTTCATTTTTGTTATTAATTTTGGTAATTCTCGAAGAACTAAATTTGACGTCTCGACTTATTGTGATCTTTTTCGTTATTGGATTATAGCATCTATAAGATTTTGACTGCTCATCGCATCCTAAAATTATCATCTCTATTCCAACACTGTCAAGTTTATGTCTTCTCTCTGCTGGTATATGGACAAAGCATTTTGAACCAAATATTTCAAAAATATCTGTACTTGGTTTTGTTCCGTTCCACCGTTCATTATGGTGTCTTATCTGTTGTTCTTGTAATTAAACGGTTTTGAATGAAATTGGCAGTTGCTACTGCTTCACCCCAGAAACTGAATGGAAGATTAGCATCTATAAGCATGCAACGTGCCATCTCAATCAAAAATAAGTGTGAACGAATACAGTAAACATATTTTAACATATTTCAACACCTAGTAGTAGGTGAACTTATTTATTTTGATCTTGAAAAAGGTTGTTCTTCCATCCGCCTGTGCGTATTTCTACTTGCAGCCTCAACCACTTTGTTGATTGACTTAAAGTCATGACATTTGACTCGTTTTGTTTCAAATTTTAAAACAAATTTTGCTCTGAGTTAATGGGAACCATAAGTTAACCCTATCTTTCCACTTTGTAGAACTCTTTCTAAAACTCATCAGAAACTCTAGAACTCTTGATTTTAAGTTGAAATACATCATCAGAACTTATTTTGTGAAAACAAACCGTGCTGCGTGAGGTACAAAAAACATTTTTTTCGAATTTTAGACTTAATTCGCCAGAACTATTTACAAAAAAAAGTATGAGGAACTCTAGAACTCTTGGTTTGCTACCGGGAACTCTCATTTTTTTTATTAAATTTTCAACAATCATTTTGCTTACTTCACATGACTGGTAATTGGTCATCTCTTTATTTTTATACCTTGCTTTTCATTATCAAATGCAATAATAATTTTTGGAATAAAAGTTTCAGAACAATTGGTTGGAGCTTATGTTTTTAATTTTATTGTAAACAAAATAAAAATAATCCTTTTAAAGCTTCAATTATCTTTTAATTGCTTACTTCTTTCGGATGCATGCACAAATCCATTAAATTCGGATTTATATCCCATTTTGTAAAGGACCAACCTAAGTAAATGTGTAGGTATTGTATCTACCCACTAAATCACTAGACTCCTGAAATCGTATGTTTCATCATAATAATAAGGGTTTATTTTTTCAATGCCAATTGTTGATTATGTTGGAGCGAAGCGGAAGTGAATAAGGGCTTTTACTCCCACAAAACAATTTCAAGCTAGCGGACAATAAAACGTATACTCTTCCGCAGACATAATATTGACCCAAGATGAATCTTTCATCTTAAGTGCAATGTATTTAATGAGTTAGATTCATATAACAATGTAAGGAACATTTTCTATCGTCTTCGCCGTCATCGTCATCTTGGCAATACGATATTGTGAAAAATGCAAGACTTCTGAAAAACAAAATGAAAAATATATGTACATAGGACACGCCAACGCTGCACGCTGCACTATTTTCATGCAATATTAGATAAGCTTAACGAAGCAAAAAAAAAAACCACTTGGGCTTCAAACTTGAAGGACAATGGACAACAATATCCCTTTGTATGGGGCTTTAAAAAGGATGAAGGAACATGGTTTTACTTCGTTCACAGAAAATTTAAAATAAATTGGGAAGGGCTATGAGGATAAAGTCTCTCTGAACTTTGATGGGACTATTGTCATGACTCAGCTTATAATAAAATGTGCTTACTTTACAACTTGTTTTGACCTTGAGAAGTGAATTGCTATAAATTGGCTCTCCGAAAATTTAACCATTGTAATAAATCAATCATTATTGCAAGAATGCAACTAGCTTGCAATAAAGACAATTTTCAAAAATTCCTAGAAAGAGAATTCCTAATGTAACAGGTAGAGTATTTTTCGCAAATAACATTTTTTGAGAACCCCTTAAATAAAGCATACTCTTCAGGGCTTTTGAGGGACTCAATATAAACAATGCGATAAAGGTTGTGGTCTTCAAAGAATCGAATGTCTGTAGAGAAATATTATGTGCATGATTCAATCTCATGTAATTCATGTTGATTTAACGAACTGACGGGATACTTACTGACATTTTCGAAAAAAGAAGTTTTCGAAAATTCGATGAGAATTGCGGTAGACGTTAAAAGTAATTTAATAGTTTATAATAGCTTTAAGTTGACAATAGCTGCGCTAATGATTCAGATCAAATCATTGATTTAGATGTGTAACAACAACAAATCGAAATTCTGCTTCCTACTTGGATCAATTTTTGTGATCCAAAAATTAGTTACTCTTCCGCAACAAGTTAAAATGTTGGCGCATATTTTCAATATAAACTGTGCTGCCACTTTCACACATTCATCTATCTGAGAAAGAAATATGTGAAATATTTTATCACAACTGTAACAACAGCAACTTACTATAAGGTGGCGCTACAGTCCGTTGTGGACTTGGGCCTCAATCAACAGTCTCCGCCAGCTAGCTCGGTCCTTAGCTAGTCGTCTCCAGTTTTGCACTCCAAGTTGATTGAGGTCCTCTTCCACTTGAATGCGCCACCTGAGTCGCGGTCTTCCTCTCCTCCTACGTCCCTCGGGAATAGTGTCGAAGGCTTTCCGGGCCGGAGCATTGGTGTCCATCCGCTCTAAATGACCGAGCCATCTGAGTCTCTGGACCTTGACCCTTCTGGCTAGGTCCATGTCGTTGTACAACCCGTAAAGTTCGCCATCCCCTTTCAATGCACACGAGGCCAAAGATGACCCGAAGAATTTTCCTCTCGAAACGCTAGGCACTTTCATCCGATTTTGTCAAAACAACACAACTAATAGTTCAAGAAAATTATCGTAGGCAACTCCAATCTAATTGGCAGAATACACAAATTTCAAAAAGCTGCCAAACTTGAAGTAAAAAATAAATAAATGGTAGAAGCTGTTCTACTATCTTGATCTAATCCGGATCAGCTTATGCTGCCTTAACTAATATCCATTTTGTCATATAAGAAGTGAAGTGAACGTCCGTTACGTTTATAAGAGAAAAGCACTAAAATTTGACTCACATGAGGAAGGTGCTTAGTGTCTCATTAGTCGTTTTTTTTCACTAATCAGTAGCCAGCACAGTAATCAAGTGCAAATAAAACGCTCCGACTCACTTTATCTGTCAAACTCAATTTGGATGGCTATTGTTACATACAACGTCGCAAAATGGACCTGAGGGTTGCGCCTCGGGTAACACAAAACTAGCAAGTACTTCAACCTAAGCGAGTGCATAGCTCAGATAAGCTCAGATCATTAGATTTGCGTAGCAAAATAATTCTTCTTAACACCAACAGCGTTTCAATGATTGAAAGTTCTATCGCAGGCACAACTGTCATTTTTTTACTGGCCTTTTTATCGACTGCAATCCAAATTGTTGTTGTTTGCCAAGGGAAACTGGCTACTGAAAAATAAACACGACAATTATCCGCTCTGAAAGTCGATTATAGAATGTTTGAATTTCTTGCAGTCATAGGAAGGAATAAGAATTAGTCCATGGGTTAAAATTTAACATCAATTTATTCCCGGAATAGTAAAGTGACGTTTGCCAAAAAATTTCTTTTGGGTATTTTGCTTTTGTTGATGCTTGAGAACCGATTTATTGTTGTCTTTGCAATATAATATATGGCAATTGATTATGACGTCATCTAGGAAATTGACAGAGAAACGGCTTAACAATTTTGTTTTATTCCTTCGCTAAACCACCTTCCATGGTGGAAAAAGTTTGGAAACGTGAGTTAAGCACTCAAGGGGTTTAATTCTTTTTTATACCAAGGCACAGGCTCAGTGCAAGCGTTAGGGAAAATGAGATAGACGGAGGGGTTTAGGATGAGGTGTCAGTTAACATTGGTCTTGAATTCCTGAACATTGCAATGACTGGGGAAGACATGAGTGTGGAACAGAGTTCCACATTCATGTAGTACGGCTAAAACACGATTCTCTGAACATGACCGTAAGACGAAGTTGGGTTCGAGTATGAACTGATGGGCAGTCCTGCAAGCGCTGGTATTACGGTTGAATATCTTAAGGCGAGGAATGCAACTGGCTATTTCTCTGAGGCAAAATTCCGTTGAAATAACGGTAGAAGAGGTTGAGGCATGAGACATTACATCGGTGTTCAAGTGACGTAAATGTCCCAACGATGTTATGGTCACCAATCATTTTAATTGCTCTGCATTGGATACTGTCTAACAGACTTAAGTACGTTACTGGAGCACCAGCCCAAACGTGGGAGTTGTACTCAAGCTTTGGACGTATTTTTGTTTTACAGATGGTAGACGGATCAGAAGGGAAAAAATGCTTGCATCTTCTTAAAAAACCTAAACATCTTGGGTCATTTTTGGCGACATAGCGTATGTGATCATTCCACAAGAGGTTGTCGGTGATGCACATACCGAGAATCTCGAGATGTTCGATCTCATTGCGATCCAAGTGCGACTAATGGACAGTGGCAAAGTATACCCCGTTCTCGCTTCAACGGTACAAGACAGCATTGAGTTCTCGACGCATTAATCTCTACGCGGACAATGCTTTTTAAGTTAGAGTTTAATGAGCTTATTATACATAGCCGTTGCAATTCCACATCCGAAAAGGAGGGATGTGAGTCTAGCAACGAATATGAAAAGCTAAGGGAACTATCGTCAGCAAAACAATGATTTGGATTAAAAGTTGCAGACAAGAGACCATTTAAGAAAACGAGAAAAAAGGTCGGAGACAAAACGGAGCCCAGGGGCACTCCAGCATTTATTTTGTGTGTTTCAGACTTGAACCCCAATACAAATTTTCCAATCCAAAGAAAGAGGGACCTATCAATACCGTAAGCACGCATTTTCGATAAAAGAGCAAGATACCAGACTTTATCAAATGCCTTTGAAATATCAAGTGCAACAATATCTTACTTTCTCCAAAACGATGTTAAAATTTGTTCCACTGTTCGGTGAGATAAACCATCAGATCAACAGTTTACCTGTCGCTGCGAAAGCCATACTGACGGTCATTAAGAACCTTTCAGTCTTTGTGATATTTCTTGAGCTGATAGTTTATCAGCGTTTTCATGACCTTGGAAAGAAGTGACGTAAGTGCAGTCGGACGATAATTGGAGGGAGAAGAAGATTCGCCTTTCTTTGGGATTGGCTGGACAAATGCTGTTTTCCAACTGCTTGGAACGAGGCCAGAAGATAGGATGCCAGCGTTCAAGAACACCTCTTCAGAATAATAGCGGAGATACTAGCCAGCGGATTTGTGCATGATGAGATCTTTTAGGACTCTCGCCACAGCACGAGTGTGAAAGAAGATTTGTCCCATGGAATCATTGACGCGCTCAAGAACTGGCGGAGTTATGGCACTCTCTGGCAGCGAAGAGTTGGAGGCGAACTGCCTAGAAAAAAGGTTAGCTTTCGAGGGAGAGAGCTAACAACTGCAGTGTCATCATCAACGAGCGTTGGGACCGAAGAAGAAGAAGTGTTCTTCATGATTTTCACAAAAGACGAAACATTTTCACTGCCTTTGGGACATTGCAGTATTTTTTGCCTTGGTTTTTGGTCATGTAAGAATTTCGTCCGTCGATTATGTACATTGCAGGCCTTCCTTGCTTGTTTAAACTTATTCCGGTTTTCCTCAGTAGGGTTGGCCTTGTAACATCAGAAACTTTCCTCTTTGCCTCTAACTTTATTTTAAGCCTATCGCTTAGTCACATGATAAAGTTAACTTCCAATTCTGGTTACTGATTGTCTTGTCTTTCACACTAGAATACTGGGAGTGTTGAATCACATCAAATTTCATAATCTGTGTTACTGTTGTTTTTGAAAATTGGAATAATTGGACTGAAACGATGTGCTTAAACTTTACTAGCCGAAGCCACTTTTTCACAGTTCTTTTTGCATTTGTTATTGTTATTGTTGTGGAATCGGAAACGACAAGTAAAATCTATTCTCATCGATTTCAGTCTTGTTTTTCAGACACTCCAATTGGTTTTTAATTATATAAGATTGAAGATTGAAAAACTAACCTCAAGCTTGGAACAAAGAAAAAAATTAGTTTAGAACGATTGTGTGCATTCAAAGGAAAGAAGTTAATTAGAAAACGTCAGGGTTCTTGACCTAAATTGTTAATTTGTTTTCTCTTTCCAAATAAAAACTTTAGGTATATCTCCCTTGGCCGATTTAATGAATTTGCTGTCGTGGTTGGTACTCAAGTAAATTCAACTCGTTACTTAACGGATCTGACGATTTCGATTTAAAAAACAATGTATGAAATAACTGTGTTGGGTATTAGTTACACTCAGTAATTCAATACAAAAAACAATATACTCTGTCATTCTTTTTCAAATTCTGTCCGGCGAGTGACTTATTCAAGTTTGGAAACAAAAATAAGCAACATATAGCGTAACGGGTACAATGGTTGGCACCCCCAATTTTTGTACTAATTATTGGCACCCCTGATGACATTAAGAATTTACGAAAAACTACTATACCTAGGAACTTAAAATCATATTTTTTCATAAGATGTATCAATTTTCTACAATTCTGCATTTTTATTGAGAATTATTTCAATCTCATTTTATTTTTATCAGTAGAAAAGTAAAGTAGTTCTAAATTCGTGAAAAAAGCGCTAAAAATACAGTGTTCCCGCTAAGGAGACTAAATTTTGTAACCGTCCGTTTTTCAATTTTTTTCAAGTTTTTGGATGAATATTTATTTTTTTAAATATAGAAATATAATAAATTAAATATTTTCAATTGTTTTTTTGTAAAAAAATATGTGTCAATTGTTAAAACAGGGGTGCCAATAATTGGTCCAATATAAAGTTGTGGTTTTATTATTGGCAGGGAGGTGCCAATGATTCGTGCTATGGGGCATCAGTTATTGGCACTGCCAATAATTGTATTTTAGGGACTGCCAATAATTGTACCCCGTATCAGTTGTTAGTTTCAGTTTGAAAAATGGGACAAAAAAGGCACAAATATGGAGAAGAAAACAATCAGCATGCTTTAATAATTGAATAATATTGTATTTATTATAATTTTTAACTTCCCAGAAGGGTGTTTTTTGTGAACTTTAAATGTTTGCATATTTCCATGTCCCCCAAAATCGAATCAACCCTCTTTATTTACTGCATACCTACGCAGGTATGTTTTGCCTCCATTATCTCGCGAACCACTTATGGTACTGCACTTGATTAACTTTATCACCTAGATTAGTTAAGCGTTTTTTTAAAAGGAGTGAAAACTAATAAATACGCTACTAACAAAATTTGAGATGAGGTAAAATCCATTTTTAAGTTTTTAAATTTAATAAGCATTTTTTGAGTACCAGTTTTTGTTGTATGTATTCCTGTTCTATAAGACTACACCGACTGAAACATATGTTGAAATGTCTTTAAATAAATTTATAGAGCAATTAAAAAAACAACTTATAATTTAAAATGTATGTTAGAGATTTTTTAATGAAATATAATTTTAATTTTTTTATTTGCGTTTAATGAAGTGATTTTGCTATATAGTAAAAAGTTTTTTTTCGAAACTAAATTTTGATCAAAATAGCTAGCTATTACGAAAAACAATGGTATTTCTCTCATTTTTAAGGGTGCCAACAATTGTACCCTTGGGTGCCAACAATTGTACCTTGGTGCCAATGATTGTGCCTTTTCGCAGTCTTTTCCTATTTTGAAGTTTATATAAGATTTTTTGTTTATTTAACATTTTTTTATGATAATATTCAAGTTAGAAATTCTCTAAGCTTTAATTTGACATACGAAACATATAACTAACTCCTTAAATGTGAGAGCAATTCGCAATTTAAAGTGAAAAAATGCTTAGGGGTGCCAACCATTGTACCCGTTACGCTATTTAAATCAAGGGGCACGGTAGTGCCCAGCCAAGTTCTCTAGCAACTTTGGCACTACACCCTTATTTACAGGAAACAACTCAGAGCATTATCCACACCCCTCTAACTTCTATACCAAAGAAGCCAAAGTTTCAAACTCACATTATTTGTTAAGCTGGTAAGAAGAAGCACCTCAGTAAATTTCAGATATTTAGCATAAGTAGTTTCTAAGATACAATGTTCCGAAAATCAAAAAAACCGTAACTAACTGAGCGACTCACTCACTGACACTGACAGAGTGACAAGTCATCAAAATTATGAAGCACTTCCCGCTGCCCTAGAAACTTGAAATTCGGCACAGTGATAGGTAATGAAGTACATCATACAAAGAAAAAAATCGAAAATTTGAAATTTTTTAGTCAGGGGGCGTGGTATCCACCTACTTTTACATTATTAATTCAAATTATATGGAGCACTTTGGAGTACAGTAGAATCATGAAATTTGGCATACAAGTACAACGTGAAATAGAACAAATAAAATATGAAAATTATGATTTTCAACTGAGGGGGCGTGGTTGGGCGTGGTACCCAACCATTTCAAAATAAATTTTATAAAATACTTGGGGCACCTCTGATCATAGTAGACTATTGTAGTTTGGCAAACTAGCATTTCTGCCAGTGAATTTCTCATTCCATGGGTATTGCTTTAGTGCCATTATTCTTCCTCCAACATGGTCTCGCCGTTTACATTAGGAATGATGTCACTTATCAATTCCTTCCACAATATGGACGCTGCTCCAACCCTGTTTTCAATTTTATGTGGTTTAAGTTCACCATAAATAAGCACATAATTCACTGTTGTTTTCTTTATCGAAGCCCAAATTTGGACAGGGCTTCAACTTCTCGTGATTATGACGCTCTGTCTGATTCCATCCAAAGAATTGTATCCCTGTATCCTCACACTGAAATCGTTATTAACGGACGACTTCAATGTACACAATTCTTCGTGGCTTCTCCCATTCGGTCCTGCTGAGAACTTCGCTGAGTTTAACCACCAAACTCAGCTTGTCACCAAGCCCACTCGAATATCGGAAATTAATGGCCAAGCGGAAAATACTCTTGACTTGTTTCTTACGTCTGACCCTGACAAATACACTATCAGTGTATTAAACGCCCCTAGGCAGATCAGACCATAGTATTTATATCTGCAAACTTCTCGTGTCAAGCTTATCCATGTTAGAGAAAGAGCTCCGAAGAGAACTGTGTGGCAATACGAGAAAGCCAAACTGGGACGGTCTCAACAACTTTTTCCGGATATATATAACTGGTCACTATGCCTCTTCGATAGTGACGTAGACTCCAGCACAGATATGATTACTATATGATTATTTTGGGAATAAAAATGTATATCCCGAATAGGCTTAAAAGCATAAAACCCTAGGAAAAGTCATGGTTTGGTTTAAGCTGTAAGAGGCTATCAGGGAAAAAGAAGTAAAGTTCCGGTGTTTTAGAGCCAACCCAACTGAGAAAAACCGGAACAAGTTTAAACAAGCCAGGAAGGCCTGCAATGCCCATATTCGGCGGACCAAATTTTTATATGACCAAAAATTAAGGCAAAAAATACTGCAATTTTTGGTCATTTGTAAGAAATATGAAGAATTCTTCTTTTTCCTCGGTCCCTACGCTCGTTGACAATGACACTCCAGTTGTTAGCTCGCTCGCGAAAGCGAACCTTTTTGCTAGGCAGTTCGCCACCAACTCTTCGCTGCCAGAGAGTGTCATGACTCCTCCAGTTCTTGAGCGCATCAATGATTCCATGGGACAAATCTTCTTTCGCACTCGTGCTGTGGCAAGAGAATTAAAGGATCTCAACATACATAAATCCGCTGATCCGGATGGTATCCCCGCTATTATTCTGAAGAGGTGTTCTTCCACGCTGGCAAAACCCTTGCGTAAGCTTTTCCATCTATCCTATTCTTCTGGGCTCGTTCCGAGCAGTTGGAAAACAGCATTTGTCCAGCTTATTCCAAAAAAAGGCAAATCTTCTTCTCCGTCCATATGGTGCCCTGCAATAACGCCGAGCGAAATAACGCCGAATTTTGAAATTCGGCCTTATTTCACTTTGCTAAAGTGAAATAACGCCGAATTTTAGCGTTCGGCCTTATTTCACTTTGACAAAGTGAAATTATGCCGAATGCCAATTGAGAAATAAGGCCGAATGATAGAAAACAAAGAAGCCGGTTCAATTTAACTTTAGCAAAGAGCAATTTAGCTGTGCTTAACGACAAAAGTCCCGAATGTAAAAAAGGTGTTTTACCTTTAATGAGAATCACTTTATTTATTTGTACTTGTCAATATTATGTAAAAATAATAAATGTTCATGGTACATAAAAAAGAAAAGAAATTCCTTAAATTCCTGTATACACATTCGACAAAATGTAGGTAAACAGCATTTTATTTTTCAAAACTGTTGTCGTTTCCTTTAATTTGAAAAAGCAACCACTACACATTTGTAATTCATTAAGGGGTTTCGGAAGCAGAAGCTGCACTTCAATGATTCATTTTGATCATCTTTTTACTCTCGGCTGGGGATGATGGCGATTCGAAACATTCAAGATCAATTCGGTTTGCTAGCGAGCGAAGCGAGCGGAAAAAAATTTAGCCCAAAAGAGAATCAATTTGGGGTGTGAAAATAAAAAAATTCGCGCGAATTTGATAAAGTCTGGCATCTTGCTCTTTTATCGAAAATGCGTGCCTTCGGAATCGATGAATCCCTACTTCGTTGGATTAGAAACTTTCTTTCGAATCGTGCAATACAAGTTGTGTTGGACGGATTCAAGTCTGAAACCCAAAATATAAATGCTGGTGTGCCCCAGGGCTCCGTTTTGTCTCCAACCCTCTTTATCATTTTTTATTAATGATCTCTTGTCTGTTACTTCTAATCCAATAAATTGTTTCGCTGACGATAGTACCCTTAGCTTCTCATATTCGTTTCCAGATTCACATCCCTCCTCTTCGGATGTGGAACTGCAACGGCAAAATATGATAAGCTCATTAAACTCTGACTTAAACAGCATTGTCCAATGGGGAATTAAGAACCGTGTAGAGTTTAATGCTTCGAAAACTCCATGCTGTCTGGTATCGTTGAAGCGAGATATACCCCCCTGCCACTGTCCATGAGTGGCACTTGCATCAATGAGACCGAACATCTCGAGATTCTCGGTATGTGCATAACCGAGCACATACGCGATGTCGCCAAAAATGCCGCAAGATGTTTGGGTTTCTTAAGACAGTGCAAGAAATTTGTCTCCCCGTCTGATCTGGCTATCATCTATAAAACCTATATCCGTCCAAAACTTGAGATAATTCCCATCTTTGGGCTGGTGCTCCAGTAACTTACTTAAGCCTCTTGGATGGTATACAAGGAAGAGCCGTGTAAAATGATCGGTGATAGAGACATCACTGAATCATTCACTCCTTTAGACCACCGTCGTAACGTTTCGTGTCTCTCTCTGTTCTATCGTTCCTTTTACGGTATGTGCTCTTGTGAATTAGCCACTTGCACTCCTCCAGTCTTAAACAATTCGCACCGTAATACTCGCGCTTCAAGGAATGTCCATCAGTTTACCCTCGAGCCCAACTTCAGTCGTACGCTCAAGTATAGAGAATCGTTCTTTAGCCGTACTACGCGAATGTGGAACTCTCTTCCACACTCTGTTTTTCCCGATCATTGCAATGTTCAGGAATTTAAAACCAATGTACACCGGCACCTCCTCTCTAACCCCTTCCTTCTTTCCTAAAGCACTCACTGTGTCTATGGCATAATAAGGGTATAAAAACCCCTTGAGTGTGTACTTATTATAAAAAAATAAATTAGTATAAAAAAATCTTTGCAAAAAGTAATGATATCACACCAAAAACATAAATTTAAAAAAAGAGCCAAGTTCCCCCGTACAAAAATTCAAATTCAAAATTCAAACACCAACGTCTAAGAAAATTTGAGTTCGTAGCGATTGCTAAGTTCTTTTTTATAACGAAAACATTGAGAACCCGTACGTTTAAGTCACAAAAAAGCCTCACTTCCAAAAAAATATGCAGCACTCAAGAGTAGATAGCAATTAAAGATCTTTAAAAAAAAATGAAACATTTAGTTTGCCACTTTAAGAATTTAGCTCAAATTTCTTTTATAATTTCCAACAAACCAAGTTATTTTAAGAATCAATAATGCCAGATAAAAACTCATCTAACCCTTACACATTTTCTTGCCCCATTCTCTTCCAATAATTTCATTATTCTATCTCACACTTACCAAAAGCTATTTTCTCATAACCAAACCGACAAAACAAAACACCGCATGTGATATGACCCTAAGCATGGGAAATAACTGCTTCTAAATATTTGGCTCAGCACGACAAGCATCGCATCGTATAACAACATATGTACGACGACATGTGAACCGGTCTCATATTCTCGTGGTCGAGTAATATGTGATATAACACTCACCGAAACCAATGTTATGAGAAATTTAATAATTACTAGTCCCGACCGCTCTTCGTCGGAATTTCATTTAATTTCAAATTAAATTTCTATGTTTTTGATTCATTGTCAGCAGAAGACCTTCCTCAGGAGCCGCTGTGAGAGCAAGTTCATCTCAACCGCAACTAGGTTATACAAATGGCAACAGCAGTACCAGTTCTCGGACCAATTCAAATATGACATCCGCCTCCGGAACTGGAGCAAATCAGCAACAAGGACCAACCTGCGAACAAGGAACTCAAACACCCAATTCAATTAGTCGAGAGACACGAAGGTGTAAAATAAAATCGTTTAAATTCTCACTTAACAATATGACGACGCCGGCAATAAATTTGCGGTATGTACCTACGTACAAAAATAAATTACCCATTTTTGAACCAAAAATTGCATGTTTCTTAATCAGACGCAATAAACGCAACAATCTGTCAGCAAATGCCGTTGCAACCGAACAAAAAGCCACAAAAGTTTTGGGACTTGTATTCTTTACATTTGTTTTATGTTGGTCACCATTTTTCATACTGAACATTTTGTTTGCGGCCTGTCCCGAATGCCATGTACCTGAGCATGTTGTTGACACTTGCCTATGGTTGGGCTATGTGTCATCGACGATAAATCCAATAATTTACACAATATTCAACCGAACATTTCGAGCGGCTTTCATACGTCTACTAAAATGCAATTGCGAGAGGTAAGCTTACAACCGTCGCACAATTTATGCCGTTGGTTGCAAAAATGAAAATTATTATTAATATACAATTTTGTTTTTGTCTTTTCATCTTTTTTTTTATGAATATTTTTGTTGTTTGTAGATCCGGGAGACCACCACGTTATCGTTCTGTAACTGAAGGAAGAAGCGCCCTCAGCTTGTGTGCACCATCAGCACTTCCGTTGGCAATATCCTTTCAGGGTGCGCCATTGATGACACCATCAACGACAAATGCGACACCGTTAAGTGATTTCCGTGGCAGTTATACAATAACAGATGACGAGTGCTGAGAAAAGATGGAGATATTATTCAGTGTAATGGATGTGAATAATTATGTTGACATGAAAGTGAAATCGATGTTGGGATTTGTAATTAAGCCAGAAACTTGAATATTCGTGTATAACTTGATTGAAATAAGGACTTATTCATTGTTTATCGAAACCAGATATACAATATTCCATTTTTTTAATTGGTTTTAAAATTTCAATTTATTAGACGTCTGCAAGCTAGCAGACGCGGATAATTTATGTATCAGCCGGTGTAGGCAGTATTAAGAAAAAAAACAATGGTTTTTTTTTTAACATTTTTTATCGATCACATTAATAATAACTTAGAGCAAGACAAACATTTAAGATAAACAAGACTACCAAACCAAAGTTCTTAATTTGTACTGTCTTTAAAATTGTAGTCATATTTGCTTTTTCTTGGAAAATGAAACACAGAACTCATATTGTATTGAAGATTATTGTCCTTATGTCAGCAGTAGCAACCAATAGTATAACAGACAAAGTGTCAGAGCGGCTATTCCTCAAATCTAATAGAACCTTCTGTAATCTGTCAAGTTTGCATTCCCTAAATTTATTAAATAACTTCTGCCTCCACCTATGTCAACCTCGAGAGTAAAATGATTCGAAGAAACATCCAAAGTTCCAAGCAAAAAGCACTCCACAGAGGAGTTCAGTTATTTCGGCAAGAAAAGAGACCATTTAAAGCATGAATTGTTGAATGAAAATCATGCTAACATCGGAATAAGGGTTGAAATTTTTAACATAGACCGAGTCTGCCCCAAAGAAAGAATCATTGAATAAGAAGAGTCTTATGAAAAAGAAGTGAAGCATTTTTCTAAGTAATGTGAGTTTCACAAACACAAACGCATTACAACAGGGCTGGTCTGCAGTTGAATGGTTAATCTCAGGGGCGCCAAGCGAAATTTGATTGAATCAAGATTTCATCGATTTTGCTTCAACTTTTTTTTCAATCTCAATTCGTTTTTTAGGACGCATGGTGTTTTAACACTAAAGGTGCACATGCACGGTTTTTAATGTTTAATTTTTTATTTTCCAACTACATTTTCTTCATTTTTCATCCGTAATTCATCACGTTTATTAAGCCTATTTTGATCGTTTTTAAAAGCAAATTCTATGAACAACTTGAACAAGCGTTTAATATCATGGTCAGACATATGGCATTGCGGAAGGAAATAACCTTCTTTTTTTCTTGCACCATCAAGTATAAAATCAGTTTCATGAAAGTGTTTTGAACAAACAACGGACTTAGAATTTATTCCATCCAATTTAAGAATTTCTATCCACTTTTCTCTTTTCCATTCAGCTTTCGGAAATCTTCGAAATTGTCAAGGTATGTATTTTAGAGCATTCAAATTCTTGAAGATATTATTCTCAATAGACAGGGACTGGCGCACTCGAATGATATAATCAATTCAGGCAATGATTTGAGATCATTCGATTATTGAAATCATTCGAATGATATCTCAAAGCTTTTATCTACTACTGCTACAACTGCTACTCCTCAAAGTTCAAAAATCAAATGAAAAAAAAAATCGAATTACGATTATTAGCAATGTTCGAATGACACCACTTCTGATAACGGATTCGGCTGATCGATGTTTGCTGCGGGGCGAAATGTTTTGGTAGCAAGCACCTGGTTCCCTCATCTCAACATCCATAAAGGTGCATGGAGATCTCCTGAATCAATCAACCGTCAACCAGATTGATCACATTGCGATCGACGGAAAGGCACTTGTCCAGCATTTTAGATGTTCGAACTTTCCGAGGAGCTAAACATCGACTCGGACCACTACCTCGTCGTAGCCAAGGTAGTGCTACGAATATCCCGACAACGGCCAAAACAAGGTAATGCTGCAAGAAAATTCGACGTCGGACGGCTACAATCGCAAGAGATCGCCAATCCTTCTCTGTACGAGTGTCAAGTAACCTCTTAAGGAGTCCTATGCCGCCAACATCAAGTATCGAAGACCAGTGGCAACATTGCCAAGAGAGCAGTTAGAGATGCGCCTCTAATGTGCTGGGTTTCACACAGCCACCAAAACGAAACTCCTGGTTTGACAAGAATGCAGGCAGGCCCATGCAACCAAGCAGGAGGCATACAAAGCGGCCGTGCATAGAATGTCAAGAGCTGCTCGTGAGCTCTACGTGCAAAAGAGGAGAGAGGAATGCCGGCTTCTCAGAAGAAAAAAGAGTGAGCAAAAACCGATGCCTGCAGAGATAAACAAAGCAACATCATAGTAGAATCGCAGTCTGCCGGGGATTTGGAAAGACCACTTCTGTAGATTGTATAACGGCGACGACGAACAAAATACCGCCGTCAGACAGGAGCCTTTCATCGGACACGATGATAGCCAACAATTCCGTGAACCCGACCTAGAACCTCAGCATTATTTGCCCGATCCTGAAAAAGTGAGATCCTCTAAACTGCGCCAACTATAGAGGAATAAGTCTAACTAAACATCGCCTACAAGATCCTCTCTGCCGTAATATGTGAACGTCTGAAGCCTTTCGTCAACAATCTGATTGGTCCTTATCAATGTGGCTTCAGGCCAGGAAAGTCAACCATCGACCAAATTTTCACGTTGCTGCAGATCCTGGAAAATCGATTTTAAGGCCGCGTATGACAGCATCTATCAGAGACGAACTTCGAGGTAGTAGAGGAGTTTGTCTACCTAGGCTCCGCTATAAAACACAGGCAATAACACCAGCGCCGAGATCAGACGAAGAATAACTCTTGCTAATCGCTGTTTCTTTGGGCTAAGAAAGCAATTGAGTGGAAAAGCGCTCTCTCGAGCCACTAAGGTAAAATTGTACAACACACTCATCATCCCAGTTCTGCTGTATAGTGCGGAAGCATGGACCCTGACAAAATCAGATAAAAGTGCCTTAGGCTGTTTCGAGATGAAAGTTCTTCGGGTCATCTTTGGCTCCGTGTGTATTGAAGGGGAATGGAGAAGAAGATATAACAGTGAACAGAGAGGAAGACCACGACTCAGGTGGCGCACTGAAGTGTGAAGAGGACCTCAATTAACTTGGAGTTGCAAAAACTGGAGACGACTAGCTAAGGAACCGAGCTAGCTGGCGGAGACTAGACTGTAGCGCCACCTTAAGTTTAGTATAGTAAGTAAGATTGCCCATAATCAAATATAAGCATTCGAATGAATAATCGATTGTTAGTAATGAAATGTAATGAATGAAAATCATTCGAATGATTAATCGATTATTTATTAATCGGTTATTCGTACCTATTCGAATGAAATAAATCGAGTGATTTGTAGTATTTCACAGAAATAAAATCGAATGATGATTATTTTTATTCGAATTAAATAACTCAAATGACGATTTTTTCAGGTTGAATTTGCATATCTTTGGATTGGAATTTTGTCTAAGGTTACATTTGGTTAAACTCTATAAAGGCGAACAAAAATTTGTATTTGGAGTTATATTTTTATTCATTTTGTGTTGTTAAATAGCACATTGTACACTGTAAACGTTTAATTTTTCACCATTTTCATTCGGTTTCGTAATTCGAATGATTATTCGATTTCAAATCATTCGAATAACATTTTCTCGATTATTGAAATCATTCGATTATGCCCATCACTAATCGAAACAATCGAGCAATTGGTCCCTTTGTACTGGAAACATTTTTTGATAGTGATACTGAACAAAGAAGACTTTCTAAAGAAGGTACATGAATATGAATCCTTAAAGTCGCATCTAAGATGTTTTTTCACCAACCGCTTTATTGGGCCATATAAATGTGGATTTAGGCCAGGGAAGTCACTTATTGATTAATGTTCACACTCCGCCAAGTTTCAGAAAAGACTTAGGAACACCAAAACTATAGCTATTAACTTATAACACAACAATGTCTGATTTTGGTATCCCCACTCAACTTGTACGTTTTCTTCAGGATGATAGTGAGCCGCACTATCAGAACCGACAAGGACCTTCCCGATTGTTGTCTGTGAATACAATGCAAACTCAGTCATGAAACGAAAAAAGCCTTAAGGCAGTCTGCACCAAGATATGAAAATATAATCCACCTAGATGAAAGAATACAATCAACACTGATATTAAAATTATAGTCCACTGTCGCCGTGAAGAAACTCAACACAACAAAGAGGAAAGTAAAAACATGGTACTAAATAAATAGTTTTAGTGTGGTAGAAAATCAAACCACTAAAGTGCGTTTTTGCGCTGACGATAGTTGACTATAGTTTTTATGTCAAAAAGAAAATGGTTGATGTGTCATAGTTGAAATAGTTAGAAATAGTTGAAATCATCCAAAAACGCTTTTTAGTTAGGTTTGGTTGATCTGTCAAACAAGAAAAAAAAAAAACAAATCTTTTGAGGTTACATTTTTCTTTTCTTTTGATCATAACAATTTTTGTTGCTCTAAATTTATTTCAAAAATTCAAGAATGATCTTGATATGGTAAGATTTTAAAGCCAATTGAGATGAGAAAATATTTATTTATTTTTGAACAACCCACAGCAAGAAAAGAAAAGAGAAAGAGACTGAAGACCACCCTCCATAAAGAAATCTTCAAGCTGTTCCAAGTAAGCCAGCTCCTGATATTCTCCTAATTGCGGCTCCCAGATTCAGTGAAAAACTCTCAATACCAATATCTAGTTCGTGATTTTATATAAATAAACGAACAAAGTCTTTATTCTCCGAAACTAATTAAACATTTTTTATTGCTGACAGACAAACATAAAAACAATGAATTCAAATATGTATGCCGATTTCGTCCTTCAATCATTGATTTGGGTTTCCTTATGCTTGACTTCTGCGGGAGCGTCATTGAGCTTCCTCTCCAAATTGTCCTTTTCTCCTGTGATCTTCGTAATTTTCTCCTCAGTCAGCTCCATTCACCGCTGCGTCAATTTCTTCTCATGCAGAGTAACTTCCATTTGCCGTTCGTGCGGACTGACGTTCGACAATCATTATGCTCATGGGCAGTGGCCAACTTATCCTCCAAAACCATGTCCATGTCCTCGAGTTTTTCGATGACTTTTTGTAAACTAACCGAACGTAGACGCTGACTGTTTTGGCCATCTTTGGCAGCCTGCAAGTCGCCACGCAGTTGCAGTTGAAATAGGGGTGTTTGCGGATTGCAGTATAGCCAATTCGATTGGAAGGGTTTGTGACCGGTAAGAGAATGATTCTTGAAATTGGTGCTGAATTTTAAGCCACTTGGAAATGCGATCATTTCCTTGGTGTGTATCTCCTCGTAGTGACTGAGGGTTTTCAGTTTGACTCGTGAAGCTTTAAAATTTGTAAGGGGAATCTTATTTTCTTTATATTTTTGAAATTAAATATTTTTAATTGAAGACGAACAGAAATCTTTTGATTGGAATTAAATTTGCGGCGGCACGGATACGGACAACTACGACGGTAAAAAATGCACGAACAGAATGTTTTTTTTTTTTTGAGTCATTAAAAACACCATTAAACAGAAAAAAAAGACTTTGACACATCAACCATTTTCAACTCACCTCCTGAGTAGAGTTGGGAATAGTTAGAAATAGTTACAATTTGACACTTTAACACTGACCGCAAAAACGACAATTGTGGTTACGAAACGTAACTGATGGCGTGCAAAACGAGATATAGTCAACTATAGTCAACTATAGTCAACTAAAAGTCAGCGCAAAAAGCACTTCTAGCGATCTGCGAGTCAATCGGTAGTGAGCAGCTGCACGGAGCATTCTTTAGAGGTTATTATTCACAAATGTTATTGTTTCATTGAAGCTTCCCTCCACCAGAATTAAAGGGTTACAATGATAGTGGTGCTACCGACCAGAACTATTACCTGCTGTTTCAGTGCTACCAGATACCATTAACACCTACTGTTTCGGGTGGCCGTATAAGTACCTGTGGATCGACCAGACCTTTTGTCTGCAGTTTCCGAGTTTCCAAGGGCCATTTATACCTGCTGTTTGGCGTGCCAACAGGGCCCGTATTAGTACTTGCAGATTGACTGGAGCTTTCGCCTGCTGTGTCAGTGGTACCAGGGGCCATTAATACCTACTGTTTCGAGTGCCACCAGGGATCGTTTTAGTACCTGAAGACTAACCAGAGCTATTACCTGCTGTTTCAGTGCTACCAAGGACATTGTATAATACCTGCTGGTTCACCACAGATATCGACTACTGCTTTCCTCATGACGTTTATATCTTCATTCAGATCTATACAAAATAACCGAACAGGAAAGTATTACGTCAAAGCCTGGAGGTATGTAATTAGGACGAACCAGCTTTATGCTATAACCAGAGAAGTGTAAGAACGACGAATCCAGATTTAAGAAAAGAATAATAGTACCTACAGTGTATTTCCTCAGATGGAACTCACGAGTATAAGTGCTCTGCTGGAAAGTGAAAAATTCTTAGCGAAGGAAAGTAAATATATTTTTACCAGAATTATTATGTATATTATATTTCCGGTAAAAGTAAATTTACTTTAAGGCGTTCTATGGCCAAAATGCGTCGTATCCTTATGGTTAATGAGCGGAAAATAAAAAAAAGTACTCTGTTATCCAAAAAGGACACCCAGTAACCTTAAGATAGTGGACGAGGAAGCGTGAAAAGCCAAAAACAGTGCGTACACCCGAGAATGTTGCTGCTGTGGTAGAAAGTGTGCGGTGAAGCGCCATCATCATCAATTCAACCGTCGGTCGTTCTCAACAATTGAACATTTCGGAGACATCATTGAGACGAATTTTGCATGAAGACCTTGCTATGACGATGACACCATACAATTTCCAATGGGTTCAGGAGTTGAAGCGAATTGACAATCCAATGCTTTTTCGCTTTGCTAAGGGGGCCTGCGATCGACTTAGAGAATAAGATGCCGATTTTCCAAAAAATCATCTTTTCAGATGAAACTCATTTTGACATTGGCTGGTATATAAAAAAGCAAAATTGTTGCATTTGGGGCACAGAAAACCCCCACGCATATATTGAAAAGCCGATACACCAAAAACAAGTCACTGTTTGGTGCGGATTTTGGTCCAGAGGCATACTTATGCCATTTTTTTTGGAAAATGAGCAAGGAGTGGCCGTTACAGGCAATGGCGATAGTTGTCGAGTGATGTTGAACGAAAATTGAAGAGGAGGATATTGGCAACATTTGGTTTCAACAGGACGGCAAGGCGCTACGTGCCAAACAGCCGAAGGTACACTGGTTTTTTTGCGCCCTGTTTTCGAAGATCGCATTATTAGCCGCAGAGCTGATGTCGTTTGGCCACCTCGGAGCTGCGATTTGACATCGTTTGACTACTATTTATGAGTTGCCGTAAAAGATAAGTATTGCGCCGACAATTGACGCTTTAAAGGACAATATTCGTGAAGCCATTGGTGAAATACATGTAAGCTACTGCATGGCCAGGCGAGGCAGCCATTTGAAAGAAATTAATTTCCATTACTAACCGGAATAATTGTTCTTTCAAATTAAAAAAGAAATTTGAGAAAATATTCACAATTTTATTTATAGCATTTAAAAAAAAAAAAAAAGTTGTTGTTTTATAAAACACTCGTTAGTCGTTAAGTCTTTGAAAGGAACCTAATTGAACTTAAATTGTGCAGACAAGCCATGTTGAGTCAGGCCCAAATCAAAAACGGATTGTAATGGCCACATTTAATTACTATACAGTATAAATTCCCTCGGTTCACAAGAGGTGGGAATGAAACCATGAAACCATGAAACCATCTTTCCTTCCTTTTCTTTGTCATTTCATTTTTCGTTGTTACAAATTTTGTATTTAAGCAGTTATGGACAATCGTAGTGTCCGTAGCTTAGTGGTTAGGTGTGTTGGCTGCTAAGCAGAACGTCGTGGGTTCGAATCCTACTCGGGCCCAAAGTTTTTATTTCATCTTTCACGGACACTGCCTCTTGCGAAGAACTGACAAAACTTCCAAGAGTATCATCTGTCATGAAAAAGTGCTTCTCAACTTTGCCGTTCGGAATCGACGTAAAATTGTAGGTCCCTCAATTCTTCACACGCACCTAGAGAATTGTTGATGAGAGTAAGCCACTTAGGCCTTGGCTCTTCAAGAGCTGTGGCGCCACTCTATTTATTTTTTTTATGGACAATCTTAATATGAGTATTTTTTTATTTGTTTATTTTCATCGTGTTTTATCTACATAAAATTAAAACTTAGTTTTTCTTGAAATTGAATCTGATTTTACAGTTCAAAAACCACGGAAACAAAAATAATTTCAACAGAGGGATTATGTACATTTCGAAAATATGAATATGACAGCTTAAATAAAAAGAAAATCATCTATCTCATCATATAGCGATTTAAAAAATAATGTAAATATCAAAATGTACTTGCAGGCATGTGCAAAATTAAGAAAATCAAAATTTAAACTTAAAATTTTCAAACCTTCGCAATAAAATTTATATTAATATTTTTAAAACTTTTAGAATGTAGGTACATATTATAAATCGACTGGATATAACTTTAAGAGTGAACTATAATTCAAAAATAATGTAACTAAACTATTTAGAGTAGAGAGTTAATAAATAAAATACTTAAACTTCCTTGTAAATATACAAACGTTATGTAATAAACCAGATAACTAACCAACTTCTTATAAATAGTCTATTTTTACATGTTGTGTATATAGAGATATTTAATCAGTAATTAACAAAATAATGAGCATGAAGTACATAGATATAGTAAGACAACTATAAATTCTGAAATATATAGCAATACATGAATAAATGAAAATGTTTAAGTTCGTACGGAGAAAATTGTGTATAGCAATTGCAGTTTGAATGCATTGGAAAATTATTTATTATTGAATCATAAGTTAATGTTTTTGTGTTCTGTGTCCAATTAAAGAACTAAATCTTGTTTATAGTATAATTTAAACACAGAATTAAATTTTGTTATGTTATAAGACTTTAAATAAAGAAACAATACTTAATAAAGAAATAATAAATTATTTAATGATAACAAACAAAGGAATTGACGGAAATAGCGCTTGGTGGAAGCACCCTCTAAGTTGTTATCGTTGATGGAATTTACGGACGCAGCCTTATTCTTGTCTATCCGTTTTTACGTCTAAAACCTGTAAGCAGATGCAGAGCCTAGCTAACTATGTTGACATCCACTAGGAATACAAATCTTTAGTTCTCCTCATCTGGTTCAGCAAACAGACAATACTTAGGATCCCATAGTTATGACAATTGATAGGTTTCCGCGTAAGGTAATCCACAAAGTCATCAGGTATTCTAAGCCGTAAAAGATGCTTATTCGTCCGAGCAATCACTTGCACGACAGTAACTTGCCATAAATATGCTAATATATAAAGTAAGACTTGTTTGTTTGTCGGTTGTATGTTTGTAGTCGGTAAACTGATATACAAATAAAAGTATTACTTTATGAATGATGGATGGAATTGCACTTCTAAGCACTGATTGTGCAATAGGAGGTTCTGAAAATAAAAGAAATAATTATTAATAGCAAAAAACATTGAATTTAATTAACTTGCTCGAAAATTTTTGTTTTCAATTCCGGAAACTGATAGCCGACATCAATTTTTTGAAATGTCTCCCTGTTTTTCATTTCATTTCATTTCCTTTTCTTTTCATTCTTCCTTATCATATTTAAGGCTGAACTCCTACTTAAGCTTTTGGACCAAGACAATGTTTACACGCGAAATCTTGGGCATGATTTTCTGTGCATTAAATTTTCGCTTTATGAATATTGGGAACATTTCGGTCTCGGTCAAATGAAAAACTAATGCGTTTTAAAAGGGAATATTAAATGTAACTGCAGGTGTATTGGTTTTCAAATGGAAAACTTAAACAATTCAAAATGGCTTTTCGAATGGAAAATAGATAGTAGAAAGATGAAAAACTCGGAAACTTCATTAGTTTTCAAAGAAAAGCCCTATTACCGCTGACGAGTCGAACATAAAAACATGTGAGTGTAAGATTTTCGTATTACGGTTTGCGAATCGAGAACCTAAATTCGACTTTATGTCACACGTTTTTCGTTTCGTTTTTCGGATCTCACTGTATTATGAGAATCGAATGTTCGTTAATTTGAACGTCATTTGTGTTTTAATTTGTCGAACGTTACACATTGTGTGAGAAAAGGTTGAAACTTGAATAAAAGTAGTATTTTTGTCCGATATTGCCAGATTTTCGAGAAAAAAGTTAAAAATTCAGTAAGAGAATCTTCTTGCTGTATAAAAGGCAGCAGAAAAAAGAAATGCAAATGAAAATCTTGACAAAACCGTCGACAAAAAGAATACCTAGGAATGGAAAATAAAAATCCTTAAACTTGAAAAATCAAAATAGATTTATTGGTTTTATAGAGTCAAGACTTAATTATTCAATAGGACTTAACTTGAATTGCACTCCACTGCCAACTTTTATAATCTGCAAGGATCCCATTATTTCGTTTTTCTACGTTAGGCTTTATATTGCTTAGAGTTTCCAGTTGTAGGTATTCCAGGTATATTGGTGAAGTTATTGCTTCCTTTACAATCTCTAGATCTGCAATTCGGTATTTTATGCAAAAGTTGTTCAGTTACAGCTCGCGTTTACATTTTGTTTTGTCTTGAAGGAGTGAAATGATTTTCCTTTAATTTACTTCTTACTTACTACTTTTACTTACATAAGGTGGCGTACGTCCAGTGTTGGACTTGGGCTCAATCACCAGTCTCCGCCAGCCCGGTCTTTAGCTAGCTGTCTCCAGTTGATTGAGGTCCTCTTCCACTTGAGTGCGCCACCTGAGTCGCGGTCTTCCCTCCTCCTATGTCCCTCGGGATTAGTGTCGATGGCTCTCCGGGCCGGAGCATTGGTGTCATCCGCTCTAAATGACGAGCATCTGAGTCTCTAGGACCGTTGACCAATCGAGTTATATCTTCTTCGCCATTCCCTTCAATGCACACGGGGCCAAATATGACTTTCCTCTCGAAACAGGCATTTTCATCCGAATTGTCAAGGTCCATGCTTCTGCTCATACATCAGGACTGAGATGATGAGGTGGTGTTGTATAATTTTCATAGCCAAAGAAACAGTGATTAGCAAGAGAAGTTGCATGCGCCTATTGTGACGTTCTGCCGAGCATCCGTACAAGATGTCAACTGTGTTTTTGCGAGTATACAGACAGAGGCTGAAAAATGGGTTTTAGCGGTCAATGAGGCAAAACAAATTATATGCCTGTCATCAAGGAAAGACAGCGAACACCGACGTCTTGGAAAAAACGTCACGATTATAATTTCGAGTTACTAAGGTATATGGTTTGTATCCTACCTTGTCTCCGCTATCAACACGGACAACGACATCAGCGCTGAGTATCAGACTAAGAATAACCTCTTGCTGATCGCTGTTTCTTCGGCTAAGAAGGCAATTGAGTAGCAAAGCCCTCTCCGAAGAACATAAGTGACGCCTATTAAGACCCTCCTCATCCCCGTCCTGCATGAGTGCGAAGCTATGGACCCTGTCAAAACGGATAAGAGCGCCCTAGATCGGTTGAAAGAAAAATTCTACGGAAAATATATGGTCCTATATGCATAAACGTGAACGGAGGAGAAGATTAAACCACGAAACTATAACAGGCTGCACAGCGACACTGACCCTGGCTAAAAAGAGTGAAGGTCCAAGAACTAGATGGCCTGGTCACGTAGCGAGGATCGACACCAATCGCTCCGGCTCGTAAAGTCGTTGAATCCACCCCAGAGGGGACGTCCGCAAGAAGAGGAAAGCCCAAGGTTAAGGCATGCGCTCGGCAAGTTGAAGATGACCTCAAACGAACTCGGCTTTGCGTGCGAAACTTGAGACATCTAGCTTAGGGACCGAGCTTGACTATACAGGTTTGTTGCTTGAGGCCCCCAAGTCCACCCCGCAAAACGTTGGAGCGCCACCTTAGTAAGTAAGTAAGAAAAAAGTTCCAAATCCCAATCAATCCTTGTTTTGATGCACGGAAAAAAGTAATATCTCGCATCATACATAATTTTTTAACGCATACTATTTTAAGTATGATTAATTTCATGCGAAATTCATTATGATTGTATGGTACACAATTATTTTAATGTTAATTTAAATACGTTTGTTACCTATAGCTTCCATGATTTATTCCGCCCAATCGAGGGTAATCGTGCCGTCCGGAGCGGGATTTTTTCCCTCCGATTTCCTCCGAAGTTTGCCTTAGTCCAGAGTAGTTTTCCAACAGGCAAATTGTCTCAGATTAACATACAATCGGAGAAAATTTCCGCTCCGCTTAAGAAATATCGTTGAAGAACGAAAGCTTCTTAATGACCGGCAGTACAACGACTTTCGTAATCAGTAGGTCCCACTGGTGATTTGAAGGTTTGATCCTCTTCCGGGAACAGTGGAACAAATCTTTACAATATTTTACATTCGTTTCGTTTTGGAGAAAGTAAGATTGTTGCACATGATATTTCAAAGGCATTTGATCGAGTTTTGGCATCCTGCTCTTTTAATCGAAATTGCAGCTTTTGGTTATTGGTAGTGATAGTGTTCCCTCCTTCGTTGGATTAGAAACTTTCTTTTTGGGACAACGTTCAATATCCCACAAAATAAATGGCGGTGTTGACCCCAGGGACTCCCGCTTTGTTTCGTTTCATTTCTCATTTTCATCAATGATCTCTTGTCTGTAACTTCTTATCCAATCAATTGTTTCGCTGACGATTAGTACCCTTAGCTTTTCATATTCGTTCTAGACTCACATCCTCCTCTCGGATATGGAACTGCAACGGGCTAAATATGATAAGCTCATTAAACTCTAACTTAAAAAGCATTGTCCAGCGGGAATAAAAAACCGCGTAGAGTTTAATGCGTCGAAAACTCAATGCTGTCTTGTTTCGTTTGAAGCGAGATATATCTACCGCCTGGCCACTGTCCCATGAGTGGCACTTCCATCAGTTAAACCCAACAGCTCGATATTCTCAGCTGTGATCACCGAGCACCTCTTGTGAAATGATCAACATATATGCGATGTCGCCAAAATGCCACACAGATGTTTATGGTTTACTTAAGACGCTGCAAGAGATTTTTTTCCCCTTCTGATCTGCCATACCATTCTATAAAACATATATCTATATGTCTCCAGTTACACTTTGGGGCTGATGCTCCAGTGACGTATTTGAGTCTTTTGGACAATATGCAGAGCAGAGCATTTAAGATGATTGGTGACCATAACCATACCTACCATCATTGAGACATTTACGTCACTCGAACATCGACGTAATATTTCATGCCTCACCCTCTTCTACGGTTACTTCAACGGTTTATATAGGATTTTTTAACCGTAATACCCGCGCCTCTATGAATGCTCATCAGTTCACCCTCGAGCCAAACTTCGGTCGTACGGTCAGGTTCAGAGAATCGTTTTTTAGCCGTACTACGCGAATTTGGAATTCTCTTTCACAATCTGTCTTCCCCAGTCACTGCAATATTCAAGAATTCTAGACCAACGTTAACTGACACCTCACCCTAAACCCTCTCCGTCTATCCCACTTTCCCCAACGCTCGTGCTCTATATCTTTGGGGGCCCCTATATCGCGGGGGCTCTGTATCATGGATACAGCTAGTAGTGTGAACCTTCGATCAGAAAAAGCAGCCCATTAAAGCAGAAATACGCGGAAGGCTTTTTTGGATCTGAGACTTCGGTGATAAGCCAAAGGCATAAGAACTCTTTGCTGATTTCGAAAGAAAGAAGGAATCATAAGGCGATGTAATCAAATCAACCCCGAAGCGGATGTGATGACGAAAAATACGCTTTGTAAACAGTAGTGGTCAAGCCAGCTAGCTAGACCAAACTTTCGCTGCAAGTTTCACGTAGACCAGGAAGCCCGAAATTTTTGGCTGCGAAATTGCCTGACGTTGAGCAATGATCGGGGTAGATGTGGAAAAAACCGATAAAGAGAGCACATATCTGTCGGGTCATGATGATTATTTTCATCAGATTTATCAGTCGAGGCAGATATAATTAACAGTTCAGGCTGACTCTCAAGGGTGTTACTTAACACAAATCTACGATGTCTAAAATGTATGTCCGTTATTAACGCTTCAGTTGGTTTTTATTAAGTCTGTTTATTTGTACCAAGGCCTCTCTATGTAATATGAATGCTTCCGATATCTTTTTCAATAACTATTATGTAGTTCAAACTTCTATAATTGAAAATTCATTATCGTTCAATTACGTACGCCTTCCTGCAAAACATGTAGGTATGCGAGTACATAGCACATGTTAACACAGAATTATTCTGGCACTACATATCAGAACATGGTTGCTTATATTTATGAACCAACTTAGTTCACTTGAACTCCTGTTTTTGCAGTAACAAACTTCCTAAAACTCCCATCAAAAATCAAAGTTCCTAAAGCATTATTACATTTTTTTATTGCATTCAATAATCGTTGACTCTTTTAATGCAATGGAAAAAGTTGATAAAATGTTGCGAAAAGTTCATTCCACTACTCAGAAACTTTTTAACTATAACTATCTTAAGTGGTAATAGAAAATCAATTTCAACTGCACCAAGTGGAGAATGTCCACGTCCCCTTTAAACCAACAAAACAAAGATGGGAAGGTGGCTGTATAAAAGTATCAGGCAAGAGTATGGTGTTTGTCCGAAGCAAGAGTTTTTAGATTTAAAACATCAGATAAGAAATCATAAAATTCTGGGTAATGAAAATAAAAACCAATAGCTTTCTGAAGCAGTCAAGAGAGATTCTTTTATACCATCCCGAGTTAAATTTAATAAAATAAATATGGTCACAAACGTCCACAGGTGGTTTCTCTTCAAGCTATGCTCTGAACGTTAATTCCTGTTCTGTAGCGCTAAGCGATGAACATCTTGTTCCTCAAATTGCCCCTGAAAATTGAATCTGGACGTGGCAAGTTGTTGGTGGCGGCAAAGGTGGTATGAATATGTTGACGCTGGAGTTCCTCAATTAAGTTCCAGTTTCAGTCAGGTTAGGTTAGGTTAAGTTAGGTTAAAGTGGCTGCGGATACAGGATCCACACACTTAGGCCAAATGATACCACGTGAATCTGGAAAATTAGGTACTTCCTACTATTCGAACCATTTTCAGCTTATTATAAAGCGAAAAAGATATTTGATATTCTTGCTAGCTAGTTCGAGAGAAAAGGTCTATGGAAGATCTATGGTCCTGTGAATGGAGGAGAAGACAGCCACACTGACCTAGCTAAAAGAGTGAAAGTCCAAAGACTCAGATCGCTTGGTCACGTGGAGAGGATGGACACTAATACTCCGGCCCGTAAAGTCCTTGAATCCATCCCAGAGGGAAGGCGCAGTAGAGTAAGACCAAGGCTCAGGGGGCGCGCGCAAGTTGAAAACGACCTCAACCAACTCGGCGTGTGGAGACAGCTAGCTAGGGACCGAGCTATGCTATTAGAAGATGCCGAAGCGGATATCAGGAGTCGATATCACGTTTTCTCTTAGCCAGGAGAGAACTTCTTTGATCGCCAAAATGTCCGCTATGAAGACGTTACAATGATTAGGGAGGCGGAATATGAGACTTAGATTAAGCATAGTACCCACACTACCAAGACCAACTTCTCAATTTGTCTTGGATCCATCTGTATAAAAATGAATGCTTTTGTCATCCAGGAGTTTTTTGTCTTCCTGGAGGTTTTTCCCTAATTGAGGCTTTGGAATGGTGTAGTCTGGAATGCTGGAATGTCCCACATTATTGTTGGTCCATTGAGAGGAGGCGTTGAGTCTTATAGCTGTAGTCGCTGCCATTTGTTTGCTAAAAAATTCGAGGATTATCAGATGGAGGAGAGTGTCTAACGCCTCTGAGGGTGTGGTTCTCAATGCCTCGCTTATGCAGAGGCGTGCAGTGCGTTGAACTGTACTGAGTTTGTCGCAGTAGGTGACTTTTTTCAGTTCAGTCAACCATACTGCAACCCCGTACATGAGTATTGGTCGGATGACCGATGTATATAGACAATAGGTGAATGTTAGGTTTCTAACTTAATTTTTTGTCTAATACCAGACCAAGATATTTGGCTTTATTGGAATTGAAGGAGGAATAATTACTGGGATTTTGCATTTCCGTGTAAAAAGTACGAGGTCTGTTTATTGAACATTAATATTAAGTCCACAGTGATCAGCCCATCTAGTGAACATAGGTTTCGTTTCGGAGGAGGTCTCTCAGGGTATTAGGATGATTTCCTGTGATGGCAATGGCAACATCATTGGCATACGCAATCACTCTGTAGTTCTCCTTCTCGAGGGATATCAGCAGTTCGTTAGGTACTATGTTCCACAGGAGGAGGGACAGAACACCACCTTGCGGAGTGCCCCTGCTGACAGACCTTTTCATACAAAAATCCCCCCTCTTAGAGTTGATGATGCTGCTTTTAAGCATTAGATTAATCAATTTACAAGGTAAGTATTCAACGTTTAGGGTCGTCATAGCAGAAGTTACAGCAGATATGTCAACGTTGTTGAAAGCGCCCTCAATATCCAGGAAGGCAACCATAGCATATTCCTTTTGCTCTAGGGAATATTCGATAGTTCTTACAAGAGTATGCAAGGCTGTTTCTAGCGATTTCCCTTTGCAGTAAGCATGTTGAGACATCGATAGTCTCATATCAATGCTGTTACGTAAATGGATATCGATCAATCGTTCCAGAGTTTTAAGAATGAATGAAGGTAGGCAAATAGTCTGAGATCTTTAGGGTTGACATGAGTACCACCCTTACTTCTCTCCATCGCTGAGGTATATGGACCAGATCTAGACAACTTTTGAAAATCATTTCAATGATAGGTGAAGTTATATTGCTGGTTTGATGTACGCTCAGCGGGGATAGATTAGGGTCGACCTGGATGCTTGGGTAGGTTCTGAAACTATTCAGAAGCCCATTCAAATTTTCTTTCGTAACTAGCTCATGGGGGAAAGTTAAGTTAATACCAGACCTGGGAGGGTTTCTTGTATTAACGGATTTGGAGCTATCATGGGAAGTGCGTGTCCAGTAGCAGGTTTAAGTCTTCTTGTTTAAGTCAACTGGGAATGGTTGGACTTGTCGAGAGAACCTTCTTAATTCTCGATGCCTCCGACGATTCTTCTATTGAGCTACAGAAGGATCTCCATGAGGATATTTTGGCTATTCTCAATTCTTTTTTATAATTTCAGAGGGATTTCTTAAAGGAATCCCAATCTTGGGGGCATCTAGACTTTTTTGCACGATTGAAAAGTCTTCTACAACCTTTCTTAAGTATTTCCAGTTCAGCAGCGGACCCAGTGGCGGATTAAGCTTTGAGGGCGCCAAGGGAAAGCATCTCATCGGCGCCCCTATATTGAAAAATATCTCATAGGTTCTTCAGTTTGATCAAAACCAATGCATGCGTTGAAATCGAAAAGATCTTACAAGTGAATCTCGGTTTGAATTATTTTAATTAAGATGTGCCGAATCGTAAATTTTGTAAACCAAATCTAGAAAGCAGAAAACTGAAGTTTTTAATCCGTCAAAATCTTAACCATCCACTGATGAATTTCTACCATGATTTGCCCTTACAATAATAAAAATCAAAAACACCAACTCCTAATTTTTTCACACAGTCCTTAATTCCCTTTATAACTCGATCTAATGAATCTCGGTTTAGAATTTAGAATATTTGGAACTCGGACATTTCTTCACTTGTCTAGAACTCAATCTAAAATCATCGTTTTAAGAACCTAGTTCTAGCATGTCTTTGAAACTTTTCAGTCCACCGGCAGTATTTTTTGACAGACATTTCCTTTAACTCGAAACAAAATACAAAAAATATGCAGTCCACACCACTAACTTCCCAGAGTAGAAAGATAAGTTAAAACATAAGTTGTTTTCGTTGTATACTTATTATACGCACGTTGGTTTCCAAAGTCAAATTCCATAAAACTAATGTGGACAACATAAGTAATGGTGTCTGCCAAAAGTCCTACCAACTCGTGGACTCATGACACAACTAATCAGTTTGTAGAACATACTGGCTGGAATCAAGTAACGCGATAAGCGATACTTGATAATCAAAATCAGGATTTTTGCTCTATGTAAGCTGATTATCAAATTGATAGTCAGTTATTTGCGATAATTTCATTTGATACCTATTTAGGTGTCGTTTTCAAATATTTATGTAGTTTTAATAAAAATTCAAATGAATATTAACATTGCATATGCTTTTAATATATGTTTAAACACTATCTGACAAGTTTGAAGGAAAAATAAAATCAAATAAAAAAATTAAATTTATATTACGTTTGTTCATTTACTCCCTAAATCTCATGAAAACTCCCGAAAACGCTTAAGTTCTCACACTTCTCTGTTCTTTTACCAAAGAATTTTGTTAGTACTGTCACTTTTGAAGGAGAAAAATATTTCCCCTATCTCTTCAAATTATTTATATAACTCATTTTTGACGTTCTTCAATTCTTATTCAAAATTTTTGAATTGTGTTTTATTTAAATTCGTCTTGCTTGGAGTTCACGAGTATACTTTTCTAGTTGCAGACAAAGTGGGAAAGAATGTTTTTCATTTTATTTAAAGGAAAATTAAATTATAGAGCACGCCAAATTTGAATCGTGACTTAAGAGTCATGGTGTAATAGTGTTCGACTCAAAGGATTGAAATTAAAAAGAGAATCCGAAAAAGAGTCATGACTCATGAGTCATCGTGTAGTCTTATTATTATTGGATTTTGTGTACTCTTATTAGTGAAAAGTGTAACCCAGACCTAAGAAAAGATTTCAATCCCAGTCTGTATCGGGGTTAAGGCAAATTTCAAATGTCAGTACAGAACAAAATAGTTTCGTCAAAGTCAGTGATGCCAAAAAATCAAAGGTTTTTTTTGATCAGCTTACATAGACCAAAGTAAAGTTGATAATCAAAAACGATAAACAAATTTTAATAATCAACTATCGCGTTTACAGATTTCCGGCCCTGGTAGTTTTTCTATAGTGAAAGGATTTTTCTAATCGGATTATATTGCCGAAAATTACAATTAATGCAAAACAGCGTTTGTGGGCCACTAATAATCAAATAAGTCTATGATACTCTTGAATATTGTTTTTTTTTTCACACTAACTATAAGATTTTTGCACTATTGCTGAAATTATTGCAGAAATTATCATAATTTGTATTATATTAGGGTTGTCTTATATTTTATATTGCCATTAGAAGAATTGAAAACCGCAATATCACGGCTGAAAAACAAAGCCGCTGGAGCAGATGGACTAGCTGCTGAGCTGTTCAAAGCAGCAGGCGACGAGCTAGATAGGAGCATGCACCAAATCATCTGTAAGATATGGTCAGAGGAATGCATGCCCGATGAATGGAACCTCAGCATTGTTTGCCCGATCCTGAAAAAGGGAGATCCTCTAAACTGCGCCAACTATAGAGGAATAAGTCTACTAAACATCGCCTACAAGATCCTCTCTGCCGTAATATGTGAACGTCTGAAGCCTTTCGTCAACAATCTGATTGGTCCTTATCAATGTGGCTTCAGGCCAGGAAAGTCAACCATCGACCAAATCTTCACGTTGCGGCAGATCCTGGAAAAGACCTATGAACTCCAAATCGATACCCACCACCTTTTCATCGATTTTAAGGCCGCGTATGACAGCATCTACAGAGACGAACTGTACAAAGCTATGTCTAGTTTTGGCGTCCCTGCCAAGCTCGTTCGCTTGTGCAAAATGACGATGGAGAACTCACGCTGCTCCATCAAGGTTGGCAACGAGCTCACGGAATCTTTCGACGTCAAAAAAGGATTCAGACAAGGCGATGCACTGTCATGCGATTTCTTTAACATCGTTCTTGAGAAGATAGTGCAGAACTCCAACGTCAACACCAGAGGCACTATCTTCCAAAAATCTGTTCAACTTCTCGCGTACGCCGATGATATTGATATAATGGGAAGAACACAGCGTGATGTCAATGGCGCCTTGTGAGAATTGAGACAGAAGCGGCAAAAATGGGTTTAGCGGTAAATGAGGGAAAAACGAAGTATATGCTGTCTTCGAGGAAGGACACCCAACACCGACGGCTCGGGCAAAACGTCACAATAGACGCGTATAACTTCGAGGTAGTAGAGGAGTTTGTCTACCTAGGCTCCGCTATAAACACGGGCAATAACACCAGCGCCGAGATCAGACGAAGAATAACTCTTGCTAATCGCTGTTTCTTTGGGCTTAGAAAGCAATTGAGTGGAAAAGCCTCTCTCGAGCAACTAAGGTAAAACTGTACAACACACTCATCATCCCAGTCCTGCTGTATGGTGCAGAAGCATGGACCCTGACAAAATCGGATGAAAGTGCCTTAGGCTGTTTCGAGAGGAAAGTTCTTCGGGTTATCTTTGGCCCCGTGTGCATTGAAGGGGAATGGCGAAGAAGATACAACAGCGAACTTTACGGGTTGTACAACGACATGGACCTAGCCAGAAGGGTCAAGGTCCAGAGACTCAGATGGCTCGGTCATTTAGAGCGAATGGACACCAATGCTCCGGCCCGGAAAGCCTTCGACACTATTCCCGAGGGACGTAGGAGGAGAGGAAGACCGCGACTCAGGTGGCGCACTCAAGTGGAAGAGGACCTCAATCAACTCGGAGTGCAAAACTGGAGACGACTAGCTAAGGTCCGAGCTAGCTGGCGGAGACTGTTGATTGAGGCCCAAGTCCACAACGGACTGTAGCGCCACCTTAAGTAAGTAAGTATTAAATAATCGTCAAATCGATTTCGCTCAAAACCTAATCAGCTCTTAACACATAACCGCGTCGAATGAGACCAATTTTATGACAATACGATGTTTGGTTCGCGAGATAATCAACACACAAACACACATACACACACACACACAGACATCATCATAAAAACGCTTGATTCGATTCTGGTGACCTCCAAACATGAAGATATGCAAAAATTGGAGATTCACAAAATCGGACCCATTACAATATAACTTCCTCTGGGAAGTTAATAATTTTAATTTTTGACTTTGAGATCATTTTTTGCTTGTATCTGTTTACCTATGGTAATTTTTATATGTGTTTAGCTATGTTTATTCTGTGTGGCCCCGTGGCGAGGTGTTTATGTGCGTTGGCATCTTACGCAGAACGTGGTTTGATTCCCACTCGTGCCCATAAAACTGTCAAGAAAAAGTTGCATAGTAAATTTATTCCAGATTTTTAACGTGGTTGTAGGTGTTGAAGGTCTTCTGCCACCAGTTAAAGGACATGCTGAAAATGTTGTTTTGTTTTAAACGGAAGTCCCGAAAAAAAATCGGTTGTCGTCCCATGTTGTTTAATAGTGACTCGATATTGACCATTGGATAAAATGCCGTATCTGTCCAGCACTAACGATCGCATCGGTATTTGTAGGAAAATCATCAAAAATTATATCCAAAGAGAATATTGGGTGACGATATACGAACGTCCCACCCATTATTTTCTTTTACTTTATTTTCCGAAAATGATTACAAACTCATTTCATTACGCTCGTTGAAAAAACGAAATTTTAAATAAACTGAGTTCCATGGCACTAGACCCCTGTATTCGAGGGTCTAATTTTATCGAAGTTCTAACTACAACCAAGTTCTAAATCGAAGTTCTAACGCGAGAGTAGACACTTGGTGAAGAACTGACTTAGAACTCATTTGAAATGAGTTCTAAAATTTCAATAAAACGAGTTTTAAGAGGGAAGAACTTTTTAAAGAAATTAGGTGTTACAAAAATTAAAGGAAGCTAAGTCGATTGTCGAAAGTCAAATACTCTGTAGGTACTGTAAGTTGCTCAGGACCGAATTTTATGTTAAAAAAAAGTGGCAGAGTGCGGTTCGAATTCTAAAGTTTGCTACTTTAACAACCACGCATGAACTCCCATTATTTGCCACTTGTAAAAATCATTGCGCCGGTGCGCCCCTTGCCTAGTTTGCCTTTAGGATAATACGGCACTGAGCGGATCAATATGGTTTTTTCTTTCCCCGCACTGTAGTGAGGGGGCAGGCAGTTTCTATGGCTTCTGTAGGCTCATCGACCTTTTGATCGAGTTCAAGAGCGCACAAAGAAGGATCATAAGGTTCTGATTTAATCAGACTTTTTAGGGTTGTCCTATGCTTCGGTCAATTAGTTTTCCGATAGTCAGGCTCAGTAAACAGTGCCACTGGGCACTCAGTCGTTCAGAATCGACATTTTTATGAGATACATCATTGCACATTTAATAGTATAACTACACACTACACTCCACAGGCCTTATTGATCCTCAAGTATTTTTGCCACATGTCCATTTGTGCAACTTTCTGTTTCAAATTAACTAAATTATGGATGCATTCCCATAACAATGTATGTAACGATATGTGTTTGATTTAATGCTTTGTGAAAATTAACATAAATGGGAAGTTAGATAAGTACTTGACAATCGCTTTTGCGTTCAAAAATAATACGTAGGTACAACACACAGGTACCTCCGTTCGAAAAAGACAAACTTTTGTCTTGGGTACTTTGATGCTGAAATTTATTGTGTTATAATTTTTTAAGTGACATCAAAGCAAAAAACTCTCAGGAGGATTAAAAGTTTCATCATACTTCCTCCTTCCTTGAATCGTCATGAAACAACCTCCCATCTTAACTTCAAACTACTTAAATTCATAGTAGTCCTTTTTCTTTCTTGTCAGGACTTTGGAAGTTATGCATATGAATGAACATAAGGTACCCTGTCATTTTACATTGAAGAGAAATTTCAATCCTCAGTTATTGTAGTTCCTACATGCACGTTAACACAAGCAAAGTATTTGCAACATTTTTGTGTAAATATTATGTCAGCCCTTCGTTTCTAAAAATTTTGCTTCCATTATACCGTCGACGACAATGCTAACGCAACGTTCTGTTTTTGGCATAAATAAGACTTTTTCTTACATAGAAAACACATTAATCACAGCAGCAGTTTATTAAGCTACCTACGACCTTGCAGAACTTGGTTCGTTGTTTTGAAAAATTTGATTACTTAATGTTGACATTATCTGTAAAAAAATTATGCATTCCACATAAGCAAAATAATAGGTTTAGGGAAAAAGGTGTCTTATTTTTTGTTCTTGCACGAACGATAAACATATATTCCTCTTGATGGGGGTTTCAAAAATTTAAAAAAAATGCCTCATTAAGGAATAGTTGTCTGTTTGCGGATATATTTCGTGAAACAAAAGTCCGACGTATTTTTTTGACAAGTTAAATGGGTCCTGTCCTAATTTTTGTCTGTGATATTTTGGACAAAAAGATGAAAAACTCGCTGTACCTAAGCTTATAATACAAAGGTAGGCCTCATATCGCAAAGTCGACAAAATAAAACAGGACGATAGAGGTAATGGTAATTTAGTTGTGCCCGTGGGCCGTGCCTGTGGCATAGTGGTTAAATGCGTTGGCTGTTGCGCTGAGTGTGTGGGATGAATCCGACTATAGCCTTTTAACTTTTTATTTCATCTTTCACGGGTATTGCCGCTTGAGAAGAACTTACAGAACTTCCAAGAGTATACATAATGCAAAGAATAAAAATGCTACTCGGGCTTTAAATTACACGTCCCCTCGATTCCTGATGCACACCCAGAGTGTAAGCCACTTAGGGTTTTGCCCTCCTGTAACGCCACCCTATTTATTTATCTTATCACCAGGATAATTTTTATCTCCACCGTCAAAAGAACTTTCTGTTGTTTGCATATATACAATACTAGCTGGTGCCCGCGGCTTTGCCTGCGTTGTAAGAAAAATCAACGACAAGCTATATATGTAGGTATTCAGTATCAACCATCAAAGGAAAAACAAAGAAACCAAATGTAACGCTGTCTGTAATTGTTAAAGTTGATGGTGTGATACACCCCAAACATAAATAAATACAAAAAAAAAAGTGTTCAGTAACTAATTATTTTAATATGGTTTCGTACACGATATTAATTTTGAATAGGCGTAAGAATGAAAAGATTGTAGGCATTGGACACCCTCAAACACGCAACATATAGCTGTCAATGGGAGAACAACGATATTTCTGGATTAACCCAGGTTATTTGCACTTGCGATTTATTAATTGTCACAGCGAAACTAAGTTAAATGAGGACTTGTAGCCTTTTGAATTGGAATCGTACATCTGTATTAATTATGGGGATTCGTGGAATGATTACGTTTTCACACATTCCTACGCCAGTTAAGAATGTAGCACTAACAATGTTACGCCCAAATTGTGTGACACGAAGTCTTGTACAACAAAGCCGCTGGAGCAGATGGACTAGCTGCTGAGTTGTTCAAAGCAGCAGGCGACGAGCTAGATAGGAGCATGCACCAAATCATCTGAAAGATATGGTCAGAGGAATGCATGCCCGATGAATGGAACCTCAGCATTATTTGTCCGAATGAACAAAAGGGAGCATCCTCTAAACTGCGCAAACTACAGAGGAATAAGTCTACTTAACATCGCCTACAAGATCCTCTCTGCCGTAATATGTGAACGTCTGAAGCTTTTGTCAACAATCTGATTGGTCCTTATCAATGTGGCTTCAGGCCAGGAAAGTCAACCATCGACCAAATTTTCACGTTGCGGCAGATCCTGGAAAAGGCCTATGAACTCCGAATCGAGACCCACTACCTTTTCATCGATTTTAAGGCCGCGTATGACAGCATCTACAGAGACTAACTGTATAAAGTCATGTGTAGTTTTGGCGTCCCTGCCAAACTCATTCGCTTGTGCAAAATGACGATGGAGAACTCACGCTGCTCCATCAAGGTTGGCAACGAGCTTACTGAATCTTTCGATGTCAAAAAAGGATTCAAACAAGGCGATGCACTGTCATGCGATTTCTTTAACATCGTGCTTGAAAAGATAGTGCAGAACTCCACCGTCAACATAAGAGGCACTATCTTCCAAAAATCTGTTCAATTTCCCGCTCCCATGATATTGATATAATGGGAAGAACACTGCGTGATGTCAATGGCGCCTTTGTGAGAAGTGAGAGAGAAGCGGCAAAAATTGGTTTAGCGGTAAATGAGAGAAAAGCGAAGTATATGCTGTCTTCGAGAAAGGACACCCAACACAGACGGCTCGGACAGAACATCACAATAGACGCATATAACTTCGAGACTCAGATGGCTCGGTCATTTAGAGCGAATGGACACCAATGCTCCGGCCTGGAAAGCCTTCGACACTATTCCCGAGGGACGTAGGAGGAGAGGAAGACCGCGACTCAGGTGGCGCACTCAAGTGGAAGAGGACCTCAATCAACTTTGAGTGCAAAACTGGAGACAACTAGCTAAGGACCGAGCTAGCTGGCGGAGACTGTTGATTGAGGCCCAAGTCCACAACATACTGTAACGCCACCATAAGTAAGTAAAAAGTCTTGTACAGTTATATCACCGTGGAAATCTTAATTTCGAATAAGCAGCACTGGGATGGGATGCCTTGTTTCAATTGCAGCTTATGTGATGGCACCTCTCCCCTGTATTTTCCATTTTCACCTTCCCGCCATCCGTCTCGCTTTAGTGAAATAACAAAGCTTTATCCCATTTTTTGGTGGTATGCGTTAAAAATTATTGCGAATCGCATGATATAGTTATTGCTTCATAGCGCGGAAAAAAGTAGCTCAAGACACTGTCCAGGCTACTAACTTCCTGCATACAAAAACTCATGTCATAATATTGCTTGTAATCTGAAAAAAACAACAAACAAACTGTCTTTCCCATGTACAGTGTTCCACAAAAGTCATGGTACAGCATACATATTTAGCCACAATGCTTAAAATATAATAAAGCAAAATTTCAAATTTTTTCAACTTATCTAGAAGATTCCCAATTATTTATTCCTTATTTCAATAGCAAGAAGAGAAACATTTTGGACATGCAGGTGGCCATGGTACAGAGGATAGAGTAGTTGATTGATTGGTGCTGTTTTGGTTGATTTAGAGAAGGCCTTCGACACCATATGGTTAGAAGGTTTGTACCTTAAACTCACCAGACTAGGCATCAGGCTTTATGATATGCTCAACGGTAGAAAGTTTGTTGTCAAAAGTGGCAATGTAACTTCTACCACCACCTTTGAAATTAAAAACGGTCTTCAAAAGGGAGCGGTTAATTTGCCGATCCTCTTCAGCATTTACACCAGCGATCTGATAGCTCGCCTTATCCAGGCAATTGCGTATGCCTCGGACTTCATTGATAAGTTTGATATCAACTTCGGAGTTGATCAACTGCGAAGTTAAGGCAAGTTGAGAATAAGTGAAGAAAACCGCTCTTAGGTAAAATAGTACAACACTTTCATCGTCCCAGTCCTGCTGTATGATGCAGAAGCATAGACCTTGACAAAATCGGATGAAAATGCCTTAGGCTTTTTCGAGAGGAAAGTTCTTCAGGTCAACTTTGGCCCCGTGTGCATTGAAGGGGAATTGGGAAGAAGAAGTACAACGACATGAGTTTAGCCAGAAGGGTCAAGGTCCAGAGACTTAGATGGCTAGGTCATTTAGAGCGGATGGACACCAGTTCTCCGGCCCGTAAAGCCTTCGACACTATTCCCGAAGAACGTAGGAGGAGAGGAAGACCGCGACTCAGGTGGCGCATTCAATTGGAATAGGACCTCAATCAACTTGGAGTGCAAAACTGGAGACAGCTAGCTAGGGACCATCCTGGCTGGCGGAAACTGTTGATTGAGGCCCAAGTCCACAACGGACTGTAGTGCCACCTTAAGTAAGCAAGTAAATCGGTTTGCGACAAATTTGTTTTGCGATGGTTCAGCATAAATAAAAATATCATAGCTAAGGTTTTACTGCAAAACTAAGTATTGACAATACTAAGCAGTATCAGGTCCCCGTTGAAGTCCATGCACAAGGATATTTATTTCTTTGAGTCACACACAGTAAAAAAAAAATTGATTCTGAGATGTGTATACCTACCTAATGAACACAATTCATATTTTTAATTAAACCTTATTTCCTGGTTGTCTTGTGTGAAAGCAGTAGCAAAAACATAACCAATTTCATTCATTTGACATCATTAAAAGAAAGCAAGCATCCTGTTTACAATTTTAGTTGAAAATTATACTTTTGCAGATAAATTGATAAAAGTACAGACCGTGTGTTTAGTACATTGCCATTCATTTTAAACGCCCTCTAAAGAAGGTTGGACAAAATTAACATTTAAATTAAATTTGAAGAAAAAAACAATAAAGCTTTCAGCACAATGATTCTCTACTTCTGTTAGAAAACGTTGCAATTTACATAGAAGTTTAAAAGTAACAAAATAAATAGTAGGAAGTTATCTAATTTTTGTAATCTTATATTCATGAAGACTTTTTATTTGTAAGTAGACTTACAAGAAAAAAAAACATGTGATAAATATGTATAACTTCTGCAATACTATTGCTTCTGTCGTTCTGGGAGAAGTGTAGGGTCATTCATTTCGTGGTTTCAATTTGGTGGCAGTGTCATTTGATACGTGTCATAATCCCTTGGTTAACAACAACAATTTGTATTGCAGTTGATAAAAAGGCCAGTAAGAAAATGACAGTTGTGCCGGCGGCGTTAGATGATTTAATTATTAAAATGAAGATAGTGCTGATGAATCTAATGATCTGACTAATGAACTCTCTTTAATTGAAGTATTTTCTATTTTTCTAAATCCTAGACACAACCCTCAGGTCAATTTAGCGACGTTCTATGTAACAATTGCCATACAAACTGAATTTGACAGAAAAAGTGAGTTGGACCGTTTTATTCGCACTTGATAACTATGCTTGCTACTGATACTGATTATGGCAAAAAAAGTTGTACGTGCCAGCTCCGACGCATGACTGAAGTTCACTCAATTAGAATGACTCTCCTAAAATATATATATTATATATAAATACGCAAAGAAATTAATTCATATAGATATTCATATATCTTACTTAAGGTGGCGCTACAGTCCGGGTTGGATTTGGGCCTCAACAAACAAACCTCCAGAGCCAGCTCGGTTCCTACAGCTGTCTCCAAGTTTCGCACGCCGAGTTGGTTGAAGTCATCCAGTAAACTTGCGCGCGCCACCTGAGCCGTGGTCTTCATCTAGTTAGCCTTCCCTCTGGGGTGGATTCTATTATATCTTCGTATAAAATAAAACCACGTGATATCAAACATAACAGGAATTCAAATATCTGTATTTATTATTTAACTATAAGACATCTAGGTTGTACAGAGGTTGAACTTTAAGTGCGAGAGTAACTGTAAACAATTTCGAAAAAAGAAGCTCGTGGCGACCTGTAGCATCATTTTTTCTTGAAAGTTAAGAAAAAAAAAAAAAAAAAATAAATAAATCATATTTACGGATTTCCTGGAGGGGACCAAGCCTATGTCAAAATCTTTGGATTTGTTGAGATATTATGAAGTTTTCACGTTGAAGTTAAATTAAAAAGACAAAAATTGTGCACTATATATGTAGCTTAACATCTTTCAAACCAAAATAATTTTATTTCATTAAAATATTCAAACAATTATGGGCGCTATGACGTTTCGCACAAAGTGCCTTTCATCTTTTTGCCTTGAGACATAGCCTTAAAAGAAGACTCTCAATAGCTGCAATATAAAACACTCTCCGCCACTTATTAATCATCTTTATAATTTACAATAATTCAAAATAATAAGCTCAACACATAATAAACTAAAGCAACTCAGAGCCATTTTCTTCACTACAAGTTGAACTCAACTGGAGGATTTTTATTCTCAACTTGTGATTTTCGTTTTCTTCACTCACATTTATCAGTTTCAACTTTCGATTCTCAACTCTCAAGTTAATCAACTTCCGATTTTCTCAACTCCCGAAAAAAGTAGAAGTTGAGAGGCAAACTTGAAAGTTTTCTCTCAAATTCAAATTTTCATTAAATAATATTGATATCTTCATTTCGTTTTGAATAACAAATAAATTCCCATGTTCCCAATTCTGGCCAGACGATAAAAACGTGTCTTACGATCTACTACCAAAACGTAAGAGGGCTCCGTACAAAAACATCCAATCTTTTTTCTAACTCACAAAAATTTCCATACGACATTTTTGCATTGACTGAAACAAATCTGACCCCTGATTTTCTTGACAGTGAATTGTTTACATGTGATTACGTTACCTTTCGTTGTGATGGTGTTAAAAAGGTCAGCGAATCATCCGGGCGTGGTGTCTTAATATCTGTTAACAAAAATTTGGACGCTTCTCTTTTTCAGTCTTCAGACACAACCGATTTTGAATTTGTTTCCATTAAAATAAGTTTACATAACCGAAATATTTTTGTCATGTGTTGCTACATTCGCCCCGCACAACCAACGTGCTCTTACCAACTTGCCGTAAATGCAATTGATTCGGTTTTTGAAGCTGCAGGTACCAACGATGACATTTTTTGCGTAGGAGATTTCAATCTTCCAAACATCAAATGGTATCAGTCAGATGATTCAACTTACTTTTCCCCCGAAAATGTTAAATCAGAAAAAGAGAGCTTGTTCACGGACTGCATACAAGATTCATATCTTTTTCAAGTGAGTGGAATCAAGAACAATCTGAACAGACAACTTGACCTCGTTTTCACATCTGACCCTTCAAACTGCGTTGTAGCTGAAAGTAATGAACTATTGACTACTCTTGACAAATTCCATCCACCCTTATTGATATCTTTCCCTTATGCTATGTTATCAAATAACATAGCCCCAGAATATAGCTTCAATTTCCGTAAGGCTGATTTTCAACACCTTAATCACCTTCTTAGCCAAATCAACTTAAATATCACTCAGGGACCAATTGAAGAAGAGTTGTCAACTTTTTATTCCAAAGTTTTCTCTTGTTTTTCTCAATCTGTCCCCTTTCTGCCTCGTAAAAATTATACTTCTTCTCCACCATGGTACAATAAAGAACTAAGATCGCTGCGCAATGTCAGAAATAACTTGTGGAAAAAGTACTTGAAATCTAAATCTGTTTTCGATTACCAAGCGTTCTCCAACGTTTTTATGGATTTCTCAGTTTTGTCTGAACAACTCTATAGAGAATACATTTTAAGTATGCAATCGTCAATAAAATTAAACCCTAAAAGTTTCTACGAATTTATAAATGTAAAAAGGAAATCCGATGGTTACCCAAACTCACTGACCTACATGAATGACTCTTCAACGGATCCTACTACAATAGCTAATTTCTTTGCTAACTATTTTCAAAAATCATTCTCAGATTGTAAGACTGAACCTGATGAAGAATACTTCGAGTATTTAAAACACTCTTCACAAACGTCTTTTTCAGCTGTAAATATTCTTCCGACTATGGTTAATGCTAAAATTGAGAAGCTTAAAGAAGACTATTCTTCTGGGCCTGACGGTATACCGGCAGCTGTTCTCAAAAAATGCGCTTGCGTATTAGTTCACCCATTAACCTCTCTCTTTAGATTATCTATTACTCAATGTGTTTTTCCCCAATCCTGGAAAATGTCATTTATTATTCCGATCCATAAAAAAGGACCCAAAAATAATGTGTCTAATTATCGTCCTATAGCCAAGCTTTCTTTCATACCAAAAATTTTCGAGAGTATTATCTATGATACACTCATTTTTTATTGCAAACCTATTCTGTCAGTTGTTCAGCACGGTTTCTTAGCGGGTAGGTCTACAACAACAAATCTTGTGGAATTTGTGTCGCATACGCTATGTACTCTGGAAAAAGGCGATGAAGTTGATGTTATATCTACTGACTTTACCAAAGCTTTCGACAAAATATCACACAAAATTATAATCTACAAACTAAAAACCCTTGGCTTTCCCCCTCTTTTTATTTCATGGGTTGACTCTTATTTGACCAAAAGAAATTATACCGTCCGTTTCAGATCGTCCTTTTCCTCCTTTTTTTCTGCTTCATCCGGTGTCCCTCAAGGTAGTCATTTAGGCCCTATACTTTTCATTTTAACAATTAATGATGTCGCTAACATCTTGGACTGTAATGTTTCGATTTATGCTGACGATATGAAAATTTACTATCGCATAACATCACCCAATGATTCGCACAAGCTGCAATGCAACCTGGACAGTTTTTCTCTTTGGTGCCAAAAAAAACCTTCTCGAACTAAATGTAACCAAATGTCATAGTATGACATTCTCACGAAAGCGCCAACCGGGGCAAAATAGAACCTATTTTTTACAGGGGGAACCAGTGCCCATATGTTACTTTTACTAATGACTTGGGGGTAATTTGTGATAGAGAACTAAATTTTCACCGCCATATTGACAATGTTATTAATAAAGCTAATGCCATGCTCGGTTTTATAAAACGTTGGTCCAAAGAATTCCCAGACCCATGTATAACTAAAATACTCTACGTTACCTTTGTCAGACCTATTCTCGAATATGCATCCCAAGTTTGGTCACCGTATCAAACTACCCAGATCAAACGCATTGAAGCAGTTCAACGAAGATTTTTAAGGTTCGCACTCCGTAACATTCAATGGGAAGACAATTACCATCTCCCACCATATGGCGAACGATTGCGACTCATTAACTTGCAGTCCTTAGAAACACGTCGTGATGTCGCCGATGTGATTTTTATTCACGACTTACTTACTGGTAACATTGACTCCCCGACTCTACTTAGTTTTATATCTTTTAATACCAACCCCCGTAATATAAGAGCTGTAACTCTTTTTCGAATCCCTTATCACCGCACTAACTATTCTTTTTTTAATCCCATGTCTAGAATGCTTCGAAATGTTAACAACTCCTCCAATGCTTTTGATTTCAACGTATCCAAACCACTCCTTCGCAATACCCTATTTTCAAACTTATCCCATCAAATAATCTAATGCTTCATTTTTATACCATTTTATTGTTATGCTTAACTTCTTTCTTTTTTGTTTTAATTAACTTATGTATTAACTTATTTCTTTTTTGTTTTAATTAACTTATGTATTTATAGATATTATAAGAACTTTTGTATGTATTTATTAGTTTTTAAGGTGCTTGCACTAAGCGTAAATAAATAAATAAATAAATAAATAAATGAACAAATATCTAACATATTTCCAAATTTGAAAATTATCCATCGTGTGCTTACGGAAGATAAAGAAGAAATGTGTATTGAAAGAAGATATTTTAATATGTGTCCATAGGTCGGGCCCAAAAAATGGAACGGCGATGATTTTATATTAATTTATTTTTCCAACCGTATGCTTTTGGAATTAATAAAGTAGATAGTGTGCCTTTGCCACTGGACTAGCCAGTCTTGTTCTCCTTTAGAATATACTCCTTTTGTAAACTTGTTTTTTTTTTCGGTCATGGAAGCTTAATTTTTATTCATCGTTAAAAATAGTAAAACATTTTTATTTCATGAATTTTTAATTGCAATTTTTTATTTGTAAACTTGTGAGTTTAAACAATAACACCGGATGGCACCACCGACTCACGCCCATCCAATACCTTGTCTTCGAGCCACGAACAGTCAGTCTGGAGCGTACGTAAGGCACAAGCCCAGCGATATTGTTGTGGCCTTTACAATTGTCGTTGAAGCATTTGATTTTGTCACGCGTCAGGAAAGTACGGCCAGTTTTGATATGCGGCTCCAGAGCATAATAGACGTTCTCCAATAAAGGATAAGTAGATAGATAAACCTTGGCTGCTTGGTTAGCGTCAGATTTTGCTGCGCATTGAGGATATGATGGTTTCATGTCCATTGTCCATTAACGATGCTTATCACTTTACCATCCGTTGGGTTGTTTTGTCGTCGTTGTTGTTCAATCCATATGCCCATGACCCAAATTGTTGGGTGTTTGTGGTTGCGATTGGAGGACTTTCGATTTTCCTCGCGGTAAAATAATTTTCACTCACGAAATATTTGAAATACAAATGTACCTGCATATAACTAAAATTTTTTTTAAGAACAATATTTGGGGGCGGTTTTCTGAACATTAATCGTTAATCTGAAATAAAATATTTTTCACGAACAACGAAAAAATCCGCGTCGAACAATTTATTTGACATAAAACTCAAATCTAAAGTTGAAACAAACGTATTTGTCAAAAATATCCCAGGGAAATTTTGAAAATATGAGAGAATCCAACTTTTAAATTTCAACTCTCGAGTTGAAATTTAAAGTAGTGAAGAAAAAGAAATTTCAACGTGTCCCTCAACTCTCAAGTTTTTCTCAACTCTAGAGTTAGCCAACTTGAGAGTTTCCTACAAGTTGAGCAATAGTGAAGAAAATGGCTCTCAATATACTTTTGTATAGACAACTTTGAATAAAATCCAGTTATATTACATAGTTTAAGGAATTAAACGATCAATTCATTTCACCGTTCGTTTTGCTTTTCTTAGAGCAATTGGAAAGTTCTTAGGAGAAATCTCAATATCAGATTTGTTTTCTGCTTCATACTTTACTTCTGGAATGATTTCAATTTCATCTAGGTTCTTTTCAATCTTTTTGCCACAGCAATCGGCAAGCGTTAATTTAGGTTTAACAAACTTTTTCTTTAATTGATTAGCATGAGCAAATCTTATTTTACAATTAATATTAATTAAATAACTTGTAACTTGTAACTTTCTTTATAATTATCGGAATTCATTTTACAATATTTTTTAATTCATTATGATATAAGGCCTCTTCGCCCACTTCAAATGTTTTTTGGGATAAATGAAGAAGGTTTGAAAAGGATTTCAATAAATTTCAATTTAATCTGAATAAATTCGTTATAAAATATTTTGATTTGTTATAATCTTATAATTATTTAATATACACGAGTAAATAATCCCACGTTGTTTTAATTGAGTGCCGAGTGTTACTTGAAAGGCGAATGATGATGATAGTAGTTAGTTCCACTTCCACTCAAAGGAAAAAGAAAATACAAAAAATTGAATATGTTGATGATTCAGATTATATCCGCATGTTAATATTCCTTTGGTCGATCCGTCAAAAGCTGTGTTGTTCACAGTATACATGTTGGGTCATGGTGACAATATTCGTCTTGGATCCCACAACGGGCTATCGTTTTTATAAAATGATTGTTAAGGCAATCGTTCAGTTATTACCTTAGTATATTAAATGGCCCTCATGTGCACAGAGAAAATCAATCGCTTCTGTAAATATATATTTGTAATATTTATTAATGCTTAGTAAATTTTATTTTTTGAAAACAATAGCGATTCGAATCCACATGCGGAATCCCAGGAATTGTTGTAGATTATTACAACAGAGAGCAATTTCATTCCATTCTGTTGCAAGGTATCGTACCTAAGATTCATAAACTATAATTAATCTTTCTGTATTCGAACAATTTTCATTTAAGGAACATGTGATGATAAAATGCGATTTATTGACGTCGAAATAGGTAATCCTGGTAGGGTACATGACGCCCGAATGTTTTCTGAGAATTAGGTTAAAAATTGGCAACTATGCCATCAAATTTGCTATCAGCGAATGAACACATTTTAGGTGACTGTGCCTATCCAAATTCGGAATACGTTGTCACCCCATTTAAAAATAAAAATAATGGGCGGCTTACTCAACTTAAAATATCATTTAGCATCCGAGTTTGTTCTGGACGCAGCATAATTGAAAATGCCTTTGGTCAGCTTAAGGGAAAGTTAAGGAGATTAAAATATTTCGACCTCATTATTATCCATAAAGTAAGTAAATTACAACTTAAACATGCCAATTCTGCACCTGCCGATCCATTTATCGAATTGAGGAATTTACTAGAAGGGAGTGCACCGCTTAGAAAAAGAAGACGGAGAACATAAAAATCAATTTCATTCAAAACTGAAAACTTTATTCATAAAAAAGAAAAATTAAATACTATTTTAAAGAAAAACAAAAGAACAATGTATCAGTCTACAGAAGTGGTCTTTCCAAATCCCCAGCATTGACTGCAATTCTACTATGTTGTTCCCTTGTTTATCTCTGCAGGCATCGGTCCTTGCTCGATGACCTTCAGCCAGTTGTTTAACCTTTCGATAAAACCTCCGAACTTCATTCCTTTTGTTGGCTCTCTCAACATCCTCGATCTGACGCTTCTCATGTTCTCTCTTTTTTCTCCTGAGAAGCCTGCGTTCCTCCCTCCTCTTTCGCTCGCAGAGCTCACGAGCAGCTTGTATGCCTCCTGCTTGGCTGCATGGGCCTGCCTGCATTCTTCGTCAAACCAGGGGTTTCGTTTTGGTGGCTGTGTGAAGCCCAGCACATTAGAGGCGGCATCTCTAACTGCTTTCTGGCAATGTTGGCGGCATAGGACTCCTTTTAAGGAATTAAGGTTTGGTAGATTGAAGTCACCTAAAATCAATCATGTAGGTGTGTTATTGTACTTTCCGATTGGATCACGTAAAACGCACTGTGTTCAACTTATCAAATGTATGTTTTAGTTTGCATCAGTCAGTGAAAAACTAACCCTTTTTGATATATAAATTAAAATATTTATATTTCTTAAATTTGTTTGCAAGAAACGTGATTGAGTTTGAATTAAATTTAATATAAAATCTTTGTAGAGCATTTAAGTATATGACAACTTGTCAAAAGAGAATGCATGTCCTTTCTTATGTCCTGATAGAAAGAAAACTATTTCTTTTTCTCAATAGGTATGATGTACACAGACAAATATACGTAGGTATAGGTTTTAAATTAGTTTCAGTTTTCAGATTGAAGACTTGTCAGTAGGTAGGTGTATATATCTTTTGTGTTACAAAATTGATTCATGGTCACACAAAACCACCAGATGTATCTACTTCAACATTACAATGCTAACCATAAGCACACCTGTTCGGTTTGGGTTACCTTAAGTTAAAAACAAAATTGAACAACTCTTTCGGGTGCGGTTCCATTTTCGGACAGTATTTGGTAAACCTTTTCATTTTGAAATGGGTGAACTGAGTTAAATTAAATCAACCCTTGATATAAACGCCTTGGCATGGCATGGTATCTATATGCATGAAGAAAACTTAAACTCAGCAGAGGAGAAAAAGTGTAATCTTACTTTTCCTTTATAAAATTGAAAGCATCCGTTCGTGGTTAGCAGGGTTTTCAGATATTGTAAATATGGGTTTCATTGAAATGTGCACGGGCTTTTTTTTTATCATTTAAGCATAAGGGTGGTACTTATTTTGCACACAAATAATTGCTAGAAGTTCCATTAAAAATTTGATTTTCAATTTTACGCTCCTTCAAGTGAGTTGTGAGCATAATAACATTAAATACGAATAAAGACGCAGTCTTTGCAATTAAATAAAGAAGGATCAAAGGAAGATTTCAATTTTAAAATACGTTTCATACTTTTTTAAGGACCAATCCAACACACATAAAATGATGACCAAATATTTTTTTTACTTTGACATGCCACCTGCCAAAAAGTATACACTGAAGAGTGATATGGCTTAACTGAAAAGAAAAACGAAAATATTGGGTTACATTAAAATTTCTCTAGCCCTTACATACATGCATGCATCTTGTTTATAACATTTCGAGTATAAGGGGTTGCCGTTTGTGGCATTGACGTAAGAAACACGTTCTAACCTCTTATTTTGTTGATGTATTTTTACTATCTTCAGAAAACTTTGAGCTTGAACTTTCTTGACATTTAAAGATAATTTACACACAACAAATATCATGCAATAGCTATGGCGTACGCCGATGATATTGATATAATGGGAAGAACACAGCGTGATGTCAATGGCGCCATTGTGAGAATTGAGCCAGAAGCGGCAAAAATGGGTTTAGCGGTAAATGAGAGAAAAACGAAGTATATGCTGTTTTCGAGGAAAGACACCCAACACCGACGGCTCGGGCAGAACGTCACAATACACACATACAACTTCGAGGTAGTAGAGGAGTTTTGTCTACCTAGGCTCCGCTATAAACACGGGCAATAACACCAGCGCCGAGATAAGGCGAAGAATAACCCTTGCTAACCGCTGTTTCTTTGGGTTAAGAAAGCAATTGTGTGGAAAAGCCCTCTCTCGAGCAACTAAGGTAAAACTGTACAACACACTCATCATCCCAGTCCTGCTGTATGGTGCAGAAGCATGGACCCTGACAAAATCGGATGAAAGTGCCTAAGGCTGTTTCGAGAGGAAAGTTCTTCGGGTCATCTTTGGCCCCGTGTGCATTGAAGGGTAATGGCGAAGAAGATACAACAGCGAACTTTACGGGTTGTACAATGACATTGACCTAGCCAGAAGGGTCGAGGTCCAGAGACTCAGATGGCTCGGTCATTTAGAGCGTATGGACACCAATGCTCCGGCCCGGAAAGCCTTCGACACTGTTACCGAGGAACGTAGGAGGAGAGGAAGACCGCGACTCAGGTGGCATACTCAAGTGGAAGAGGACCTCAATCAACTTGGAGTGCAAAACTGGAGACGACTATAGCTAAGGACCGAGCTAGCTGACGGAGACTGTTGATTGAGGCCCAAGTCCACAACGGACTGTAGCGCCACCTTAAGTAAGTAAGTAAGTAAGCTATGGTGTTATTTTTATTACTAGATGTGGTCAGGCTAACCATTTAAACCCAATCTGTTGACATAGGCTGTCCCACAAATTGAGCCTGACTTCATGCACCAAGTCAGGGTTTATTAATAATAATAAATAATAATTTATTTCTATCCATCACAAAGGATATGAGATCGAAAGAATTCACTGGCGTAGAAACTTGCAAGTCCTATACTTACATACTTTCGGTTGCGCTCACAATCCAGGATGGATCTATGCCTCAGCCAACAGGCCACTAGAGCCAGCCCGGTCCCACGCTAGCTGCCTCCAGATGTGCATAATAAGTTTGTTGATGTTTTTCTCCGATTGAGTGCGCCACCTAAGACGACGTCTTCCTCTTTCACGTTGCCCATTGGGCTGGCGCGTTGGTGTTCATATGCTCCATATGACCCAGCCATCTTAGCTTCGAGGTAGTTAAGGACTTTGTCTACCTGGGATCCGCTATCAACTCAGACAACAACACCAGCGCTGAAATCAAACGAAGAATCACTCTTGCCAATCGCTGCTTCTTTGAACTTAGAAGGCAATTGAGTAGTAAAGTCCTCTCCCGAGCAGCTAAAGTTACACTCTACAAAACCCTCATCATCCAGGTCCTCATATATGGTGCAGACTCATTCTTTTTTTTTTTTTATAATAAGCACGCACTCAAGGGGTTTCATTCCCTTTTTATGCCAAAGCACAGTGCGAGATTAGGGAAAATGGGATAGACGGAGAGGGTTAAGGATGAGGTGTCGGTTAACATTGGCTTTGAATTCCTGCACATTGCAATGACTAGGAAAGACAGAGTGTGGAAGACAGTTCCACATCCGCGTAGTACGGCTAAAGAACGATTCTCTGTATATGACCGTATGACCGAAGTTGGGATCGAAGGTGAACTGATGCGCATTCCTGGAGGCGCGGGTATTACGGTTGAATATCTTAAGGGGAGGAATGCAACTGGCTATTTCTCTAGAGCACATACCGTTGAAATAACGATAGAAGAGGGTGAGGCATGAGACATTACGTCGGTGTTCAACTGACGTAAATGTCTCAATGATGTTACGGTCACCAATCATCTTAAATGCTCTTCTCTGGATGCTGTCCAAAAGACTTAAGTACGTTGCTGGAGCACCAGTCCAAACGAGGGAGTTGTACTCAAGCTTTGGACGTATATATGTTTTATAGATGGTAGCCAGATCAGAAGGGGAAAAAAGTTCTTGCATCTTCTTAAAAAACTTAAACATCTTGCGGCATTTTTGGCGACATCGCATATGTGATCATTCCATAAGAGGTGGTCGGTGATGCACATACCGAGAATATCGAGATGTTCGGTTTCACCGATGCAAGTGCCACTCATGGACAGTGGCAAGAAGGGTATATCTCGCTTCAACGATACAACCTAGCATTGAGTTTTCGAAGCATTATCGAAGCACATCCGAAGAGGAGGGATGTGAGTCTGGGAACGAATATGAAAAGCTAAGGGTACTATCGTCAGCGAAACAATGAATTGGATTAGAAGTTGCAAACAGGAGATCATTAATGAAAATGAGAAAGAGGGTCGGAGACAAAACGGAGCCCTGGGGCACACCAGCATTTATTTTGTGAGTTTCAGACTTGAACCCGTCCAATACAACTTGTATAGAACGGTTCGAAAGAAAATTTCTAACCCAACGAAGGAGGGACTCATCAATACCGAAAGCACGCATTTTCGATAAAAGAGCCTGGTGCCAAACTCTATCAAATGCCTTTGAAATATCAAGTGCAACAATCTTACTTTCTCCAAAATGATGTAAAGATTTGTTCCACTGTTCGGTGAGATATGCCATCAAATCACCAGTGGACCTGCTGCTGCGAAAGCCGTTCTGCCGGTCATTAAGAAGCTTTCGTTCTTCAAGATATTTCTTGAGCTGATAATTTATCAGCGTTTCCATGACCTAAGAAAGAAGGGACATTAGTGCAATCGGCCGATAATTGGAGGGAGATGAGGATTCGCCTTTTTTTGGTATAGGCTGGACAAATGCTGTTTTCCAACTGCTCGGAACGAGCCCAAAAGAATAGGATAGATGGAAAAGCTTACGCAAGGGTTTTGCCAGCGTTGAAGAACACCTCTTCAGAACAATAGCGGGGATGCCATCCGGGCCAGCGGATTTGTGTATGTTGAGATCTTTTAGGACTCTCACCACAGCACGAGTGCGAAAGAAGATTTGTCCCATGGAATCAGTGACGCGCTCACGAACTGGAGGAGTCTTGACACTCTCTGGCAGCGAAGAACTGGCGGCGAACTGCCTAGCAAAAAGGTTAGCTTTCGCGAGAGAGCTAACAACTGGAGTGTCATTGTCAACGAGCGTAGGGACCGAGGAAGAAGAACAATTCTTCATATTTTTTACAAATGACCAAAAATTCTTACTGCCTTTGGGACATTGCAGTATTTTTTGCCTTAGTTTTTGGTCATATAAAAATTTGGTCCGTCGAATATGGACCTTGACAACATCTGATGAAAACTCTTTGGGCTGCTTTGAGAGAAAAATTCTTCGAGTGATTTTTTTTCCTGTTTGCATTAATGGAGAATGAAGACGAAGATTCAACCAAGAACTGTACAGCGACACTGACCTAGCCAGAAAAGTTAAGGTCCAACGACTTAGATGGTTGGGTCATGTTGAGCGAATATGGGAGATCATGCTCCGGCTCGTAGAGTCTTCGAATCCAACCCGGAAGGACGTCGCAGAAGAGGAAGACTGCGACTCAGATGGAGCACTCAGGTAGTAGAGGACCTGAACCAACTTGGCGTGCGAAACTGGAGACAGCTTGCTAGAGACCTTACTGGCTGGAGAAGTTTGTTGGGTGAGGCCCTGGTCCGACCTGGACTATAGCGCCACCATTAGTAAGTAAGTAAGCAGTGTTTAAAAAATATCGTAATAGCCGTTTATGAGAAAATTGAAACTTATTGATTTTGGCCGAAAGAATTGTAAGGTGGCTGCTCTAAATTTTGATCTTAAAAATAAAATCAACCAACAAAATTCGCTCAAACCACTTTATTCAAAATTTGAAGTCAATCAAACCATTATTGATTAAGGCTCTAAGTACGTTTACAGACAGACGGACGGAACCGCTGGACCCAATTTTTTCGACTTCTCTATCATCGTAATATCATATTTGATTAGTATCTCAATACTTGCCACATTATATTCTAAATGTCGCAAGCAAAAACCAAGGCAAATAAATTATTCTCTTAAGGCCTTAAAAAATCAACACCTCATTTAAGTTTCCAATTTTAACGATTCCGAGTACCACAAATATCCATTAAAAACCCTGTTGATTTTCTCAACATGACTGATATGAATTGATGAAAACCAGAGTACACCATCTTTATGCTGAAATTAAATACAAAAAAAAAAAGAACCAAACATACAAGTATCTAGATCTACAAGCACAAGTGGTACAATTTTTGTAATGTTTGCAGGTTGTCCTTTTTTTTATTTTCATTTCCGGTGATAGAAGCAAAATAACATGCTTTTATATTCAAGTTTCCGTTAATTTAAAGACAATGCTGCAAAAGAAAGCGAGAGCCTTTTTCATTGCTTTATTTTGTTCGTTTTACTTTGAGAGCTTAAATTGTTTTCCTGAGCCTTAAGATATATTTCTGTTGGGAAATGGAAAAAGGCTTTTGTGCTATTTTGTGTACGTGTTTGTTTATTATACTCAAAGGCAAACATAATCGTGTATCATCTGCATCTTTTACTTTTAGACTTTTTATTGTTGAACATTTTCTGGGGGACATTTTTTCAGGAAATACATTTTTAAAAATATCATCCCATGCCGGCTTAAGCATGTTTGAAAACAGTTTTTTTTTGTAAATTTAAGTTTAAAACTATTCAAATATTACATAGAACCCAAGCAAAAGAACAAAATGCAAATGTAAAATACTCGTTCAGAACTTTTGGGTAAAATATGTTTTGTGCTTTTTTTTATCATTCTGAAAAAAAAAAAAAACAAAAATATGCACGACTGCGTCGCACGAACTTGATTCTGCATGCTATAACTAAATATTTACTTACTTAAAAACTTATGGTGGCGCTACAGTCCAGGTCGGACCAGGGCCTCCCCCAACAAACTTCTCCAGCCAGTTCGGTCCCTAGCTAGTTGTCTCCAGTTTCGCACGCCAAGTTGGTTCAGATCCTCTACTACCTGAGTGGTAGTGGTACCTGAGTCGCGGTCTTCCTCTTCTGCGACGTCCTTCCGGGTTGCATTCGAAGACTCTACGAGCCGGAGCATGATCTCCCATATTCGCTCAACATGACCCAACCATCTAAGTCGTTGGACCTTAACTTTTCTGGCTAGGTCAGTGTCGCTGTACAGTTCTTGGTTGAATCTTCGTCTTCATTCTCCATTAATGCAAACAGGAAAAAAAATCACTCGAAGAATTTTTCTCTCAAAGCAGCCCAAAGCGTTTTCATCAGATGTTGTCAAGGTCCATGTGTCTGCACCATACATGAGGACCGGGATGATGAGGGTTTTGTAGAGTGTCACCTTAGTTGCTCGGGAGAGGACTTTACTACTCAATTGCCTTCTAAGTCCAAAGAAGCAGCGATTGGCAAGAGTGATTCTTCGTTTGATTTCAGCGCTGGTATTGTTGTCTGAGTTGATAGCAGCTTTTGCAACCTCGAAGTGAAATCTATCTATGTTGACGTTTGCTCCAAGACGTTGATGTTGGTTGTCCTTTCTTGTCGACAGCATCAATTTGGTCTTGCCCTCGTTAACCACTCGACCTATCTTCCTGGCCTCCGTCTCAAGACTCACAAACGCTCTACTGACATCACGCTTTGTTGTTCCAATTATGTCAATGTCGTCTGCATATCCTAGTAGCTGGACAGACTTTTGATTATAATTGGTCTCTACAGCCGCTGTCATATGCAGCCTTGAAATCGATGAAAAGGTGGTAGGTATCGATTTGAATTTCCTGGGTTTTCTCCAAGATCTGCCGATGGTGGACTTTCCGGGTCTGAAGCCAAACTGATAAGGTCCTATCAGATGGTTGACTAAAGGCTTCAAACGTTCCCACAGCACGGCAGACAATATCTTATAGGCGATGTTAAGAAGACTTATACCTCTGTAGTTGGTGCAGTTGAGGGGATCTCCTGCCTTGAGGATTGGGCATACGATGCTGAGGTACGATGCTGAGTTCCGGGCATGGTCCTAACCAAATCATCTCCAGCTGCTTTGTACAGTTCGGCGGGTAGCCCGTCTGCTCCCGCGGCTTTGTTCGACTTAAGTTTAGATATCGCTATCTTCACTTCGTCCATGTCGGGTGATTGGAATTGTCATCAAAGAATGCACATATTTGGATGCGGATTCGTCGTGGGAAATTGGCTTAGATCGAAAGTCATGGATTTCAAGCCAATTAGTGATCGCCTGGCTGTAATCCGCATCAAGGCCACACTACAAAACATCAGTATAATATGTGCACACGCCCCTACCGATGATACCGACGAGTCAAGCAAAAAGGATTTTTACGACCTCCTGGATAGAGCCAACGGAGCCTGTCCAGAGTACGACGTCAAAATCGTACTCGGAGATTTCAATGCAAAAATCGGGAAGGAAGACATCTTTGGTAGAGTACAGTATTTATCGCTTATAAGAAACACGCTTATAAGAAAACCTCGCTTAGAAGAAACTTGAATAAAAGCACCGTGAACTTTCCCATATACTTTAATGTTGAATTGTGTGTTTATAAGAAACACGTTTATAAGAAATACACTGATAAAAGAAACATTTCTCAAGCACAAACTATTATTTTTCATGTAAAGTTGGTTGGATATAAGAAACTTGCAAACAAATTACGAAATTCAAAAAACATGAACAGACCCTTAAGAAAAATTCAAAACAACCGACGCAAATGTCATTTATGTACATTTATGATGTTGTTTGATATTTGAATGAATGATTGAATGAATTTCAGTGCAGTGTTCGTTTTGACATTAAGGCCGTGTGCGAATTGGATGAATTGTGGTTAAAAATTGATGAATTTTTAACCACTACTGTCATATTTTAAGCTGCTCCGCAGCTAGTCTAATTTTTAACACAATTTATTCAATGCGAAGTGTCAAAATTTAATCTAACGTCAAGTTTTAACCCATTTTTAACCCAATTCGCACACGGCCTAAATTAGTTATTTTTTGTGTTTCTGTTCTTTCTGTTGTGTTCCTCGTCGTTTCTGAAAATGTCGCGTAATAACATTTCAATTTAAACTAAGGCCGTGTGCGAAATGGGTTAAAAAGAGGTTAAAACTTGACGTTTGGTTAAATTTTGACACTTCGCATTGAATAAAATGTGTTAAAAATTTAACTAGCTGCGGAGCATGTTAAAATATGACAGCAGTAGTTAAAAATTCATCCATTTTTAACCACAGTTATTTCAGATGAAATCAAGTCGGGAAAAAGTCGTAAAGAAATTTGTGAAAAAATTAAAATTGATGACATCATACATAACATCGAAGATATTCTTGTCAAGAAGCGCCATCAACAATTGATGATTATATGTTTTGAAGAGTTAGGTAAAGGCTTGAATAAGAAGGTACAAAAGTACAAAAAGAACTGCGATGTGAATTTTTTGTTTCTTGTTTTTTTGTTAAATAAAATTTATTTATTTTCTGATAAATTTTAAGACAGTGTTTGAATTGTGTCAATTATTTTATTTAGCCTAGGATAAATGTTTGACACCTCCAGGGTATATCCGTATAAGAAACTTGTTTCTTATATATGTATAAGAAACTTGTTTCTTATATCCGTATAAGAAACTTGTTTCTTATATCCGTATAAGAAACTTGTTTCTTATATCCGTTGTAAGGATATAAGAAAACCTCGGTTAAAAGAAACAAATATTGTGCAAATTTTGAGTTTCTTATAAGCGTTATGTACTGTATTTGGAAAGCACAGCCTCCACGAAGTGACAACAGATAACGGTTTCCGACTAATCGACTTTGCTGCAGCTTGCAATACGGTGATAAGTAGTACTTGGTTTCCAAGGCGAAAGATCTACACTGCAACCTGGCGATCTCCGGATAGTCGAACCACCAAACAAATTGTGCGCTCTTTCCGAGGAGCAAATTCCGACCCTGACCACTTTCTGGTAGTGGCAAAATTTAGAGCTCGACTATCTTACGACAAAAAAACACGTGCGGCCCCAAGGAAGAAGTTCAATATCGATTGCCTGGGCACTCCGGATAATGCCAGAGACTTTTGAGAGCGCCTGAATGAGCGAATCTCTGCCGTCCTCCCAAATAACACTGATGCCAACACCTTGTGGAACCAATATTTATTTTATTTATTTATTTATTTATCAGGTAAATTTGCTGTCCAATAAGAAATATAAATTCTTTTAAAGTGAACAGATAATTATAAAGGTTAATATATGCATTAGTTTCTTAATAACTATAAGGAGGATAGCATAGATGAAGAATTGCCTACGAGATATAGTGCAGGTGTAAATATTAGGTCTGATGGTAGGTATAGGATCGCCCAGATAGAGAAGAGAAGGTAATCTACTAATGGATGTTTTTCATTTAACACTTTGGATATCATGGCACAGGCTCTAAAATTTAAAAATCGATCAAGACTGCATCCAATTATTTGTTGCGATTGAGTTGAAATATGGTCATATCTGCACAAGTTATATACAAATCTTGAGACTGAATTAAAGGCATCGTTTAGCTTACGTCTTGATTAAGCGTATATGCTAGCGAACAGCTCACATCCGTACGTGATTAGAGGAGCTATCAGAGCTTTTGCCAATTTAAGTTTAACTGAAATCGTTAAGATTTCTCTAGCTCCATAGATTTTTAAAACCACGGAGTTTATATGGTCACTCCAGGTAAGATTATTGTTGAAGATTATGCCAAGGTTTTTAATCTTGCACAACTTCAACTTCGATACCGTCTAATAAAATAGGTGGTAAACAGGTAGCCAGCGGATGCTTATAAATATGTATCGACTTCGTCCTAGAAGGATTCAACAAGAGCTTATTTTCGCAAGACCATTTGACACTTGAAGCTAGATCCTCATTCATTCTTGTAACAGCATCATCCATTAAACCAATAGGAAAATGTTTAAATGCTCATATCTCCTAAACTAAGCTTCCAATCGCAAAACCGATATCATTTCAAATCGGATGAAAGTGCCTTAGGCTGTTTCGAGAGGAAAGTTCTTCGGGTCATCTTTGGCCCCGTGTGCATTGAAGGGGAATGGCGAAGAAGATACAACAGCGAACTTTACGGGTCGTGCAACGACATAGACCCAGCCAGAAGAGTCAAGGTCCAGAGACTCAGACTATTCCGAGGGACGTAGGAGGAGAGAAAGACCGTGACTCAGGTGGCGCACTCAAGTGGAAGAGGACCTCAATCAACTTGGAGTGCAAAACTGGAGACGACTAGCTAAAGACCGGGCTAGCTGGCGGAGACTGTTGATTAAGGCCCAAGTCCACAACGGACTGAAGCGCCACTTTAAGTAAGTAAGTATCCTGACACTCAGAAGGGTTATAGAGTATGGGTACCATCTCAACAAAAAGTTTTTGTTTCGAGAGACATACGATTTATTGATAACCAAAGCCAATGAAATTTTAGTGAGTTCATAAATGAGGACACATTTAATGGGCATTACAGTTTAGAAGATACGAATGCTATAACGACAATTGAATTCGAAAATAAACCTAAGAGTGCATACAACGATACGAAAAATGAAATTGTCGAATTTGAAGATTTTTCGACACCTGAGAGCTTTGACTCAGGTGGCGCACTCAAGTGGAAGAGGACCTCAATCAACTCGGAGTGCAAAACTGGAGACGACTAGCTAAGGATCGAGCTAGCTGGCGGAGCCTGTTGATTGAGGCCCAAGTCCACAACGGACTGTAGCGCCACCTTAAGTAAGTAAGTGAGAGCTTTGAAAAAAACAAATATAAATGAGAATGGTACACCCGAAGTAGCTAAAACCTACAGAAACGCTCCTGGAAGACCTTCAAAACTGAAAACAGGACGACGAGGGCGACTAAGAAAAATCTTTAATTAAGTCGAAGTCACAGAAGAGACAGATTGTGAACAAAAAACTGAAGAAGTTGAAGCACAATCAGTTAATGTTGATTTTGTAATGAGCGCTTCTGAAGTTCCTATCTCGCAAACCATATCCGGTGAAGATAAATCCAATTGGGAAGAAGCCATTTACACAGAATTTCGACATTTAGTGAAAAACAACACATGGAAAATTGTGAATAAGCCCGAGAAAAAGAAAACAATTGGCTGTAGAATAGTTTTGCGAAATAAATGGGCTGCAAATGGTACACTCGAGAGAAGAAAAGCCAGGTTAGTAGCGAAAGGGTTTTCACAAAAACCTGGAGTGGATTTCAATTCGCCCCAGTCGCAAGGCTAAGTTCGTTGAGATTATTGATTGCTCTGGCAATCTCAATTGGACATTACATCAGCTTACTTGAACGGCAAAGTTGACGAAATTATCTTTATGGACATACCACAGTTTTTGAAAGTCATGTTGCAGAGAATGTCCACTAGTGATGGCGATGAGAATCTTAGAGTTCTTGCACATAAAATGCTGAGAGAACTTCAAGAACTTATATCGACTCCGACAGTCAGGATGTCAATGGAATATAGAGATTGACGACTTAAGAAAACGGGATTGTTCCCAAGTCCCAACAGACTCCGATCCGTGTGTTTATCATGAAAAGCATAAGAAAACATTTGTCCTTCTATACGTCGATGATATCCTCGTGTTCTCCAGTGACCAAATCATGGAAAATAATATCAAGCAAACACTTGCCAAACACTTTTCTGTACGAGACCTTGGAGAAGCCAAATGCTGCCTCGGTATTCAAATCAAAACGTCCCCACACAAAATACAACTATCACAGAGTGGATATATCGAAGACGTCTTGAAAAGATTTGGGATGGAAAACAGTAAACCAGTCGCCACTCCAATGGTCACTGATCGCAAACTTTTAAAGGACAATACACAATCTGAGGATGACCACTGTGAGAAACCATATCAGGAGCTTCTGAGAGCATTGATGTATCTTGCCCTAGCGACACGCCCAGACATTGCATTCTCGGTAAGTGCACTTAGTCAATATAATAACTGTTACAGAGAAGAACATTGGGTCGCAGCGAAACGAGTGTTGCGCTATCTAAGAGGTACAACTCAACTGGGACTTGAATTTCAAAAGGATGATAAAGCACCCATTTGCTTCGTCGACGCAGATTGGGGAAATTGTACACTTGATCGCCGATCCTATACTGGTTCAACTTTTGTGTTCGGCAAAGCTTCAGTATCTTGGGAATCACGTAAGCAACGTACAGTGGCTGGTGGCTCTATCTTCGACTGAAGCTGAGTAGGTACATGACTATCAGTGATGCAAGTAGAGAAGCAGTATACTTGTCAATATTTTTAAAGGAGTTAGGGTATAATCATCTCAGCCAAATAAAAATGTACAATGACAATCAAGGAGCAGGAAAGCTGGCCGAAAATCCTGTGTATCACTCTCGATCTAACACATCGACATTAGATACCATTTCGTCCGTGAAGTCATCAGAAATTCCTCTATAACACTCGACTACATGCTGACGGAGGAAATGGTCGCCGACATTTTGACCAAACCAAACCCGATTTATCAATCTTAACAAAGATACAGCTTTAATTCAACAAACTCAACAATCAACATCTTTTGATATAAATGCAATTCAAAACATCAACAAAAATCAACACCATTCAATGAAAACACCAAGAACACCTTGCTGGCATTGTGGATCATTGCATTTTTCTCGAGACTGTTCTTACTCTCAACACAGATGCTCTCAATGTAAGAAAGTAGGCCATAAAGAAGGATATTGCTCCTGTTCCAATAAAATTCATGACAAAACAAATGATCAGCACCAAAAGAAGCCGTAATAAAAAACATTTTAATAAAAATCGATCTTTTCAGAGCAAGTTTGCAGCAGATGCTTCTGGTGAAGACATAGGTGCCTTCATCGCTCATATTTTTCCGGACGGCTCCGAAAAAGTAGTAATGCATGCAGCAAGAGCATTGACATCAGCTGAAAAGAAATATAGCCAAATTGAAAAAGAGGCTCTAGGACTTATCTTTGCCGTTACAAAATTTCATAAAATGATTTATGGTCGTCGATTTCAATTACACACAGACCATAAACCGTTGCTGGCAATTTTTGGTAGACAAAAAGGTATTCCGATATATACAGCAAATAGACTGCAAAGATGGGCCCTTACTTTAATGATGTATGACTTTCAAATAAAATACATTTCGACAACTGAATTTGGCTGCGTTGATGTCTTGTCTCGCCTCATTGAAAAACAGTCCAAATCTGATGAAGAGTATGTTGTCGCATGCACAATGTTAGAAAATGAAATGTCACAAAATTTAAATGAACAACTAAATAATCTACCACTGACGTACAACATGATTAAACAAGCCACTTTCAAGAATAAAATTTTTCAGACAGTTATTAAATTTATGAGAACTAAATGGCCGAACAAAACTTCGATTCCTAAAGAATACAAACCTTTTTTCGACCGCAAGGATGCTTTAACAATTGTCGATGAATGTTTAATGTTTAATGACAGAATAATAATTCCACCAATTTTCCACAAAAGAGTCTTAAAACAACTGCATCGTGGTCATCCAGGAATTGATAGAATGAAGGCAGTAGCAAGGAGCAAGGTGTACTGGCCGAACATTGATGAAGACATACAAAACTACGTTCAACAATGCCAAAACTGTGCTTCTGCTGCAAAATCACCAATCAAGACAACACTATCACCTTGGCCAATGACATCATCGCCAATGGAGCGCATACACATTGACATAGCAGGTCCATGTGATGGGAAATACTATTTCGTCATTGTCGATGCATTTTCCAAATGGCCCGAAATTTTCGAAATTGCAAATATTACCTCTTCAACAATTATTAAAAAACTTAGTCACGTATTTTCTCAGTTCGGAGATTGTCAACAATTAATATCTGATAATGGAACTCAGTTTTGTAGTTCAGAATTTCAAAATTTCTTAAAATTGAGAGGTATTCAACATACGCGCACAGCTCCATATCATCCTCAATCAAATGGTCAAGCTGAACGCTTTGTTGATACGTTTAAGAGAGCTTTAAAAAAAAATTCTCATGAAGGGACGAGCTTGGAAAATCTGGATACATTTCTTCAAACCTACAGATCAACACCGAACAAAGTCATTAACAACAAATCACCAGCTGAACTATTTCTTGGAAGAAACATAAAAACAACGCTGGACCTTATGAAATTTAAACCACAAGAACTTCAACCAATAACATTGCCAACAAAACAAGAAGCTCAGTTTAATGCCAAGCACGGTTGCAAGAAACGAAAATACGTTCCTGGTAGTCTTGTATATGCTAAAATCTATAAGGACAATAAGAATTGTTGGGTCCCTGGAACTATTATCGAACGTGTAGGTAATGTTAATTACAACGTTTTGACAGACTTTCAAAATCGTTCCAGATTAATTCGATCACACACAAACCAGTTGAGAACCCGGTATGCTCCTGATTATGCGACTAAAGTACAGTCATCCAGCTTAAATGAAATACTTCATGACTTAGAACTTTTACCTAACCAAATAATTAATGAAGAATCATCTAATCTTTTATCTAACCAGCTTACTAATGAAGAATCATCTTTCCAAGAACAACAGAATTTACCAAATAATATGGAGCAGTCAGAAGAAATATTTTATGACTCTATATCAGAACCAAATTCAAACGAAATCATCGAAACAAGTACTGAGATAATCCATCCAAAAAGGAATGTCCATCCTCCCCGTTGGCACAGCGATTTCGACTTGTCTTAATTAAAAGGAGGAGATGTTAACAATACAAATATATACTTTGGATATAAACACTTTTATTTCAATTCTTAAAATAATTATTTTTTCTTTGAATATTAATATCAAAATTATATTTATGTAAAATTAGTTTTTGAAACATTTTGTTTGCTTTAACTCTAATAAAAATCAACCGTCAGCCCATATAACCTAACCTAACCTAACCTACGGCTGTCACCCAAACTATGATTGGGACTAGGGAGACACATTGCGATTAAGAGAACATTCTACTTTTTTATTGCTTATATGTTATGTATAATCTGATCAACTATTCAATTTCGGCTCAGGAAGTATGTCAAGTATTAAGAAAGTGTAACGTAATACATACATTAACTTTTCCTTTTCACATGATTGTGACACCACCAACATGTGTTCTTGTTCTAAAGGTGTTTACACAAAAGTCTATACTATTTTTTAGATTGTACCTATATTGGCTATTCAGTTAAATAAAACACTTCAAGGGATTTACATAATTTTTGATTACATCTTAAATAAGGTGATATTGTTTGTAAATTTAACCATACTTAACATTACAGGTTAATTTGAAAGTCCTTAAGCAGGTTCGTCTGGTATAGATACAATGAATCTACGTACAACGAAGTACGGACACATGTCAATTTATATACTTTAGATCCTACAGGGTGATTGATATAATATAAGACAAACATTATCAAACAGCATTTATAGGCAACAAGATGACATCGTATATAATTTCTTGAACATAGTCCTGGAAAACATTATTTTCAGCGAATTCTCCCAATTCCTGGGCTTTATAGAATGCTTGTAGAACGGACGAAAATCGTCGGACTTGAATTTAATGAGGGCACAACAATGTATATTTATGTGTTATTCAGATTTGGACAGCGATTTGTTTGCTTGATTTTATAAATATAATAAGACATCACTATATTGCCAAACAATTCACTCCTACCTTAACGGAGGGATAAGTATAACATATGAAACCAAGACGTTTTTTTTTCAAATCTTGTGTAAATCACCCTGTTTACACTTGCAACTGCATTCAAGCTTGCAACTGAAATGACCTTTAACAATAATTAATTTGATACGAAAAACATCGACTGCATTGCGGAAACAAATAATTGTAGGGTAAGAGACTCTATTATTGGTTAACTTTTGATTAAATGTTGTTTTTTTTTATATAATGTAATATTTTTTGATTTAAATATATTTTCAAATTCTTAAGTTAATGTCTAATGATAACAATTATTTGTTTTAGTTAGGCCTCGGCCACGCAGTAAGCGGCTAAGCGGCTGAGCGGCTAGCGACTGAGTGGCAGCTCTAAGCGACGTATGGCCAGGCACTGAGCGTCTGCTTTTGAGGGATTAAGAGTTAATATGCCATTGTCAAGAAAAGTTCGCCGGAAAATCGTTTGTATGTGTAAAAAAGACGGCCCCGCTTAGCCGCTCAGAATTTTGTTTCGCGCTCGCTCATAGCGTGGCCGTTTCTATGTGATTTGGATTTCATATGTTTTATATTTTGTTTTTCCGCTCAGCCGCTCTGCCGCTTACTGCATGGCCGAGGCCTTATACGTATGGCTATTAAGAAGTAAGTACAGTGAAATTTAACCCAGGGTGGACTTGTATACACGCAAACAGTCTTATTATATTGTCAGTGTCCATAATTTCAAAAGGGATTATTAATAAGCATATCAATAATAATACGCAGACGACATTGACATAATTGGAAGAACACAACGTGATGTCAGTGGAGCGTTTGTGAGCCTTGAGACGCAGGCCAAGAAGATGGGTCTAGCGGTTAACGAGGGCAAGACCAAGTTAATGCTGTCGACAAGAAAGGACAACCAACATTGACGTCTTGGAGCAAACGTCAACATAGACAGATTTAACTTCGAGGTAGTTAAGGACTTTGTCTACCTGTGATCCGCTATCAACTCAGACAACAACACCAGCGCTGAAATCAAACGAAGAATCACTCTTGCCAATCGCTGCTTCTTTGGACTTAGAAGGCAATTGAGTAGTAAAGTCCTCTCCCGAGCAACTAAAGTGATACTCTACAAAACTGTCATCATCCCGGTCCTCATATATGGTGCAGAGACATGGACCATGACAACATCAGATGAAAAGGCTTTGGGCTGCTTTGAGAGAAAAATTCTTCGAGTGATTTTTGGTCCTGTCTGCATTAATGGAGAATGGAGACGAAGATTCAACCAAGAACTGTACGAGCTGTACAGCGGCACTGGCCTAGCCAGAAAAGTAAAGGTCCAACGACTTAGATGGTTGGGTCATGTTGAGCGAATGGGAAATAATGCTCCGACACGTAGAGTCTTCGAATCCAACCCGGAAGGACGTCGCAGAAGAGGAAGACCGAGCTGGCTGGAGAAGTTTGTTGTGTGAGGTCCTGGTCCGACCTGGGCTGTAGCGCCACCAAAAGTAAGTAAGTACATCAATAATTTGGTCTTTTTATTTTTTTAACTTGTAATGATTGATAATTTCAGAGTCGATTATTGCAATATTCGTGGGCTAAGAATTAATTTTCTTGCTGCGTATATCCACACTGTTTCGAACAGGCCAGCTGTATTGGCACTGAGTGAAACCCAAGTATGTGAGAATTCCGACCCTACTGAATTTCTTATTGATTGACATTGCTTAACGCCCTTATTCTTCTCCCACCAGTCTTGTCGTCTACATTAGGAATGATGTTGCTTATCAATTCTTTCCACAATATGGACGCTGCTCCAACCGTTTTCAATTTTATGTGGTTTAAGTTGACCATAATTAAGCACACCATTCACTATTGTTTTCTTTATTGAAGCCCAAATTTGGACAGGGCTTCAAATTCTCGTGAATTTGACGCTCTGTCTGACTCCATTCAAAAAATTGTATCCCTGTATCCTCACACTGATATCGTTATTACGAGCGATTTCAATGTACACAATTCTTCGTGGCTTCTCCATTCGGGCCAGACAACACCCGAAGGAATGTGTGCTGAGATCTTTGCTGAATTTAACCACCTTACTCAGCTTGTCACCGAGCCCACTCGAATATCGGACATTAATGGCCAAGCGGAAAATACTCTTGACTTGTTTCTTACCTCTGACCCTGATAATAATACACTATCAGTGTATTAACGCGTCTAGGTAGATCAGACCATAGTATTATATCTGCAAATTTCTCGTGTCAAGCTAGTCCAGTTAGAGAAAGAGCTCCGAAGAGAACCGTGTGGAAATACGAGAAAGCCAACTGAGACGGTCTCAACAACTATTTCCGGATCTTTCACCGGTCACTATGCTTCCTCGATAGTGACGTAGACTCCAACGCAGATATGATTGGATGAAATGATAAACTCAAGGAAAAGCCACAAAAACAAAGTCAGCAACTGAGGAAAACCGGGGCGAGTTTAAACAAGCCAGGAAGGCCTGCAATGCCCATATTCGGCGGACTGCATGTCCCAAAGGCGGTAAACATTTTTGTTCATTTGTAAAAAAATATGAAGAATTCTTCTTCTTCCTCAGTTCTTACGCTCGTCGACCATGACACTCCAGTTATTATCTCTCTCGTGAAAGTTAACCTTTTTGCTTGGCAGTTTGCCGCCAACTCTTCGCTGCCAGAGAGTGTCATGACTCTCCCAGTTCTTGAGCGCGTCAATGATTCCATGGGACAAATCTTCTTCCGCACTCGTGCTGTGTCAAGAGTCCTAGAGGATCTCAACGTACATAAATCCGCTGGTCCGGATGATATCCCCGCTATTATTCTGAAGAGGTGTTTATCCTACTCTTTTGGGCTCGTTCCGAGCAGTTGGAAAATAGCATTTGTCCAGCCAATCCCAAAAAAAAGGCGAATCGGGTTCTCCCTCTAATTATCGTCCGATTGCACTTACGTCCCTTCTTTCTTAGGTCATGGAAATGCTGATAAACTATCAGCTCGAGAAATATCTCGAAGACCGAAAGCTTCTTAATGACCGGCAGTACGGTTTTTGCAGCAACAGTTCCACTGGTGATTTGATGGTTTATCTCACCGAACAGTGGAACAAATCTTTACATCTTTTTGGAGAAAGTAAGATTGTTGCACTTGATATTTCAAAGGCATTTGATAAATTTTGGCATCTTGCTCTTTTATCGAAAATGCGTGCTTTCGGTATCGATGAATACCTTCTTCGTTGGATTATAGAAACTTTCTTTTCAACCGTTCAGTACAAGTTGTATTGGACGGTTTCAAGTCTGAAAAAAAAAATAAATAAATAGAGTGGCGCGACAGCTCTTAAAGAGCCAAGGCCTAAGTGGCTTACTGTTATCACCAATTCTCTAGGTGCGTAGAATTGAGGGGACCTACAATTTAACACCGTTTCCGAACGGCAAAGTTGAGAAGCACTTTTTCATGACAGATTATACTCTTGGAAGTTTTGTCAGTTCTTCGCAAGAGGCAGTGTCTGTGAAAGATTAAATAAAAACTATGGCCACGAGTAGGACTCGAACCCACGACGTTCTGCTTAGCAGCCAACGTACCTAACCACTAAGCTACACGGACACTACTTCAAGTCCGAAACCTACAATATAAATGCTGGTGTGCCCCAGGGCTCCGTTATCTTCACCACTCCTTTTCTCATTTTCATTAATGATCTCTTGTCTGTTACTTCTAAACCAATTAAATGTTTCCCTGACGATAGCACCCTTAGCCTTTTTATTCTTTTCCAGACTCACCTCCCTGCACTTGGGATGTGGAACTGCTTCGAAAACTCAATGCTGTCTTGAATCGTTGAAGCGAGATATACCCTCACTGTCCATGAGTGGCACTAGCATCAATGAGACCGAACATGTTTAGATTCTCGGTATATCTTGTGGACCGAGCACATACGCGATGTCGCCAAAAATGCCGCAATATGTTTGAGTTTCTTAAGACGGTGCAAGAAATTTGTCTCCCCGTCTGATCTGGTTATTATCTATAAAACCTATATACGTCCAAAGCTTGAGTACAATGCCCACCATTGGGCTGGTGCTCCAGCTACTTACTTAAGCCTCTTGGATGTAATACAAAACGGAGCTTTAAGAATGATAGGTGATAGAGAGATCACTGACGCATTCACCCCATTAGACCACCGTTTCGAAACGTAGCGTGTCTCTCCTTGTTCTATCGCTACTTTTACGGTAATTGCTCTAGTGAAATAGCCAGTTGCATTGCTCCCCTCAAACAGTTCGCCCGTAATACTCGCGCTTCTAAGAATGCCCATTAGTTTACCCGTACTCTCAAGTATAGGTAATCATTTTTTAGTCGTACTACGCGAATATGGAACTCTCTTCCACACTTTGTCTTTCCCAGTCATTACAATGCTCAAGAATTTAAGACCTTCTTCCTAATGCACTCACTGTGTTTCTGGCATAAAAAGGGTATAAAAATCCCTTGAGTGGGTGCCAATTATAAAAAAAAAGCTAAAAATGTCGAGCCAATCTACCACCACAACCTCATATCCAGTATTCAGGTGCATTGTACGAAAACATTTCTAACAGTTAAGAATTATTATCTTTCATCAAAAAAGGCTGCAACATTACCCTATAAACTTCGAATTAATTCCATTTCGGTTTACAAAACAATAAAATCCAAATCGCGAAAAAGAAAATAAGGCCTTACAATTGTAAATTATAATTTAATTTTACGCATTGAAAGTGTATTTGCCCCGAAACCTGCAAGGTATTTTTTTTTTTTATTTTTTTTTTCAATCAATCAATTTCATATTCAAGAAACTCAACACACCCAAATCACCACCGAAACAATAAAAGTCTGGGAGCATTTTGAAAACCTTCAATTGTCTGTTAGCCATCAAATGCTATTGACAATTCTCCCATAACTCAGTTTTAGCGAGTAGATTTTTAAACTAGTACCTACAAAAGTGATTTCCAGAGTTTTCAAATAACTGTTATATACTTAAATATTTTATAAATAGTGAAAAAAAAGTGAGAAAAACCATGGCTTCGAAAAACGAAAATGGTACCCCAATTCCGCGTCCGGATTTATCTAGACCAAAATATTATCGTTCGTTTCCTCCTTCTAAAGAAGAAGAAATTGTTATTAGTGGAATGTCTGGTCAATTTCCGAAGTCGGAAAATATAGGCGAATACAGGAATAATTTATACAATAAAGTAAGTGCAATTAATTTCTTGACATGATTATTGGAGTACAAGGTAAAGTGCGTAAGCAATGCAAAGTTACACCATCGGATGAACTTATATTTGCATGAACTAGTGAAAGTGAATATGCATGAGTTTAAAAATTTTGCTAAGAATCGGTCGTCGGTCGATTGTTTCATAATGCAAATTGAAATTTGTTTTTGTTTGTGAAACATAATAAGAAATAGATATATCTGCCATTTGCAGAACCTTTTGTGCTCATAACCAATGATGACAAGTTCCAACTTCGGGGAAAAAAATAAACGAAGTGACATACATATTTATATAGCTTCTGGGAGTTCTGAATGAATTTAAGATTTTTTTGGCTAGCTAAGGTGACTTAGCGGAAGCACTGACGATTCCATCGAAACCGGAAATAAAAATTATGTACACGTGCGATGTCTGTCTCTGTATTTATATAAATCAGATTACTTGAGTTTAAATTCCACAGAACTGATCAATTTGAAATACCCAATTTAGAACAGAGCTTCTGTAATTAACATTAAATTATTCATCCGGCAGACACTGTGGCGTATATGAAGTCTATTTGGAAAAAAAAATTGACCCTAACGATTATTTTAAGTAAGCGAGATCATTAATGTATCCTTCTAGCACAGACAAGTTTGTGCTTCTAGTTTATGTTTAATAAAAAAGTTTTTAATATGTTCTCAAGATTTATGTCTTAAATTTTTAGATATCCATTTTTTTATGCAAAAAAAACTTGTGTGTGTGACTTGTGAGTATAAAATTATGCAAAAATAGTCGGTCCGGCGGCTTACTCTGTTCCTGTCTTAACGACTGTACTAAATTACATTAAGTTTGGTATGGACATATTTTAAAAAAAGAATTTTCTCAGTGGTTCCCATACGAAATTTCTTAGCATTTTAAAAGTCGTGGACTTCCTCTCCTCCTACGTCCCTCGGGATTAGTGTCGAAGGCTTTCCGGGCCAGAGCATTGGTGTCCATCCGCTCTAAATGACCGAGCCATCTGAGTCTCTGGACCATGACCCTTCAGACTAGGTCCATGTCGTTGTACAACCCGTAAATTTCACTGTTATATCTTCTTTGCCATTCCCCTTCAATGCACACGGGGCCAAAGATGACCCGAAGAACTTTCCTCTCGAATGGTCCATGCTTAAGCACCATACAGTAGGACTGGGATGATGAGTGTGTTGTACAGTTTTACCTTAGTTGTTCGAGAGAGGGCTTTTCCACTCAATTGCTTTCTTAGCCCAAAGAAACAGCGATTAGCAAGAGTTATTCTCGTCTGATCTCGGCGCTGGTGTTATTGTCCGTGTTTATAGCGGAGCCTAGGTAGACAAACTCCTCTACTACCTCGAAGTTGTATGCGTCTATTGTGACTTTCTGTCCGAGCCGTCGGTCGGTGTTGGGTGTCCTTCCTCGAAGACAGCATATACTTCGACGATTATGTTCCCTCATTTACCGCTAAACCCATTTCTGACGCTTCTGTTTCAATTCTCACAAAGGTGCCATTGACATCATGCTATGTTCTTCCCATTATATCAATATCATCGGCGTACGCGAGAATTTGAACAGATTTTTGGAAGATAGTGCCTCTGATGTTAACGTTGGAGTTCTGCACTATCTTCTCAAGAACGATGTTAAATAAATTGCATCGCCTTGTCTGAATCCTTTCTTTACGTCGAAAGATTCCGTAAGCTCGTTACCAACCTTGATGGAGCAGCCTGAGTTCTCCATCGTCATTTTGTACAAGGGAACGAGCTTGGCAGGGACACCAAAACTAGCCATAGCTTTGTACAGTTCGTCTCTGTAGATGCTGTCATACGCGGCCTTAAAATCGATGAAAAGGTGGTGGGTATCGATTTGGAGTTCATAGGTCTTTTCCAGGATCTGCCGCAACGTCGATGGTTGACTTTCCTGGCCTGAAGCCACATTGATAAGGACCAATCAGATTGTTGACGAAAGGCTTCAGACGTTCACATATTACGGCAGAGAGGATCTTGTAGGCGATGTTTATGAAACTTATTCCTCTATAGTTGGCTCAGTTTAGATGATCTCCGTTTTTCAGGATCGGGCAAACAATGCTGAGGTTCCATTCATCGGGCATGCATTCCTCTGACCATATCTTACAGATGATTTGGTGGCATGCTCGTCGCCTGCTGCTTTGAACAACTCAGCAGCTAGTCCATCGGCTCCAGCGGCTTTGTTGGATTTCAGCCGTGATATTGCGGTTTTCACTTCTTCTAGGTCGGGTTCACGGAATTGTTGGCTATCATCGTGTCCGATGAAAGCTCCTGTCTGACGGCGGTATTTTATTCATCGTCGCCGTTATACAATCTACAGAAGTGGTCTTTCCAAATCCCCAGCAATGACTGCGGTTCTATACTATGATGTTCCCTTGTTTATCTCTGCAGGCATCGGTTCTTGTTCGATGACCTTGAGCCAGCTGTTTAACCTTTCGATAAAACCTCCGAACTTCATTCCTGCTGTTGGCTCTCTCAACATCCTCGATCTGACACTTCTCATGTTCTCTCTTTTTTCTCCTGAGAAGCCGGCGTTCCTCTCTCCTCTTTTGCTCGTAGAGCTCACGAGCAGCTCTTGTCCTTCTATGCAGCGCCGCTTTGTATGCCTCCTGCTTGGTTGCATGGGCCTGCCTGCATTCTTCGTCTAACCAGGGGTTTCGTTTTGGTGGCTGTGTTAAACCCAGCACATAAGAGGCGGCATCTCTAACTGCTCTCTGGCAATGTTGCCACTGGTCTTCGATACTTGATGTTGGCGGCATATGACTCCTTAAGAGGTTACTTGACACTCCATCAAAGAAGGATCTGGCGATCTCTTGCGATTGTAGCCGTCGACGTCGAATTTTCTTGCAGCATTTCCTTGTTGTGGCCGTTGTCGGGATATTCGAAGCACTACCTTGGCTACGACGAGGTAATGCTCCTCGGAAAGTTCGAACATCTAAAATGCTGGACAAGTGACTTTCGTCGATCGCAATGTGATCGATCTGGTTGACGGTTGATCAAAGCCGTCTTTAACTTATTGGAGGCCCTGGGCATATTACGATAATGGGGCCCCTATGACTTTGACAGAACACTATTTTGTTAGATATAACAAAGAAAAGAAGATAACCATGTTTCTAGATTCATTTTTATTGACAGTCACCTTAAAGTCACCGAAGCACAGGGAATACTAGATGTTTTTAAGCAGAACTTCGCACAGCTGCTGAATGCGCATACTATCGAGCGAGCTAATGACGAGAGAGAAGCAAGATCAGTTAATAAAGGCCCAGTCCCAGCCCTCAGTGCAGAAGAGGAAGAAAGAGCCATCCAAAAGCTAAAAAAAATAACAAGTCCGCCGGGTCGGATGGCATGCCTGCGGAACTCTTCGATGAACCGCATGCACCAGGTCATCACCAAAGTGTGGGAGGAAGAATGCATGCCCACTGACTGGTTGATAAGCTCCATATGTCCCATCTACAAAAAAGGCGATCCGATGTCATGAAGAAATTACCGTGGCATATCCCTGCTTAATGTTGCATACAAAATTCTATCCAACGTTCTGTGTAAGCGTCTTAAACCTTTCTGCAACACAATAATCGGCACGTACCAGTGTGACTTTAAGCCACATGACGCTTAACAATACGCAGTGCAGTGTGCAAATGGGTAACAGCTCATCCGAGTTATTTCAAAAATGCGCAGGGTTTAGGCAAAGAGATGCGTTGTCTTCTTCAACATAGTCCTGGAGCAGATAGTGCGCAAGGCAGGTGTGAGCACGGAAAACACTATCTTCAACAAGTCCACCCAGCTCTTAGGCTATGCGGACAACATTGACATAACCGGTCGATTCAAGAGAGCTGTTCTTGAGGCCTTCACAGGACAAAACAAAGAACATGCTATCAATAAACAAAGCAACATCTGTCCACATTTGTAGCAGCATTTTCGTGGTATTAAGGAGATCACCTGCCTTGGAACAAACATCAATCCCACAAATGACACCTTAGTGGAGATCCGAAGAATCATTACCCTAGCGAACCGTTGCGCTGCTGCTTCGGTTTGGCCAAACAACTGCGTTCAAAACTTCTCACTCGAAAGAGAAAGTGTCTGCTATACAAAACTTCGATTTTACCCGTCGTACTCTACGGCGGCGCAGAGTGCTGGACGATAAGGTAAAAATTGGTAACTTTCGAGAGAAAAATTCTTCGACGGGTTTTCGGTCCCGTATGCGACGATGGCAAATGGAGAAGAAGGTTCAAGCGAGAACTGTACGAGCTGTACCAAGATGTGGATGTAGTCCAGAAGGCCAAGAAAAGACGACTGCATTGGCTCGGCCACATAAAACGAATGGACGACAGCGCTCCAGCCAAGAAATTCTTTTCATCCCAGCCCCCAGGTTCGAGACGACAAGGAAGGTCGTACCTACGGTACAAGGACCAAGTGACTGCTGATGCCAGAGTGCCTGGTTTCGGCCACTGGAGAGTGCATGCGAGGGACCGTTCACGATGGAAGGTTGCAGTATCTCAGGCTGAGTTCCATCATTGATAGTGAGTTGGATAAGTAAATATGCTCGTTATCTGGCAGGGACGAGGGGGCCCCTATCGATCACGGGGCCCTGGGCACCTGCCCAGAGTGCCCAGTGGGAAAGAGGGGCTTGCGGTTGATTGATCAGGAGATCTCCATGTTGTTCAAACTGTCATTCACAATGATTTCCGAAAATGTACAGAATGACTTGTGTCAACGTGTCAAGTCAACCGGTTGCTTGGTTGCTACGAGTGATAGGAAAAACATTTTCCTCTCCCGCACTGCGCATGCGATCGAGCTGTTGAGTTCAAATTTCGTCTGGAAAATTTTTCTCACGAATCGGTATGGAGTGCCCAGCCCTTGTTGCCTTCTGATGTTGATAATCCACCTAATCACCGTAAACAGCTAGTTCTTTATTTTGAAGCTTATACCTATAAATTCGAATTTCTAATTTCCCTAAAATTTCGGGCGTTCGACACTGTTACAAATACTTGAGTACATCCGTTTGAACAACCGTAACAATTTTGACGAATATTGCACAGTCGGTCAATACCCGACTATAGAAGATCAGTTACATGCACACAGCAGAGAATATTTTTATATTTACAAAAATTTCACAGCGCATATATTTTATCAACGTTTACTTGAAACCTACAGGTGGACATGCTTGAAGATGCCGCAAAACGTTGGAAGCACATTGATCCGGAAATCCCAAAACGATGTGGTCGGATAACTAACATAGAAAAGTTTGATGCCACATTCTTCGGTGTTCATCATATGCAGGCACATAGTATGGACCCGCAATGTCGGATGTTGCTTGAAGAGGCTTACATGGCTGTAGTCGATTCTGGAATCAATCCAAATGTTCTTCGAGGCACTCGAACAGGGGTCTATATTGCTTCGTGCTTCTCCGAATCTGAAAAGAACGTAATGAACGATCCAGCATCTCAGGGGGCATTTGCAATGACTGGGTATGATGCTAATTTTCGAATATGCTATCAAACATATTTTAAACATTTTCTTTTGTTTATGGAATAAAAATATAGATGCAGTCGAGCTATGTATGCCAATAGGATCTCCTACAGTTTGGGTTTGGTTGGACCATCGATGTACATGGACACTGCATGTTCGAGTTCGATGTATGCCCTTGATGTAGCATACGGCGCACTCAGAAGTGGTGAAATTGATGCGGCTATAGTTGGTGGTACGAACTTAATTCTTCACCCTAATGCAACATTACATTTTGCGCGTTTGGGTGTTCTTTCGCACCAGGGAAATTGTTCTCCGTTTGATCAAAAAGCCAACGGATATGTTCGGTCCGAAGGTGTTGCTGCAATTTTTTTGCAGAGGCGGCGGGATGCTTGCAGAATTTACGGTACATTGGTGCATAGTAAAACAAACTGTGATGGCTTCAAGTCCGAAGGCATTACATATCCGTCCGGTAAAGTTCAAGAAAAACTTTTGCGAGAATTTTACAATGACATCCAGCTGTCGGCCGATGAGCTTGGTTACATGGAAGCCCATAGTACTGGTACCATAGTTGGTGATCCAGAAGAGTGTGGTGCAATTGATAATGCTATCTGCAAAAAACGCACATCACCTTTACTGGTTGGTTCTGTTAAATCGAACATTGGACATACCGAACCAACATCTGGTATTTGCTCCATTATAAAGGTGATGTTTGCTTTTCAGACCGGAAAAATTCCACCCAATATTCATTTTCATGAACCTCGAAAAGAGATTGAAGCTCTTCAATCTGGTCGTATGGTTGTTGTAAGTGATGCTATGGAGCTTAAGAAGCCATATGTAGGAGTTAATTCATTTGGTTTTGGTGGTGCAAATGCACATATTTTATTGAAACGATTCGAAAAAGAAAAGGTTAACAAAGGAGTTCCAGTGGGTAGTCTTCCAACATTGGTTCTATGGTCTGGACGGACCAAAGAAGGTGTAGAAAAAATGTTCAACAAATTGGAAAGCAAACCCATTGATCCAGAATTCATTGGCTTATTGAACAATGTTCAGTTGGGTGGTATTCCCGGAATGCTTTTCAGAGGTTTTAATTTACTCAAAGGCACTGGAAACGATATACCAATATCCTATACAAAGGATGTTCAGCATTTTACTGGAGTTAAACGACCCATTGTTTGGGTATTTAGTGGAATGGGCTCACAATGGCCCCAAATGGGATCAGCTTTGATGGCAATACCTCTGTTCCAACAATCCATTCAGCGCTGCTACAATGCTCTCAAACCAGCCGGTGTCGATCTAATCAAAATCCTAACGGCCAACGATCCACACATGTTCGATAATATTTTACATTCATTCGTTGGTATAGCTGCAACTCAAATTGCTTTGGTGGATTTACTCAAGTCATTCGGCATGGAACCAGATTTTATCATTGGTCATTCTGTGGGTGAATTGGGGTGTGCATATGCCGATGGTTGTTTTACAGCCGAACAAATGATTTTATCAGCCTACTATAGAGGCAAAGTAAGTCTTGAAAAACAAATTATAAAAGGTGCAATGGCGGCTGTGGGTCTATCATATAGTGAAATTCGTGGAATGCTTCCAGAATCGATTGAAGTTGCCTGTCACAATAGTTCACAATCTTGTACAATATCTGGTCCAGCTGAAGATATTGGAAAATTTGTGACCCAGCTTAAGTCTCAGAATATTTTTGCCAAGGAGGTACCCTGTTCTAATATTGCATATCATACAAGACATATTGCCCATCTTGGTGCTGACTTGAACAACTATCTAAAGCATGTTATACCTTCGCCGAAGAAACGCTCAAACAAATGGCTAAGCACAAGTGTTCCACAGAAGTTTTGGAGCCGTCCTGAATCTCAACTATCCTCAGCTGAATATCATACAAATAATCTTCTAGGAAGTGTGCTGTTTGAAGAGACAGCAGCACTTCTTCCCCACAATGCTCTTACAATTGAAATAGCCCCTCATGGACTCTTGCAATCTATATTGAAAGCTTCAATGCCAAATGGGGTGCATGTGGGATTAACCCAGAGGAATAACAAGGAAAATCATTTATACTTTTTGTCTGCGTTGGGAAAGTAAGTAACTTTTTTCTTGTTTCCTTAAGTCGGTCTGTAATTTGAGATTCACATTTTATAGATTGTACACTCAAGGATTGAACATACCAATTCAAAACCTATATCCAAAAGTAGAATTTCCAGTGTCACGTGAAACAGATTCGATTAGTGATCTCATTGAATGGGATCACCGCGATGATTGGCAGGTCTATAGTTACAACAAGATGATTGCGAAGAAGAGTGGTGAAAAGATTTTCATAATTTCCATGAAATCAGATGAGTTTAAATACCTGGAAGGACATAATATCGATGGAAAGATCCTTGTTCCAGCAACATATTATTTAGAATGTGTTTGGAAGACATTTTCTATGATGAATCATGAACCGTTGTCTTCATGCGAACGACCTGTTGAGTTTGAGAACGTCAGATTTGTAAGGGCAACAACTTTAACATCTGATAGCAAGGTCGAGTTAACTGTGATGATTCACTACGCAACAGGAAATTTTGAGGTGAGTAGTTTATTTATTTATTTATTTTATTAGCTTAATACAAGCTTTAACTTAAAAATTAACTTCCAAATTAACTTAAAATTTAACTTAACATTATTTTTTATGTTCTTGTTATCTTTAACAACTTTAATGTCTGTGGGCCCTAGGGCCCACATTAGATTCTTTAATGCAAACGAGCCAAATATGCTTACATTCTAATGTTAAAATTAAAAGGACAACGTACTGCATTGAAAATGGGTGGTGACTGGTGATACATTTAAAACGAAGGTGGAGAAAAGTAAAGGGTATTTTTAAGATGTCTTTTATTACGATAACATAAACATCGCATTATTAGAATTGCGAAGATTTCTAGACAATGGTTCAAAGCGGCATATAGTTGGTACGATGATTGGGAGTGTAGAAAAGATTGACAGAACGAAGGTTACGAGGGTTAGTGTTCAATTGAATTTCCATTTAAAAGAGCCGGGGAATCTATTTTACCCGTAAGTAACGATGTGCGAAAAGTTTTTTACGTCTAAGGCCGTGTGCGAATTGGGTTAAAATGTGATTAAAACTTGACGTTTGGTTAAATTTTGACACTTTGCATTGATAAAAATCCGTTAAAAATTAGACTAGCTGTGGAGCAGGTTAAAATATGACAGTAGTGGTTAAAAATTCATCCATTTTTAAACACAGTTCATCCAATTCGCACACGGCCTAAGGCCGTGTGTGAATTGCGTTAAAATTTGCGTAAAAACTTCTACCACGATGAAAATTTGACGTCTTATTTGAGGCGGGATTAAATTTAGCCATTTGATGTGTGATTATTTTTATTAATTATTCTAACCAAGATTTCTGCGTAGGTTAAAAAAATGTCCCTCGATAATGTAAGAAATTTCCCTGAACAAAAATTGGTTTCCTTTTTCATGGAAAAATAATTTCTCTTACAAAACATATTTTTAAGAAAACAGGGTTAGTAAAAAATATTCAAACAAAATTTCAATTTTGATTAATTGATTTATTGGATGTGGTAACACTGAAAAATTGTTTTCATAGCTGATATCTATCATATATTCAAAAGAAACAAAACAATAAATTCGTATTTGGTTTAGAAAAATGACAAATTTAAAGTATTTTGTGTTAATTCTTTTATATCTCTTAAAATATCAACGCATTTTAACAAGAAATTCAACTAAACAGAGAAGAGAGCGTGGGGTAAGTTATGTTCCGTTGTTTGAATGCAAAAGCAAGAACAAATTTCTCTATCACTAGAAACGTCAAATTTTAACACACTTTAACCTGCTCCACAGGTCAATAAATTTTAACCCATTTTATTCACCTCATTAGTGTCAAATTTTAACGCTGGTTAAATTTTAACACACATTTTAACGCAATTCACACACGGCCTAACAGCCAAAGGTTGCAAGCCTATGAGTTTAATCCGATCAGCGTAGGGAGGTAAGTTGGAGCTATCGTCCCAGGGGAGACTTCGTAAGGCAAACCGTAAGAATCATTTTTGAACACTTACGATTCTATTTGTATTGTTTTCATAGAAGGGAGACCATTCAAGAATGGGTCGGACAAAAGAAATATAGAGACACTTTGTTACGTGAGGAGTGGAAAATTCTTTAGACCATCTCTTAATAAAACCGAGTGGTCTGTTAGCTTTATTAATTATATGATCGAAGAAGGAGTGGAAATTAAAGTGTTTACTTACTTACTTAAGGTGGCGCTACAGTCCGTTGTGGACTTGGGCCTCAATCAACAGGCTCCGCCAGCTAGCTCGATCCTTAGCTAGTCGTCTCCAGTTTTGCACTCCAAGTTGATTGAGGTCCTCTTCCACTTGAGTGCGCCACCTGAGTTGCGTTCTTCCTCTCCTTCTACGTCCCTCGGGAATAGTGTCAAAGGCTTTCCGGGCCGGAGCATTGGTGTCCATCCGCTCTAAATGACCGAGCCATCTGAGTCTCTGGACCTTGACCCTTCTGGCTAGGTCCATGTCGTTGTACAACCCGTAAAGTTCGCTGTTGTATCTTCTTCGCCATTCTCCTTCAATGCACACGGTGCCAAAGATGACCCGAAGAACTTTCCTCTCGAAACAGCCTAAGGCACTTTCATCCGATTTTGTCAGGGTCCATGCTTCTGCACCATACAGCAGGACTGGGATGATGAGTGTGTTGTACAGTTTTACCTTAGTTGCTCGAGAGAGGGCTTTTCCACTCAATTGCTTTCTAAGCCCGAAGAAACAGCGATTAGCAAGAGTTATTCTTCGTCTGATCTCGGCGCTGGTGTTATTGCCCGTGTTTATAGCGGAGCCTAGGTAGACAAACTCCTCTACTACCTCGAAGTTATACGCGTCTATTGTGACGTTCTGCCCGAGCCGTCGGTGTTGGGTGTCCTTCCTCGAAGACAGCATATACTTCGTTTTTCCCTCATTTACCGCTAAACTCATTTTTGCCGCTTCTGTCTCAATTCTCACAAAGGCGCCACTGACATCACGCTGTGTTCTTCCCATTATATCAATATCATCGGCGTACGCGAGAAGTTGAACAGATTTTTGGAAGATAGTGCCTCTGGTGTTGACGTTGGAGTTCTGCACTATCTTCTCAAAAACGATGTTAAAGAAATCGCATGACAGTGCATTGCCCTGTCTGAATCCTTTTTTGACGTCGAAAGATTCCGTAAGCTCGTTGCCAACCTTGATGGAGCAGCGTGAGTTCTCCATCGTCATTTTGCACAAGCGAACGAGCTTGGCAGGGACGCCAAAACTAGACATAGCTTACACTCTAAGAAATTTTTGTTGAAAATTACTCCAATTATTGTATGCAACTGGTCCGTTACAATAATTGTAGTAATTTTCAACACGAATTTTCGTTGTTTTTTATTCAACATTTGGTCGAAAAAAGCAATTGTTTAATTTTCAACAAACTAAAAAGTAAGCATATTTATAGATCGTATATCGTAGCTTGTAAATCCCAGATCGTCGGTTTTTAAGCAATATTTGCTAAATATTAAACATATTTATATAAAATTTACTCCGGATTTGTTGAAAAATCAACAAATAATGTCCCATTTTCTTCAAAAATAAGAGAAAATCGTACCTTTTTCAACAAATAAGTTTAAAAATAAACAATATCTGTAGAAAATTAAGCTTTTATATTTAATATTCAACTCGTTTTGCTGATATTTCAACAAAAAAATCTGACTTTTCAACAACTTTACTTAATTTTCAACATTATTGCGCACCAAATGCAGGAAGTATTGTTGGCTTTTAAGCATACTTGTTGAATTTTAATGGAAGTTTGTTGAAAACTAATTTTAAATTCATTAAAATTCAACATTATCTGTTGAATATTAAACAGAAATGTTTAATACCAATCAAAATTGGTATTACATTCTTCAGAAATTCAACATAAAATGATTAGAATTCAACACAATTGTTGAAAGATAAACATATTCTAAAATTTATTCCCAAAAGTTTGCTTAAATTTAATCTACCGTAGTTGATTTTTCAACAAATTAACCCTATTTTTCAGCACAAATGCTTAAAATTAAAATAAAAAACCTGAATATTCAACATAAATAGCTGCTTTTTCAGCAAAAAAAAATGAAAATTCAGGAAAATTAAACAAATTTATTCACAGCCACATTTAGTATTCAACATAATCGTTTAAAACATGTGAAAAAAGTTGAATTTCCGATTATTTTTTTTTTTGGATATTAAACAAAATTTATTGAAAAAAACTAAACTAAAATGCTGTTTTTTCAATAATATTTTATCAAAATCCAGCTAATTTAATTGGAAATTCACAATTTTCTTTACATATTTAAATGATTATATTGAATACTAAATATGGCTATAAATTTGTTTTATTTTTCGGAATTTCCAATATCTTTTTTTTAAAAAGCAAGCTTATTTAGTTGGAATATTCAGGTTTCCATATTTTTTGAGCATTTATATTTGAAAATATAATTTGTATTGAGAAATCTATAGCTACAGTTATTTAAATATAAGCCTTTTTGGGAACATATTCTAATAATTGCTAGTATCTTTCAAAATATATGTTGAGTTCTAACCATTTTATACGGGTTGAGTTCTCATCAAAATCAGATTGTTGTCATACATACAACAGACTTCTTGATCCTTATATTGAAAAGAAAAAAGAACAAGTTAAAGAAATTGAATAACTCCTCTCCGTTGAATTTAAATACAAACCATTAGAAATCCTGGAAAATTAAACTTCATTCTTCGAAACAATCATCCCACAAAATTGAATTTCATTCTTAAAAACTATCATAAAAAAAAGATTAAATATGTATTTTAAAAAAAATATATTTTTATTTATTTTTTTTTTTTCAATAGTTCCTTAAAAACTAAGAAAACATAAACACTATTTTATTAACAAAGAAAAGGTATCTAATTTAATATTAAAAAAATGTTGGGTTTCATGTCTGTAAATAAAAGAAAAAAGAAAAGCATTGGTTTATGTCAATGAAAATTAAAATCAAATTTACATTAGGATAAGATATAAGGTTATTTAGTTATGTTATAATGAAAATCTAAAGATCTAATACTTAACTGAATCTAAAGAAATATAAATGAGAGACCATGACCATCATCCAATTGCAATTTTCTCGCTGTCACAGGAGAATACAAACATATATTTTAAAGAGAAATGTTTGAGAAATTATTGTAGAAAATTGAAAATTACTTGGAATTATTAAACAATTTAGTTGATAGTTCAACATAAAATTATGATTTTTTCTAAAAAAGGTTGAATTTTCAACAGAAATGTTTAATTTCCAACAGAAATGTTTATTTTCCAACAGAAATGTTGAATTTCCAACAGAAATGTTTAATTTCCAACAGAAATGTTTAATTTCCAACTGAAATGTTGAATTTCCAACAGAAATGTTGAATTTCCAACAGAAATGTTTAATTTCCAACAGAAATGTTTAATTTTCAACAGAAATGTTGAATTTCCAACAGTAATGTTGAATTTCCAACAGCAATGTTGAATTTCCAACAGAAATGTTGAATGTCACATATTTCCACGATAAATACCACAATGGCTCGGTTTAATTCCGTATTGTTATTGTATTTAACATTGCAAAAGAAATTCCATGTAAAATACAACAACAATATAGAATTAAACCAAGCGGTTGTTGCATTTATCATGGAAATAAGTGACACAAAATACTAAATAGTAATACCTAAATAGTAATACCTAGTAATAATAATAATAATAATAATAATACAAATATTTCACTCACCTCACTATTTTCACTTTTTGTTTTGTTTTTTTTTTTCTTTTAATAATCGCACAACCGCACTCTAAAACCACTAATTCACGACTGATAGATTGGTTTGTTGAAATGCACATTGAAAATTCAACATTATTACGAGATTATGAAAACGATCAAATTAAATTAAACCAAAACTGTGGAAAGAGAGAAAAACGATATCTGTAAAAATACGATCTGGGATGTTGAATTTTTCTATTCTCTTCTTTTTTTCAGATATTTGATTAATATTGAACAAACTTTAACGATTTTTAAGCAAAAATATTTAATTTTCAGAAAAATCTGTTGAATAAGAGAAAAAAATGATTTCCCGAAAGAAAATACGGTGTTGAAAATTCATCACCCCTCAATTTTAAGCAATCTATTGATTTCCCAACAAAAAGATATGAATTTTCAACAGCGATGCTTAATTTTCATCGAAAAATGTTTAAATGTGTTGAAAATTAAACAAAAATTCTAAATTTGATCAATTTTCAACAAAAAAATGATTATTTTTCAGCAAATGTTGAAAATTACTACGATTTCATTTTGATGCTACAATAATTGTAGCAAAATTCAACCGGTGTTGAAAAACTTTCAACACTTATTGTAGTAAAATTACTATTTTTTTTAGAGTGTAGTACAGTTCGTCTCTGTAGATGCTGTCATACGCGGCCTTAAAATCGATGAAAAGGTGGTGGGTATCGATTTGGAGTTCATAGGTCTTTTCCAGGATCTGCCGCAACGTGAAAATTTGGTCGATGGTTGACTTTCCTGGCCTGAAGCAACATTGATAAGGACCAATCAGATTGTTGACGAAAGGCTTCAGACGTTCACATATTATAACAGAGAGGATCTTGTAGGCGTTGTTTAGTAGACTAATTCCTCTATAGTTGGCGCAGTTTAGAGGATCTCCCTTTTTCAGGATCGGGCAAACAATGCTGAGGTTCCATTCATCGGGCATGCATTCCTCTGACCATAAAGTGTTTATCACACATAATACCAAGATCACACTAACGGCGTGAGCATCCAGATAGTAAATTCTCTGAGATGGATTAAGGCTGAACTACATCGAAACATAAAGTGTAAAAAGTACAAAAAAGTATTCGTATATCGTATTCGTTTTAAGAACTTTGTGCACAGTGAAAGCTCGATCATGGTCAAGCTTTTGTTCACACTCACTTTATAAAAATGAGAGGGAGCAGTAAAGAACATAACTTCCACTGTTTTGTACTTTTTGGCACTTTATGTTCCGATGTAGTTCAAGCTTCATGCTTGCGTGAGAAAGTTATTTGTTTGCACTTAGTTACATTTATCTCTAGCAAGTTATGCAGACACCAAGCAAAAAATGTATTTAGCTGGTCCTGCAAAAGGGAGGAATCAGATTGAGATGAGATAACTTTAAAAATTTTCTTGTCGTCCGCAAACATAAGGATATCGGCATTCTTTAATATAAGACTGACATCGTTTACGGATAGGACAAAAAGAAGAGGACCAAGATGACTTCCTTGAGGAACACCGGACGTGGCATGAATAGGATCAGAAACTGTATTGCGAAAAAAGACTCTATACGTTCTGTCATCAAGGTAGGAGCTTATCCATTTAATGAGACAAGGTGGAAAACCAAGGGCAGTGAGTTTGAGGTAAATGATTTTATGTGAAATTTTGTCGAAAGCTTTGGTGTAATCAGTGTAGATGACATCAAATTCGTTGCCATTTTCAAGGGCTGTAAGGACTTTGGAAACGAAGGGACCCGTGTAGAGCGGTCGGAGTCGGGCACAGAAAAATCGACTAAGCTCAGCAGGTTATTCAGTTTATTAAAGTCGGCTCTGTGAAAATCAAAACAGTAGTTGTCGATTTTAACGACTTTATTAACAAATTCAATGGGGAAAGATAGAGCAAGGGGAGGATGAAAGCGATCAAGAGTTGTCAGGAGATGGGGGCTCGCAGAGACAACACAAGTATCACAATCAGAAGAAAAGATGAGATACAGGTGTCTGCCCATATAGTTCGGTACTCCGTTAAGTTGGAAAAGACCACAATCTGATAAACGATCGATGAACAGAGATTCAAGCTCAGAGGAGACATTTGTTGGGAGTAGGGATATTTCATCATCGGAGATTAACCAATTAAGACTGGGAAGATTAAAATCACCTAGAACGATGATCAAATCATTAGGTTGAGCTTGATCAAGCAAGTAATCCAACAGCATTCAATGCATCTTGATATGCTTTAATATGCTGGGCAGGACGAATATAACAACAGAGAACAAACAGACAAAACTTAGGGAGGGATACCTTTGCTGACACACCTTCAAATTCGATTGAATTCGGAATAATAAGTAACGAAGATTCAAAGATATTACGAATTGCTAAATGAACTCTCCTCCCATAAGAACTATTCATGTTTACCTCAATATCCTTTCGAAAAATAGAAAATTCATTAGTGAAAAGCTCAGTACTTATATATGATTATTTTTATAAACAGATTATTGATGGAGATAGCTTGGTGGTAAGTGGAACAGTTCGAGAAATCAAAGGTGCCAAGGGTCCTGTCGAAATAACACCAACACCATTTGATTCTAAATTTGGTGAAGAATTTCATCTGTCCGCTAAAGATCTTTACAAGGAATTAAAATTGCGTGGTTACTACTACAATAACCTTTTCAAAGGTGTTGAATCAATCCGTGGTGATGGAAAAGTTGCTCGGCTACAATGGAATGGAAATTGGGTTACATATATGGATTGTTTGCTGCAAACTCAGATTTTGACAAAAGACTCAAGGGATCTCTGTGTGCCTGTTAAAATTGACAAGATACGAATTTTTGGGCGTTATCACTTGAATAAGATTGGAAAGCAAAAACACATTGATGTATATACGAGCGATCGTGAAAACACAATCGTTGGTGGTGGTATTGAAATAACAGGCATGGAAGTGACAACTATTCTTCGTAAATTACCACCAGGTCTGCCTGTTCTCGAGAGGTATAGCTTTGTATCTCATTTCCCATCGCCAGTCTTGCCACAAGAGGATATAGGAAGATTTTTCATTCAGCTGGCATTGGAGAATGATGCATCGTCAAAGATGAAAATTGTTGAAGTCCTATCACCATCATCAGCAAAGACCCCATTAATTGTACATTTTTTGAATGCCGTTGAAGACCTGCCATTAATTACCGGCGAATACATGGTTTTGAGCTCTGAAAATTTAGAGGGTCTACCAGATGGCGTCACGGTTGATAATGATTCTGTTGCAAATCATTTGGATTGTAATTTTATAATTGATCGATTCGAAGGGGAAATTTTAAAGCATTCAGGCAGCTTAGCTGACAATGCTTTTGTAGTTGTGGCAGTTAATCCAAATAGGACAACTTCAATACCGGACGAGTGGTCTACATTGGCAATTTGTCCATTAGACGGAGTTAACTATATGCTCTTGAGAAAAAAAACCAACATTAATGCTGCTGAAACGAAATACATCCAGATTTCATCAAGTGACACAGAACACACATGGCTGAAAGCCAGTTCAGACTTTACTTCAAAACTCGAACAATGTGGTTTTGTATGCTCAAAAAGATAAACAGAGTGGAATCGTCGGTCTTGTAAATTGTCTGCGAAAGGAGTATGTTAAAAATGCTGTGCGATGCGTTCTTATTGACGATAATAAAGCACCCGATTTTGACCCCAAGAATGAGTTCTATTCTAAGCAATTGGGCCTTGGACTTGCAATTAACGTGTTTCGAAACGTGAGTTTATTTCTTTTGATGTTTTTTTTTTTTTAACTCTTTTGATTGTTTTTATAAATCAACAGGGAAAATGGGGAACACTGCGCCACCTACAGCTTGTTCCCAACTACCCAGTCAAGCCACAATCCGGTATGGTTTTCGCAAATATTCTCCGCCTAGGAGATCTATCAACACTTAAATGGCTTCAAGGCCGACAAGATCCTAAAAACTGCAAAATCAAAGTTGCATATTCAAGTCTCAACTTTAAAGATATCATGCTTGCGACTGGTCGAATTTCGAATAATGTTTTCTGTGACAGTCGCTTGGAGCAGGACACTTTCTTAGGCTTCGAATTTGCAGGCGTTGATATGAAAACTGGCAAGCGTGTTATGGGAATGAACAAAAAATCAGCAGTTGCCAGTTACATCGAAGAAACTACACCTTATGTGTTGGAAATTCCAGAAAGTTGGTCATTGCGCGAAGCGGCTACAGTTCCAGTAACATACTTCACTGTTTACTATGCATTTTTCTTTAGAGCTGATATTCGAAAGGGAAAATCGATTTTAATTCATGCCGGAACAGGAGGTGTTGGCTTGTCGGCTATCCGGGTAGCATTGGCATATGGTTTGGAAGTGTTTACAACAGTCAGTACAGTGGAAAAGAAAAATTATTTGCTGAAAACATTCCCCCAATTGCAAGGTTAATAATTAAAACGTTTGTTTTCCTAGTTTTAAACATTAACGAGCCGATCTTTTCCGATTTCAGAAAATCATATTGGAAATTCGAGAGATATATCATTTGAGGCAATGGTGCGGGATCAAACAAATGGTAAGGGTGTTGATTTTGTGCTAAACTCATTGGCGGAAGAAAAACTAGTGGCATCAGTGAGGTGTTTGGGCCGGGGAGGAACTTTCCTGGAAATTGGCAAATTTGATTTAGCAAACGATAGTCGATTGGGATTGTCACCATTTTTGAGGGAGCTTAGTTTTGTTTCGGTTCTGCTTGATTTGGTTATGAACCGATATGATCCAGTTCTCGAGGAAGTAAACTTGATCAAGTGACAGTATTTAAATAGTATTCATTTAACTTTTCTTTGTTTTATTTAAGGCCCTTGTTGCTTTGGTGAACAAGGACATAGGTAAAGGTATTGTTGTACCCTTGCCAAGCACAGTGTTCCCAGCAACCGAAGTCGAGCAGGCTTTCCGTTATCTAGCCAGTGCAAAACATATCGGAAAAGTGTTGGTTCAAGTAAATGAGTCTCCGGAATCTACGACCACTCTTCCGATTTCAGTGTTACCAGCTATTTTCTTCAAACCTGAACTTGTTTATGTGGTACCAGGCGGTCTGGGAGGATTTGGCTTGGAGCTCGTCGATTGGATGGTTCTCAGAGGTGCTCGTAAATTTGTCCTAAGTTCTAGTCGTGGACTTTCCAACGGTTATCAATCTTATAGAATACAGTAAGTTTATTATTCAAGTAATATCGATATGTTAATAACGTTTGCTCATACAGAACATGGAAGAGTTATGGTTGTGAAATTCGAATAAGTACAGCTAATATTGCTGCTCGTCAAGGCTGTGAAGCCCTTCTCAAAGGTGCCATGACTCTTGGTCCCATTGGTGGAATATTCAATTTAGCAGTTCTTCTCAAAGATAATACATTCGATAACCAAAGTGTTGAAACATTCAAGGAATCCTTGGGCCCAAAAGCTATAGCAACAATGTATCTGGACGAGCTGACTAGAAAGATGTGTCCAAAACTGGAACATTTTGTAGTATTCTCAAGTGTGTCATGTGGTCGAGGAAATGTAGGTCAAACAAATTACGGAATGGCCAATTCCGTAATGGAATCTATTATTAAAGACAGAAACATTAATGGCTTGCCGGGAAAAGCAATTCAATGGGGTGCTGTGGGTGATGTAGGTTTGGTTGCTTCTATGGCTGAAGATAAAGTCGATCTTGAGATTGGAGGAACATTGCAACAAAGAATATCGTCTTGCCTCAAAGAGCTTGATACACTTATTTTCTGCTCTGATCCGGTAGTAGCAAGTATGGTTGTGGCCGAGAAACGAATGGGTCAAGCTGGGGCCGAAAGTCTCTTAGAAACTGTTATGAATATTATGAGCATTCGAGATCCTAAATCAGTGTCATATGAATCGACACTATCTGAATTGGGTATGGATTCTTTGATGGCTGTCGATATTAAACAAACTCTCGAAAGGAATTTCGATTTGTTCCTCTCGCCACAGGATTTGAGAGGTTTAACCTTCCAGAAACTTGAAGAATACTCTGTCGGCTGCAAAAGCCACGGAGATAGGAAGGATGTTACACTTGATGTTCAAGATTTCAAAGATCAAATAATCACAATGATGCGCAACATGGGCGATGAGAAAAATTTCGACAAGACTATTGTTCCAATTAATCAAGTCAAAAATAGTAAACACACGGTGTTTTTCTTCTCGGGTATTGAATGCTCATCGGGACCGGTGTGGAACGATTTGGGACAGCGTATCAAGGCGGCTGCCCATGTAATTCAGCTTCATAAGACATCTACAATGACAACAATTGAGGCAATCTCTAAATTTGCTTTAAATGTAAGTTTTGACTTGTAATGAATCTTCTTTATGAATATTAATATTTCTTTAATTTTTAGGAAATTCTTTCAATTCTTAAGCCCAACGACAGTTATAGATTAGTTGGATATTCGTTTGGATCGATCATTGTAACTAAAGTTGCTGCTTTTCTGGAAGATCTTGGCTATCAAGGGAAAGTACTCGTGATTGATGGTTCGCCATCTGTTTTGTCAACTCTATTCCATAGCTATGCAGAAAATCTTGGAAATGATAACATCGATTCGATGATCCTATCAAATATTGTGGATAAAATTCTCCCCGAAGAAAGCAAGGAAAAAACAATTAAATTCTTCTCGAGCATTCATGATTATGAAGGACGAATGACAGCGTTCCAAAAGTATGTTAGAAGACAAAAGCTCTTCGGCGAACGTTACATTACTTCTCAAGCGGTTGCTGTCCTTCAGCGTTGTCGCTTGATCAATGAAATTGATTTGTCAGACATTCAAGCGAATTAATGCACCGATATGTTTGGTAAAACCGACAAATCCGATTATGGCAAATGCCCAAAATGATTATGGATTGAAAGTGCTAACGAATAATGAAGTAATACTTCAGAAAGTTGAGGGCAATCACTATACCGTTTTGGAGAATCCAGAATTGACGCAGATAATTAATGAGTATATTTTAAAGGATTAAAATTGTTGCATTGTGTTTTTTTGTTTGTTTGAAAATGATTAAGAATTATTATTTGTGATTTATTGATGATGCATAGATATAAAAAGTATTTTGTAAATTTTGAATTAAAAAGGTTCAAAGGAGATATTTAAAATTTTTTTTTTTTTATTGAAAAAGTTTGAAACTTTTGTTTTGTATAGACACAGAAAGAAATCAGGTGTTTTTAGGGTTTCGTACACAGAGTGTAAACGAAACCCTTATAACATCACTTCGTTTTCTGTTCATTCGTCTTTCACAAGCGAGTTCTTCGTATCTACAAGGCCTATTACAATATTTTAGTATACAATAGTAATCTAAAAATGTTGTTTTCATATATTTAAGATAAATAGTTTTGAAGTTATTTAAGAAAGAGGGAAAAAACACAACAAATCCCATTCACCCCCCCCCCCCTGATCCCTGAAACTACTTTGCCTAAAATTATGAAAAAACTGTGCAACTGGGTCGTACGAACTTGCTCCTGCATGCTAAGACTAAATATTTATGTGGGATTGAAACTCACATTTTTTTTTTAAATATTTACTAACAATAATTCATTAAAAATTCAAAAATAGTGATATAAAAATGATTAGGCGAAAAAGGGAAAAAAAATAATTAGATAAATCTATCGTGAACTGAGCTCGACCATTGGTACTTGCGATGAGCTGTGTAGATAAGAAGAAGGGGCGAGCTCTGTAGTGCATCTCCTTTTATAGCTTGATTGCCAGCTGATCCAATCGTAAGGTAGTTTAGGATAATGCTACCATACTATTAGTGGTGCCAAATTGATCCTACATCAATATCATCGGCGTACGCGAGAAGTTGAACAGATTTTTGGAAGATAGTACCTCTGGTGTTGACGGTGGAGTTCTGCACTATCTTCTCAAGAACGATGTTAAAGAAATCGCACCACAGTGCAACGCCTTGTCTGAATCCTTTTTTGAGGTCGAAAGATTCCGTAAGCTCGTTGCCAACCTGATGGAGCGGCGTGAGGTCTGAGGTCTTAAAATGTGTAGTTATGGTGCACAATATAATCTTAAATATTTTGGTAATTTAATGATAAAATAACACAACAGAATTCAATACAGTTAATTAATTTTAGATAATATACTCTTGAACATAGCACAACAAAAGTTTTTTAAATTCATTGGTGTTGATGTTGATTGATGTTTTTATCTCGTGAGGTAGTTGGTTAAATGCTTGGTATCCATTATAGAAGATTGTTCGTTGGGCTCTTGATGTTCTCATTCGCTGAATTGCCAAATCTTCGCTGCTTCGCAAACTGTATACAGGGTTCACATTCATTGTTGCTTGATTTGTCAGATAACCGGGACACATACAGACCTATGATGGTAGCCGATCGGAAAAATATCCGATCGGAGAAATGTTCCGATCGGAAGATTTTTGTATTCACGGTACCCGAATTTGAGAAGAAAAATTGACGCCAAACAATTTTTCTTCTCACGCACTCATTTGACATTTACTAGTTTACAAAAATATTTTATATTTTTCGGACAATTTTTCACGTTTGATTTTCTATCGGGAAGAATCGGAAAGAAAAAAAAACGCAAAGCATAAGCGTCGCAAATATTTACACAGTTCACTGCATAGCATCGCATGTATTTTAAATTTCCAACGCAACTAAGATTTTGTTTCGTAGATCTGTCCGATTTTACTGTCGGAGGGGTTAAAATCATAGGAAAATTGAACAATTCGTACAAATCGGATAAAATTTTCTTCCGATCGGCTACCATCATAGGGCTGATATTGTTTTTTGTTTTGAAAATAAATGTCATAGTGAGCATGAACAAACGTTGATTTACGTTGAGCATATTTAACGACTCATGCATTTCACGTACACACGCATAATGATCTCGCCTCAGCAGAATACGCATAGCTTTATTCTGCAATATTTGCAGTCTCGATTTTTGCGATCTATTACAAAAGTAAAGAATCGTGGCACAATACTCAAAATGGGGTTTAATTAGTATAACATTGTACACTTTTATTGCACTGTTCATTGATGGCTTGATCTGGTTTTTCGCATACCCCTAGTTTTTTCGACACTTTTTTACAAATATAGCTTATGTGTTAATTAAAAGATAGTTTATTGTCTAGCATAACACCTAGATATTTTATATGGGGCACAATTTCGAGGGGACGATTTTCAACACACACAGAAATATTTGATGGAATTACTGGAACATTAAATATCATACATTTAGTCTTATCCATATTTATTAAGAGACGATTCTTTATTAACCACTTGTTTATTTCACAAAGATCTTCATTAATATTACAAACACAACTTGTCAGGTCAGAGATACATAAAAGTCCATCATCAGCAAAGAGCTTGAGCCATGAGTGCTTTAACACTTTTTCCATAACATTTATATTATATTAGAAACAGAAGCACACCTAGTAGGGTCCCCTGGGGTATCCCTACGTTAACAGACACCAAATTTGAAATTTTACCATTTACTTTTGTTCTTTGGGTTCTTCCGGTTAGAAAACTTCGAAACCATATGAGTTCTCTATTTCTTACACCGATTTTATACAACTTTTCCAACAGAATACATATATTAACAGTTTCAAAAGCACGTATTAAGTCCATGAATACAGCAATTATCAAATTTTTCTTGTCTATTTCTTTTTACTTTACACACGTTTCACATGAGTGATTAGCACGAAAAACAGATTGGTTGACACTTAAAATATTTTGACTGGTAACATGTTCTTGGAGTTGTCTTATTACTATTTTCACTAAAACCTTTTCGTAGATTGGAAGCATATTTATTGGGCGAAAGTCCTTACAAAATCTGGTTTCTGGTAACTTCGGTGTGGGAATGACAAGTGATTCTTTCCACGTACTTGGGAATATTCCCGAAGCTAGAGTTGTGTTAACAATACGCAAAAGTACATACATGACCCACTGTATTTATTGCATCTTTAAGCATTTTAGCGTTCATTAGACTAAAATCACTTTTTTGACTTATTTCAATTATTGCACTTAATATTTCATCAATGTTTACGTCAGAAAACTTAAAATCTATTTTGGACTCTTCAACCAAACACGTATACATAGGATATGACCCTGAACAAGTTAGATTTACAATACTTTGCACGAAAAATGTATTCAATTTATCACATATTATTGCACTGTCGTTTATGATATTGCCATCTTCAAATTGCACTTCACTAATTTTGTCATTTTTATTTTTAAGCAGTTTCAGTTTCTTTTTGGGATCGTGTGTTCTCAACTTTCCTTCTTATTAAAGAAGATTTAGCTTTTGCAAGATTCTTGATTGATGCTGAAAAACGCGGCCTTAAAATCGATGAAAAGGAGGTGGGTATCGATTTGGAGTTCATAGGTCTTTTCCAGGATCTGGTTGATGGTTGACTTTCCTAGCCTGAAGCCACCTTGATAAGGACCAATCAGATTGTTGACGAAATGCTTCAGACGTTCACATATTACGGCAGAGAGGATCTTGTAGGCGATGTTTATGAAACTTATTCCTTTATAGTTGGCGCAGTTTAGAGGATCTCCCTTTTTCAGGATCGGGCAAACAATGCTGAGGTTCCATTTATCGGGCATGCATTCCTCTGACCTTATCTAACAGATGATTTGGTGCATGCTCCTATCTAGCTCGTCGCCTTCTGCTTTGAACAACTCAACAGCTAGTCCACCTGCTCCTGCGGCTTTGTTGGATTTCAGCCGTGATATTGCGGTTTTCACTTCTTCTAGTACGGGTTCACGGAATTGTTGGCTATCATCGTGTCCGATGAAAGGCTCCTGTCTGACGGCGGTGTTTTGTTCTTCGTCGCCGTTATACAATCTACAGAAGTTATCTTTCCAAATCCCCAGCATGGACTGCGATTCTACTATGCTGTTCCCTTGTTTATCTCTGCAGGCATTGGTTCTTGCTCGATGACCTTGAGACAGCTGTTTAACCTTTCGGTAAAACCTCCGAACTTCATTCCTGCGGTTGTCTCTCTCAACATCCTCGATCTGACGCTTCTCATGCTCTCTCTTTTTTCTCCTGAAAAGCCGGCGTTCCTCTCTCCTCTTTTGCTCGTAGAGCTCACGAGCAGCTCTTGTCCTTCTATGCAGTACCGCTTTGTATGCCTCCTGCTTGGCTGCATGGGCCTGCCTGCACATTTATATTTAACTACATAAATGAATCAAAATCGAAAGTCAATATGCTCGTTTTGTTTTGCAAGTAAAATTTTGTAGTGTTTTTGTCTATCTTCAAAATATACTCAGAAAAATGAAAGTTTTTCAAATACATCTTCTTCAGATTTACTGAAGGAAATCTAAACCTTCACCAAAATATTTGCTGGGTAGTAATATCAAATTCTATTGGGACTTACGGTTATTAGGCTTTCCTGTAGGGTGTCCTGCTGTCACACATGCTTAAGACATTTTGTTCTAGACTAGATCCTAACACACTGTCGTTCATTCATTGAAGTGTGGTACAAACAGTTCTTCTCGTTTTTCTGTATCCCCTGTGCAGCAAAAGTAAATTTGTGATGAAAATGCACGAAACAATTGAGCAAAAAAATTGATCGCCAATTCAAGGTATATGTATTCTGAATCTTATCATCAATGCGAATGCAATAGAAAAGCTTTCAAGTAAAAAAAAAATAATAATAATAATAAATTAGAAAAAACACAAATAAGCATCAAATAGACATGTGTTTTATTTTTTAAATCAATTTGATACATTTGCTTCTCAGAATTGTGTTGTTTTGTCTTATCTCCATACTCCGTTGTTACTAAATAGAAATTCCACTGGTGTGATTGCCATTTTCGTCCGTGATCTATGTTCAATTGGAATTTACAGTTGATACTAAATAGAAGAGCTTAATCATTTCTCTTCGTTGTCTCTTTTTTTCTTGATTCGCAAACGAAAAACTTATTTAAAATGATCAAAAGAAGTACATATCTTTTTGTGATACTTGCAATTTTATGTGATAAATCTGAGTCTATATACCCTACGGTTACTTGTCCCAATATATTTCGATATGAGAGAGTTCATAACACCGACGTGGGGATAATAACACTTCAGAAAATAAACTATGGAGAAACTGTAGTTGAAGTTGAATTATCTCAACCTGGCGTTATATCTGGTGTAAGGAAATGAATTTACTTATTAAACGATAATAAAACAAACAGTGTGATATATTATGTAAATTGGACTTTTTGAACTTTTATTTGACATTTTAGTGAAAATACACCATTAAATGTAATTAATAAATAGCAAAGTGTTTATACATCTCTTTTTTATAAGTACACTCGGGTGATCAGTAATAATATAAACCAAACAACAAAATTTAAAGCACGTTATATCAAGACAAGTGATCTCTTTGGTGGTTGCTGGCAAAGTAGATCGAGAAATACAAAAATGCATCGAATGAAACCACATATTCATTTCGTTAAGAGAATAACTAAACAAGAAAAAACATTGCATTCCTAACATAGCAAATCAAACCTTAAGCATAACAACTACGCTTTGATAACAATTAACACTGCACGGTGCATAACAAATAGCATTGGTAGCATCAGCTTAGCATAACTTACTTACTTAAGATGGCGCTACAGTCCGTTGTAGACTTGGGCCTCAATCAACAGTCTCCGCCAGCTAGCTCGGTCCTTAGCTAGTCGTCTCCAGTTTTGCACTCCAAGTTGATTGAGGTCCTCTTCCACTTGAGTGCGCCACCTGAGTCGCGGTCTTCCTCTCCTCCTACTTCCCTCGGGAATAGTGTCGAAGGCTTTCCGGGCCGGAGCATTGGTGTTCATCCGCTCTAAATGACCGAGCCACCTGAGTCTCTGGACCTTGATCCTTCTGGCTAGGTACATGAGTTGTACAACCCGTAAAGTTCGCTGTTGTAGCTTCTTCGCCATTCCCCTTCAATGCACATGGAGCCAAAGATGACCCGAAGAATAACTTTCCTCTTAAATGGTCCATGCTTCCGCACCATACAGCAGGACTGGGATGATGAGTGTGTTGTATACTTTTACCTTAGTTGCTCGAGAGAGGGCTTTTCCACTCAATTGCTTTCTTAGCCCAAAGAAACAGCGATAAGCAAGAGTTATTCTTCGTCTGATCTCGGCGCTGGTGTTATTGCCCGTGTTTATAGAGGAGCCTAGGTAGACAAACTCCTCTACTACCTCGAAGTTATATGTGTCTATTGTGACGTTCTGCCCGAGCCGTCGGTGTTGGGTGTCCTTCCTCGAAGACAGCATATATTTCGTTTTTCTCTCATTTACCGCTAAACCCATTTTTGCCGCTTCTGTCTCAATTCTCACAAAGGCGCCATTGACATCACGCTGTGTTCTTCCCATTATATCAATATCATCGGCGTACGCGAGAAGTTGAACAGATTTTTGGAAGATAGTGCCTCTGGAGTTGACGGTGGAGTTCTGCACTATCTTTTCCAAGAACGATGTTAAAGAAATCGCATGACAGTGCATCGCCTTGTCTAAATCCTTTTTTGACGTCGAAAGATTCCGTGAGCTCGTTGCCAACCTTGATGGAGCAGCGTGAGTTCTCCATCGTCATTTTGCACAAGCGAACGAGCTTGGCAGTGACGCCAAAACTAGACATAGCTTTGTACAGTTCGTCTCTGTAGATGCTGTCATACGCGGCCTTAAAATCGATGAAAAGGTGGTGGGTATCGAATTGGAGTTCATAGGTCTTTTCCAGGATCTGCCGCAACGTGAAAATTTGGTCGATGGTTGACTTTCCTGGCCTGAAGCCACATTGATAAGGACCAATCAGATTGTTAACGAAAGGCTTCAGACGTTCACATATTACGGCAGAGAGGATCTTGTAGGCGATGTTTAGTAGACTTTAGTTTTAGAGAATCTCCCTTTTTCAGGATCCAGCAAACAATGCTGAGGTTTCATTCATGGGGCATGCTTTCCTCTGACCATATCTTACAGATGATTTGGTGCATGCTCCATAGCATAAGCCTATGTATAAAAAATTACATTGCAAGCATAGCAATTGTGAAGATTAGTAAAGATTACAAGGGATTAAGTAGGATTAGCTAAGGTATGTTCGGCAATACGAAAAAAATAATAATAACAATAATGATCAATTAATTAAATACAATTAAGAACAAGAAATTTTATAAAGAACATTAAATTATTTAAATAGGAACTTCTCAAAATTTTATAATAAGCTCATTTCTGAACAATATTATTATTAGTTAAAAAAAAAAAAGAACTCAACAGGTCTTGTGCATTCTTCCTACTAAATTCCTAGTTGCTTTTGAGAATACGTTACGTTGCACTTCCTTGATTGCCTTCGAAATTGGACCTCTAAGCAAATGTATTGGAGGTAGGCTTAAGGCAAAGGTGCCAAAAGCATTGGTTTTTTAAACACACATTTCACAGTTATCCTTTCAGACGAGTCTTGTTCTTTTTTATAAACTTCTGAACTCTTGTACACCTTTTAATAGGCTCGGCAATCATTGAGAATCATAAATGCAAGAATGTCTTAAATGATTTATCAGCTAACGATTCAATTTAACTTTTGAATATTTGACTGAATACTCATGATGATCACTACTATGGCTGAGTTCGTAATTGCAAGCTTTGTTGCCTATGCCCTGCATTTCACACGCTCAAAGACTTGATTTGTAGTTTAAAAAATAAAAAAATAGAGTGGCGCGACAGCTCTTGAAGAGCCAAGGCCTTAGTGGCTTACTCTCTTCAACAATTCACTGAGTGCGTGTGAAGAATTGAGGGGACCTACAATTTAACGCCGATTCCGAACGGCTGACAGATTGATACTCTTGGATGTTTTGTCAGTTCTTCGCAAGAATCAGTGCCCGTGAAAGATGAAATAAAAACTGTGGGCACGAGTAGGACTCGAACCCACGACGTTCCGCTTAGCAGCCACTTAGCGGACACTACCATTTGATTTATAGTTTATTCATTTAAAAAAAAAGCTTTTGATAAAAATAAAACGCATTGTTCATTGTTCATTGTTTTCGAAAACATCCAACAAAGCAGCCAACTTGAAGAATCTTAAACTTTTATTTCCCTACTAGAACAACCAAGGATCCTTAAACTTAAATATTGATCAGGATAAATATATAGAACATATACAGTCCGGTGCCCCTATTACATACAAAATTAATTTTCCCCTTGAAAATGTTGTTCCTCAAGTCAGTTCTATAAGAGTCAATGGTCAAACATTGTGTTCAGGCCCCCGAGGTAAGCACATACACATATTTATCTATGAAAAACAAATTAATACATTTGCAATATATTTTTATTCCAGTTTCTCCTCCAAGTACTACAATATCCTTACAATATTCTATGACAGCTACAGGTCCAATTAATGGACCACGTCTAATTAATTTCCAGGGATCATGGCCAAATTTACAAACCCAACCAGCTGAATTTCTTTTAACTTCGTTGACGACAAATTGTAAAAGAATGTTTTCAATTCGATGATAATAACGATATCATGGGCTTTTATATACTTTAATACTTTAGATCAAAACGAATCCCCAAAAAATCCTTGTCCTGATATCTTTCGATATGGTAGTGACAAAAGTGTTGGATTTATCACTATCGAGAGTTTAAGTTTTGGAATAACTACATTAGAAGTCGAACTTTCGCAAGCCGGATCACTGAATGCTGTACGCAAAATAAGTACAGGGTGGGCCAGAATGAACTCCCTAATTTTAATCGCTCATAAAAAAAGGAAAAATGGTAGAAAATTTATTTTTTAAATAAAACTCTATTCAAATGTTTTCCCGCCCCATTTTGCATTCTTCCAATCTTTTGCAAAAATTTGCCTTTGTTTTTTCTAACATCTCGCGCGAAATTTGATTGATATGGTTCGTAATCGCTGTTTTTGGGGCTGGGATGTCTCTTGACTTCTCAGCATACACTTTACTTTTCAGATGGTCAAACTTCTTCCTCAGTAACGTCAGCGCTACGAATGTGCGCCGTCGCGCCGTCCTGTTGAAACCAAGTGCGTGCGAGTCGAATATGTTTACGTCGGAGAGAGGGAACTTTTAAAGCGACAGACTGTTTGCGCACCGCTCTGCCCGGACTTGACAATACGGCGGCGCCAACTCTTTTAACGTTTTCTGGGGTTCTAACGGACCTTCGACGACTCTTTGGACGCGCAGAAGTTGCCTTGGCCGTCGACCGAAAGTTTTCAACCCATAACAAAATTTTTTTGTGATCGGGAGGGTTTTCATGGCGTTTTAAATTAAACTGTTTCATAAACGCGCGACGAACTAGCACCATTTTTTCATTATATCGAATATACGCTTCAACGCAAAAAGCGCGATGTTTACTGTTCCAGCGAACTATATTGCATATTGACTTCCAAAAAATATCTGACGAAATAGCATAGTCCGGAGAATCACCCCGCAGTGCTGCCACATTTGTAACTCGTTTAGTATTTTTTTTTTTTTTGCCGAGCGTTTAAAATTAGGGAGTTCATTCTGGCCCACCCTGTATTACTTTTGTCATATTAATGCAAGCACCTCTTTTTTAGTTTTTCAAGGGAACGGAAGGATCTATTAATTTAAACATAAATGAAAATGAAGTTGCTGACTATATCAAATTTAGAAGACCAATTACGTACAAAGTTAATTTTCCGACCAGAAATGTTGTCCCTCAAGTTAATTCTATAAGAATCAATGGTAACATGATTTGTTCTGGCCCAAGTGGTAAGCAAAATAAATGCCGCCCAACTAGTTGCAAAAATTATATTTGTGGTATCTTTTGTGCGACTAGTGTCTCCACCGAGCACAACAATGACATTAAGGCATACCCTGACAGCAACAACTCCATCGATTTATTCACATTGGGATGTACCGGCGAAAGATTCAGGTAAGTGGTAAGGAAGAAAGTAATTACAATGGTTAACCAAGTTATAAGTCAGTTGTAATTCGCTGCAGTGAACTAAACTATTGTTTCAAATTAATTGTTTCGCTGACGAAAGTGCCCTTAGCTTTTCTTATTCGTTTCAAGACTCACACCCCTTCCCTTTCGGATGTGGAACTGCAACGGCAAATATGATAAGCTCATTAAACTCTGACCTAAACAGCATTGTACAATGGGGAATTAATAACTTCGTAGAGTTTAATGCTTCGAAAACACAATGCTGTCTTGTATCGTCAAAGCGAGGCATACCCCCCTTACCACTGTCCATGAGTGGCACTTGCATCAATGAGACCCAACATCTCGAGATTCTCGGTATGTGCATCACAGACCGCCTCTTGTGGAGCGAGCACATATGCGATGTTCCCCTTCTGATCTGGCTATCATCTACAAAACCTACATACGTCCAAAGCTTGAGTATAACTCCCATGTCTGGGCTGGTGCTCCAGTGACATACTTAAGTCTTCTGGACAGCATCCAAAAAAGAGCATTGAAGATGATTGGTGACAAAACCATCATTGAGTCATTTACATCTTTAGAACATCGGCCTCACCACCGATACTTCAACGGTATATGCTCTAGTGAATTAGTGAAATAGCCAGTTGCATTCCTCCCCTAAGGATATTCAACCGTAATACCCGCGCCTCCAGGAATTCCCATCAGTTCACCCTTGAGCCAACTTCGGTCGTACCCTCAAGTATAGAGAATCGTTCTTTAGCCGTATTGTGCGAATGTGGAACTCCCTTCCACACTCTGTCTTTCCAAATCATTGCAATGTTCGGGAATTTAAGACCAATGTACACCGGCACCTCCTCTCCAACCCCTTTCCTCTTTCCTAAAGCACTCACTGTGTCTCTAGCATAATAAGGGCAAACAAAACCCCTTGAGTGTGTGCTAATTATAAAAAACAAAAAAACATTAAAAAAATGTTGACGACTTGGTTGTACGAACTTGCTCCTTTATTGCATAGTAGCAGTTGCCCGCCTCTACCTCATCCACAGGCCAGAGATGCGTCTTCGACTTATGCAATGCATGATGCCCGCATGGGAATTTTGTTGCGAAGTTATTTAAAACAGTCGACTTCATATTATGTATAATTTTTCCCGTTTTAGCTACACTTTTCACTGATGGTTTGCTCTTATTATTCGTAACTAAGTCGAAAATATTTTGATACTATGTTTAAAAGAGATATTTTAAACTATGAAACTAATTGCTACTATTTGCTAGACTTAATTGGACTTAATTGTCCTAATTATTCTTTAACATTAAGATCTACAAATTCCTTTGTCGTTCCTCAACACCGAGTAACTTACTTACTTAAGGTGGCGCTACAGTCCGTTGTGGACTTGGGCCTCAATAATCAACAGTCTCTGCCAGCTAGCTCGATCCTTAGCTAGTCGTCTCCAGTTTTGCACTCCGAGTTGATTGAGGTCCTCTTCCACTTGAGTGCGCCACCTGAGTCGCGGTCTTCCTCTCCTCCTACGTCCCTCGGGAATAGTGTCGAAGGCTTTCCGGGCCGGAGCATTGGTGTCCATTCGCTCTAAATGACCGAGCCATCTGAGTCTCTGGACCTTGACCCTTCTGGCTAGGTCCATGTCGTTGTACAACCCGTAAAGGTCGCTGTTGTATCTTCTTTGCCATTCCCCTTCGATGCGGGGCCAAAGGTGACCCGAAAAACTTTCCTCTCGAAACAGTCTAAGGCACTTTCATCCGATTTTGTCAGGGTCCATGCTTCTGCACCATACAGCAGGACTGGGATGATGAGTGTGTGGTACAGTTTTACCTTAGTTGCTCGAGAGAGGGCTTTTCCACTCAATTGCTTTCTTAGCCCAAAGAAACAGCGATTAGCAAGACTTATTCTTCGTCTGATCTCGGCGCTGGTGTTATTGCCCGTGTTTATAGCGGAGCCTAGGTAGACCGAGCCGTCGGTGTTGGGTGTCCTTCCTAGAAGACATCGCTAAACCCATTTTTGCCGCTTTTGTCTCAATTCTCACAAAGGCGCCATTGACATCACGCTGTGTTCTTCCCATTATATCAATATCATCGGCGTACGCGAGAAGTTGAACAGATTTTTGGAAGATAGTGCCTCTGGTGTTGACGTTAGAGTTCTGCACTTCTTCTCAAGAACGATGTTAAAGAAATCGCACGACAGTGCATATCGCCTTGTCTGAATCGTTTTTTGTCGTCGAAAAATTCTGTAAGCTCGTTGCCAACCTTGATGGAGCAGCGTGAGTTCTCCATCGTCATTTTGCACAAGCGAACGAATTTGGCAGGGACGCCAAAACTAGACATAGCTTTGTACAGTTCGTCTCTGTAGATGCTGCGTCATACGCGGCTTTAAATTCGATGAAAAGGTGGTGGGTATCGATTTGGAGTTCATAGGTCTTTTCCAGGATCTGCCGCAACGTGAAAATTTGGTCGATGGTTGACTTTCCTGGCCTGAAGCCACATTGATAAGGACCAATCAGATTGTTGATCAGTGTATCCGTCCGTTTCCGAGGCCTGTTCTTGCTTTGCAACTAATTTATTTTCTACGTGGTCGGGAAGTCACCCCGACGCACAACCCCCAACCTGGTGTACCAGGCACTCGATGTGACTCCAAGTGCAAGAGCCGGAAAAACCGCTCCTCGGAGGGGTAAGCCTAACACTAATATCCCAGTTATATAATTTCCTTATCCAGGGAACCAACAAAATTGGAACACAGTTTTGAAGCTCTGGACACTATGAAAAAAAAAAAAAAAAAACATTGAAAGAAAAAACATTCTTCACAAACATGATACTGGTAAAAATAAGACAATTTTGGTTAACCGAAATCTTTGCTTAGTCCAAAACTGTTACAACTCGGTTAAGTTACAGGAAAACTGGTCACTCAACCCTTAAGTTATCACTTAAAATTTCTTTAGCGCGGGTACAACGTCCCGCGGGTGGGCTAGTTATTAACTAAAGGAGATTTTTTCAAGATCTTCATTCATTTACGGGTAGCGAACTTACGATTAGGTACAATGCTTTTTAAGATAATATTAAAGTGTTTCTAATATTCAGTTTTCTTAAAATTCTAGTTCAACATTTCCATGATTTGAATCTTTTGAACCCAACTTCCAACTTCGATAAAAGATATAATGGCAATGGAAATAGAAGACCGAGAATTATACCAACAACAACCAAAGGGCCTTTAGCAAGTCCAAATTTATCACTAGCTTCTTTACCCAGACCAACCTCAATAACCTCAACAACTGCCATAACCACAACAACCCCTCGCCTTCTAACAACCCTTCGTCCTCAAACAACAACACCAAGAACAACAATGGCAACCGTTACCCTTAAACCAGACGGTCCTACAACTCTTGAATACATCAATTCAGTGTGTGGTCGAGAAAATGTTAACTTTGCGGTTAAGAAACTAGCTGTCAGAGGTGAAACTATACCCAGGTCCAGATTTCCATGGATTGTTGCACTCTACAAAAAGAGCATTGGCACACTCGAATTCCAGTGTGGAGGTAGCATTATTTCAACACGAACCGTTATAAGTGCAGCTCATTGCTTCTACGAGGAATTCACCGAAATCAATAATGAAAACATTTTGGTATCCATGGGACGCCATAATCTTATTGACTGGACGGATTCGTATATTACTCACAGTGATGTTGAGAAAATTATTCGTCATCCTGATTATAGACCGGAACTTGTTAATATTGACGCTGATTTAGCTCTTGTGTGGCTAAAAAATACGGTGACGTAAGTTGTTGGATTTTGTTATAGTCAACAAACATTTAAACCATTTTTTTTTTTTCAGATTCTCCCATTCAATACGACCGGTATGTTTATGGAAAGGACCATTAAATGTTCGAGATATTGAAGGTGTATCGGGAATTGTTGTAGGCTGGGGACGTGATGAGAATAACAACAATATCACTTCCTTACCAAGACTGGTCAGAGCTAATGTAGCTTCGGAGATAACATGCATACGATCAAATTCGCAGATGGTTTATTTAACATCGAATCGAACACTGTGCGCTGGTAATCGCGATGGAACCGGTCCATGTAATGGAGATTCGGGAAGTGGTTTAATGATACGCAATCGTAATACATGGATGCTGAGGGGCACAGTATCAGCAGCACTTGGCAGTGCAGTTAATCAATGTAATCTTGAAGAGTATGTGGTTTATACGGACATAGCTATGTTCATTACATGGATACATGAAAACATGAGACTTTAGAAATTAATCTTTTTCGCAAATATGATTTTATTTTTTTATATATAATACTAGCTGACCCGACAGACTTCGTACTGCCTCAATCGATATAAAAAAGACCTAGACTTTTGTAGCCCGTTTCAATACCACCCGCTATTCTCTCCCCGCTATCCCGTTATACCCAGTTACCATGTTACCCGCTAACCCACTACCCGCTACCCCGCTAATCACTACCCAATACTTACATACGTTACCCGCTTAGCCGGTAATCGCTTCTTTGTACCCGCTACCCCACTACCCTCTACACGCTATCCCGTTATACTAACCCAACTAACCTGTTACCTGCTACCCCATTTCCCGTTACACAATACTTCTGAACGCTACCCGCTACACCAGTAATTGCTACCCACTACGCGCTACCGACTACCCCGCATGACAAAATAAAAACAAAAATCTTGCCAAAAAAAATTAAGTTTTTAATTAATAAATAAAAAATAAGGGTTCATCACAGATGGGTGAACATTTAGGGTTGTATGTATTTTAGTACGATGTCGGATGTACCATAAAAAAATAAAAACAAAAAGTTTTGTCTAAGAAAATTAAAAAAAAAAAATTTAAGGTGGACCACCCTTAACATTTAGGGGGATGACAGATAGATGTTAGCCGATTCTCAGACCTACTCAATATGCTCACAAAATTTCATGAGAATCGGTCAAGCCGTTTCGAAGGAGTACGGGAACGAACATTGTGACACGAGAATTCTATATCCTAAGATGAACCTAATCTCTATTGTCCATAATAATTTGATTTGTAGAATTATTTCAATGGTTTTCATACCTTAACATAAATGGTACGTGAAATAGCGGAAGCCCTTGACTGCTATAAAGCAGATATAACTGCCATCCAAGAAATGCGATGGGATGGTCCGGGCCTACGTAAAATGAAAAACTGCGATATTTACTACGGCGACTGCTACCGGGAACAAAATCAGCGTCTATTTGGATGTGGATTTGTAGTTGGGACCCGACTCAGGAGGAACGTTTTGAGTTTCAACTCAATGAATGAGCGCATCACTACAATCCGTATCAAGGCTAAATTCACCAACATCAGCCTCATCTGTGCTCACGCCCCCACTGAGGAAAAGGATGAAGACAACAAAGACAGGTTCTACGAGCTCCTCGACAAGACACAAGATGTCCGCACATTCCGAGGTGCCAACATCGACTCGGACCACTAACTTGTTGTAGCCAAGGTACGAATGCAGATATCCCGATCAAGGAAAACACGCCTTTTCCGATTGTGTCTCCGAAAATCTCCTCAGAAGTCCTTTGCTGCCAGTACAAAATATAGAGAACCAGTGGCAACACTGCCAAGCAGCCATCAGAGATGCCGCCTCAGAAGTGCTAGTGTTTACACGGCCACCACAACGAAACCCCTGGTTTGACGATGAATGCCGGCGAGCACATGCAGCTGAACAAGAGGCATACAAAGCGGCGCTGCAAAGAAGGACACGAGCAGCTCGTGAGCTCTACGAGCCGAAAAACTTCTCAGAAAGAAAAAAAGGGAGCATGAGTAACTCGCGATCGAGGGGATAGAGAGATGTAACAACAGGAACGAGGTTCGAAAGTTCTACAAAAAGGTGAAACAAACCTCCAGGGCTTATACACCCTGAATGACGCCTGTAGAGTCCATCATGGGAACATCGTAGTAGAACCGCAGTCAGTGCTGAGGATATGGAAAGACCACTTTTCCAAGCTGTATAATGGTGATGACGACCAAAACTCCGTCAGCAATACAGAACCATTCAATTTGGGTGCAGAGGGCCAACAATTTCACCCACCCGACATGAACGAAGTGGAGATAGCGATATCTAAACTTCTTAAGGAACTTTGAAGAAAATCTTCTTATTAGAACTTTTAAATAGAATATTTAGAGATAGTCCCAGATAATTTTCATCAGTCTAGAATTTCAGCTATCTATAAAAAAGGCGACAGAAAAGTTCCAGAGAGCTATAGGGGTATAGCTGTGCTAAACTCATTCAGAAAAGTGTTTGCACAAGTACTCTACACCAGACTTACAACCTGGGTAGAAGAAAACAATCTCATCAGCTGTTTCCAGGCGGGTTTTCGACCCAATTTTTCAGCTATAGATCAAATGTTTGTACTTAACACGACTGCTAGACGTTTCATCGATAAAAAAAAGTGTTTATACGCTTTTTCCGTCGATCTAAAAGCGGCCTTTGACACTATTAATAGAAGATCCTTATATTACAAGCTCTCAATGATTCGTCTATCCACTAAATTCCTAAGAGTCTACGAAAAAATTCTCGAAAACATGAAGGCATCTGTTCAGAACGGTAGTAAAATATCAAGAGAATTTAGTTGCGATGTAGGTGTCCCTCAAGGATGCGTTTTAAGCCCTATCATGTTTGCATTGTATATGAATGATATCGAAAACGATATACCTGGGGGTTTTCAGTTGGCTGATATAATCATCAAAGTCTTGCTTTGTGCAGATGATCTTGTGATCTTGTCAGACAATCCACTTACTCTACAGCTTCAGATAAACAAGCTAAAACAGTTCTGCGATCTGGATATACTATAACATACAACCTTAACATTCTTACCCATCTAAAAGAAAAAACAGATGCTGCAAAATCCGCAATAAATACAATGTGGTCCCAGTTCTTTGCAAATAATCTTATCGATCCGGTCTCTAAATTCAAAGTCTTCAACGCCACTGTGAATACTTGTTGTTGCTATGGTAACGAAGTGTATGGTTACGAACAGCTAGAGGAAATAGAAAATATACAAAGCTATTTTTTCAAGCGAATATTTAGGTTGCCTTTCAATACTCCCAACTACGCTATACATCTAGAGTCAGGCCTACCTCAAATTTTCTTGAAAAACTTAAAGGCAAATGCAGATTACTTTATCAGAGCTTTGAAGCGATCCGATCAAAACCTGCAAAAGAAGATCCGTAAAATTTGTTTTAGTTGTGGATATAGTCCAATCAAAAACTGGTATGATCTTGCTATAACACACAACTATTGATCTCAATGACATTGACAATGGATAATGTGAATGCATTAAGAAACTCACTATACGAATGTATCTCTGTCATAACGCCATGTGTAGGCAATGTGTTACGCGAGGGACAACATCAACATCTAGAAATATATACAGACAACTTAATCTGAAACTGAGGGATAACAATTATTTCAGGGAAGAGTTTCAAGATAAGAACAGAAATGCTTGACTTTAACTATAGGCCACATAGAACATACATGGACCCTATTTGTCTGCTCTCCAACCTTGGTGAAAATGAAGATGTTCTACATTTCCTAGTGTTTTGTCCAATATAACAGGAAATCCAAAGACTCTACTTCAATTCTAGTTTCCTTTACTGGGAAGAATGTGTCTGCATTCTAAACGGAGATCGAGGTTGGAAGCCACTTATTCGTTTTGTATCGCATGCAAGAAATTACCGTAACGAATATTTGAATCTATTTTAAGTCAGCTCTTTTCTGTTTAAACCTTAAATTCTCAGTTCTTTTTCTTATACGTCCTTTTTTATGTTCAAATAACTTTTTGTTAATTTTTTGTTTTTGTTTAAACCAAATTTAAAGCCAGTTTTCTTTTGTTGTTTAAAGTAAATAAATAAATAAATAAATAAATAGAGTGGCGCGACAGCTCTTGAAGAGCCAAGGCCTAAGTGGCTTACTCTCATCAACAATTCAATAGGTGCGTGTGAAGAATTAAGGGGACCTACAATTTAACGCCGATTCCGAACGGCAAAATTGAGAAGCACTTTTTTTTCATGACAGATGATACTCTTGGAAGTTTTGTCAGTTCTTCGCAAGAGGCAGTGCCCGTGAAAGATGAAATACAAACTTTGGGCACGAGTAGGACTCGAACCCACGACGTTCTGCTTAGCAGCCAACGCACCTAACCACTAAGCTACGGACACTTTTGTTGTTTATTAAACTTAATTTCTCATTGTTGTTTTTTTGTTTTTGTAATACAATTTTAATAATACATATAATTCACACAGATAAATCTTGTCAACTACCCTTGCAAAAGTATAATCGCACCCGGAAAAATGCATTTAAAAGAAAACCTACAATAGGAGTGACTCCTTACTATTTTCTTATTGAGTTGCATCACTGATGAAGCAAATTGAGAAGAAAATAAAGTTACGTTATTTCCTCTCCTGGTGTTTAATAACTAAAAACAGATTTTAATGTATTGCAAAAACATAACCGCATTTATTGTTTTTTATTTTTTCTTTGTTTTAAGTTCATTTTTAACAAAAAATTAATATGCAATTTTGTTGCCCCTATTTTCCACCAATCTTAGAATTCTTTTTGGCATACTATTAACTAGATTTTTCAATATGGCCTCGTCTAAACCGTTCCATTCTGTCACAACTGCCTCGCGCCGCTCAGCAAAACTAGCAAATTGCTTGTCATGGGCATAAGTTTTGCAATCCAAACTTTGACGACATACATGAATTGGGGCATTATCTTGCTGGAAGACATGCTCAACTTGGCGAAATCGTCATAAATAAGGTACCAAATTCTCCTCAAGGACCGAATTGTAGTCAGAACTGTTCATTCTGGTAGAGGTGAAGGCAAGTGCAACCTTACCACGCTCGCAGAAGGCCCCCCAAACCATACAGCTGCCACCACCAAAGTTCCTCTTGGAAAAAAACTTTTTCTCTTTCCTCAAATCGTGCCAATATCCGCTAAAACCATCTGGTCCATCGAGATTAAACTTTTTTTCATCACTAAAAATAACCTAATAAAAAACATTCATTCCAGTATGCCATTTGGAATAACGAGATTTTAGTGTAGATTAATAGAAAGTCACTTACGGTTTTCCAATCCCGATTTATGTTTTGGCGGGCAAATTCCAATCTTTTTGGTTTGTGGGCTGCTGTTGGAGCTGGCAAAATTTTGCCCCAAACAATCACTCCACTGCTTTTTAAAGCACGAGAAACGGTTGAAACCGAAACTCCTAAACCCAGTTCGTTACGAAATTCCTATAAGGAATGCACCGAATTGGATGCAGCATTTATTAAACGCCTCTTGTCGCGACGTGTCAGCTTTCTGTCCCAGAAGATTCTGGATGTTTAAAAAATTTGAACGACCCGATCTGATCGTGAAATTCGTCTTCCAATAGCCCTAAGACTTAGGCCACTTGACCGAAAAGCCAAGATTTTGCCTTTTTGCGTGGCATTGCTGTTTTTTATTTGAAAGCACTTGACTGAATGCAGCTTCAAAGAGATTTTCATTGTGCGGTTATATTTTTGCAATGCATCAAAATCTGTTTTTAATTTTGAAACACCAGGAGAGGAAATAACGATACTTTATTTTCTTCTCAATTTGCTTCATGAATGATGTAACTCAATAAAAAAATTGAAAGGAGTGACTCCTATTGTAGGTTTTCTTTTAAATGCATTTTTTCGGGTGCGGTTATACTTATGCAAGGCACTGTAGTTTTAAAATAATGTTAAACGTCACGACCGTGGCACGTGGTAACATTTATATTCAGGTGAAAATAAAATAATAAAATATGAGTGCGACCCCTGGGGTCCACACGACTTACTTCCCAGAGGGAAAAAAATAAAAAACAATATTCAATTGTTTATAGAAAATCAAACTGTTGTCATTTTCTTTTCCTTCGAACCACAAAAATGTATCCGCTTAAACTCATTTCCAAGTATTTATAAGAAATTATTGTAAACCAATTTATTTTCTAACATTGATGAATAACATTTTTCGATTGTTGCATTTTATGCTGAAATCATCATAATTTTCATGAATAAATAATGAATTCTTTCAGATTTTGTAAGATTTTTTCAGTTTTTTCGATCTTTACATAAAACCGCTAAGCCGATTTCGCTTAAATCGAATGAGTCTAATTTCATGTCAATACTTCGAGTAGTTAGCGAGATAATCGCAGAAAAAAAACATAACGCCAATACGCATATACACACGCTGACATGATGATAAAATGGTTTGATGCAAAAATTGTAGATTCACAAAATCGGACCCTTTACAATAACTTCCTCTGGAAAATTAAAAATATCAAAATTTTGCTCACATAATACCTTTAATAAAATCAACTTCAATTCATAACGCCAGTTCGACCTAACACTATCTCACTGAGATCTTAGAGGTCTCCAGACTCTCAGAGATTTTATAAGTGGAACAAGAGAATTGAAATTTTTTTCTCTGATCTCTGAGATGAAATTATTTTGGATTCAATTTCTCACTCAGCTATTCTGACGTGGCAGGCATATAGAAAACAACAATTTGTAAGGTAACCACTTTATCTCAATGTGAACTGAGAATTATGTTCCACCAAATGATTTTGGCTCAGTCAAACTGACATTGACATCTCAGTGAAATAATTTTAGGTAGAACTGGCGTACTGAATGAAACATTGTCATTGTTTAACAGCTTAGTTTACTATCTCCAAAAATTTCACAGAGATATTAAATAAAATAGAGTGGTGCGACAGCTCTTGAAGAGCCAAGGCCTAAGTGGCTTACTCTCATCAACAATTTTCTGAGCATGTGTGAAGAAATGAGGGGACCTACAATTTAACGTCGATTCCGAACGGCCGTTCGGGAGTTTTGTCAGTTAGAGGTAGAACCCGTGAAAGATGAAATAAAATCTTTATGGGTACGAGTAGGACTCGAACCCGCGACGCACGTTCTGCTTAGCAGCCAACGTAAATAACCACTTATAACGGACCCGCGGTGTTGTGGGCTTTGGACTCCTATCACACCTTTCGAAGATCTCACTAAAATATGAAATAAATTAATATATTTATTAGCAAAAAGGCCAAGAAAACATCTACGGAAATACTTCCATCTTTAAATACATGCATATTTCGTCAGTGTATGTGTCCATCAAAAATCGAACTTAAAATAAAAAAAATCGAACTTAACTGAGTTGAAAACTTTCTCTTCGTTCGAAAATCTATCAGCTAGAGCGAACTTCAAGAAAGCCCCTCCCCCTAAATTTTTGACTCAAGTCCGCACTCACGATCAACGAGATATTCCCCACACCCATCGAGCATCCCTACAGCATCTCGAAATGTACCTTTATTTATAATCCACATACGATCTACAAAGGAGTTTTAATCGACTTCCATGAATCTCGAGGGTTGATGTCGATGCTAAGTTCCAAACCAAATGCAAGAGTATAACCGATTCATTTCCGTTGGATTTGAAATATTAAAAAAACACATCTATTCAAACCAAGTCTAAATGTCAGAATATTAATTTCCTTATAAATCCGTTAAACGTTTCCCACACACTAAGCGACGTATACTACCAAAAGGGATATTAATAGCATCCGAATTTAAAACTTGGAAAATAAAATGGGATTTGGAAATGTATGATTGTTCTTTGGAACTTTATATATATATGTTCTTGAGTAGTTCCTCCAAGATGGAAATTGCGCGTGTTCTCCAAATTTTTGTTTCCTTAGTGTTCAGTGCTGCAAAGTGGAGAGTGAACTTTGTCTACTCTCAAGAGAACTCAAATTTGGCTGCGATCAAGCATAGCAGAAGATCGACTAGGCTTAGCGCTATTAAACATTCAGGGCTTGAATACAGACTATATCATAGATTTGAATAAAGCATACATCGACTGTAAAATTGTACTCGTTGTACCTTTCAAAACCCTGTATACGATTAATTGTTCTTTTAAAGACCTCTTTTCCTTTGCCTATTAAATCAACATTTTCAGCGTCGCCCCCCCCCCTAACAAGAGTCTCTGGATACGCCCCTGCACGTGGCATTGTTGATTTTTATTTGAAAGCACTTGACTGAATGCACCAGGAGAGGAAATAACGGTAATTTATTTTCTTCTCAACTGTAAGGAGTCACTCCTATTGTATGTTTTCTTTTAAATTCATTTTTTCGGGTGCGGTTATACTAATGCAAGGCACTGTATCTTTTTTTCTATTGAAATATTATTTTTGAATTTATTAAAAACTCCCCCCCCCCCGGCAGACGGCTTATAAAGCCATGCTTTGTAATTCTTAAATTAAATTAAATTAATTATATTACTCTATATACTTGAAAAAATAAAGAACTTAACTTATCTTAACTTAACTTAAAACCATTTGAGAAAATTGTAATTTACAAAACCTGTCTGACAGACAAAGACAAATTATTGTTCATAAGATGAACTCATCTTTAATGCTTTACAAGATAACTAACCCATCTTTCTTGAATTTTATAACAACCAATTAGATCTGTTATGAAACTCCCTCATATGCGTAAGCAATTCCAAAAATAACACAAAGCTTACAAAGAGCCACAGATATCTACAAATGGCCGACCGGTTAAAAGCTTTGAAAGTCTTCATAAGTATTTTTCTATCTTCAGTTCACCGGACTAGCATAACAAAATAAAAAATGTACACGACTGGGTCGTACGAACTTGCTCCTGCATGCTAAAACTAAATATTTGTGATTACTTTTATGTTCCAAAAATTGCATAAAAGTAGTGTTAAAATAAGAGATATACTTAACTCACAAAAAAAAAATTAACATATAAAAATAATTAGAATTTATTAAAAAGATTAAAATTTGAAAATGTACCTCGTTAATACATTTAATTCCATAAATCTAAATTCCAAACAAATTCAAACCTTATTCTTTATTTATTGATTTTTTTTTATTAATTTAATTTTTATTAAATTTTTCAAAAATGTCTTAAAATTAATTTGGGTATGCAGTTTTTAAGACCATGTATATAAACATATTATACTTTAATTTGGATTTTTCTGTTTTTGAGATACAGAATTTTGAAAAAAAAAAAAATTAAAAATATTTTTTTTAAATCCAAAAAAAAATTTGAAATTTGTTTGAATACAGAATATTATTTGAACAATATATACGTACTTTCAAAAAAAACTTACGCTGACCGGATTTTCATTTTTCGAGAAAATCTGATAACAAAAAAACGGTTCTATGGGAGGTACTGTTTTGGAGCAATACAAACAAATTTTTTTTACATAAAATACATGAATATTTAAAAAAGTAAAACCCGAGGAAGTTCAAAACAATCGTAGGAGCCATTTTGGAGAAAATTTAAAGTTTTGGTTTTTGGCCAAAAAAAACGTATGGTGGCTACCCTAAATTTTGATCTTGAAACAAAAATAAAAAAACTGGAATACGAGTTTTTGCTCAAACCTCGAATATTAAAATTTGAAGTCAATCGGACCAGTAGTTAAGGCTGTAGATTCCTGTAAACTTTGTAACGAAGCGTTTGTAACGCTCTCTTACAGCAATTCGATTTTTCCAACAAGAACTAAAATAAACGGTCAAATTCAAAATTCAAAAAAAATTATATAATTCACGCTCGCTTTAAAAATCACATATGCAGGCAAAACAAATTCAAGCATATATTGGCATACGTTCCATTTGGCCTTGAGTCCATACCAGACAATGCATAAACAAAACATCTCGTATGACTCATTAACTCATGTCGTGTTTTGCATTCATCAATAGCAGTGTTGATACATGACATAAGCAATTAAACTGGAAAATATGAAATTTAACTTTCGCACTCATACAAGTATATGCTGTCTTCGAGGAAGGACACCCAACACCGACGGCTCGGGCAGAACGTCACAATAGACACATATAACTTCGAGGTAGTAGAGGAGTTGGTCTACCTAGGCTCCGCTATAAACACGAGCAATAACACCAGCGCCGAGATCAGACGAAGAATAACTCTTGCTAATCGCTGTTTCTTTGGGCTTAGAAAGCACTTGAGTGGAAAAGCCCTCTCTCGAGCAACTAAGGTAAAACTGTACAACACACTCATCATCCCAGTCCTGCTGTATGGTGCGGAAGCATGGACCCTGACAAAATCGGATGAAAGTGCCTTAGGCTGTTTCGAGAGGAAAGTTCTTCGGGTCATCTTTGGCCCCGTGTGCATTGAAGGGGAATGGCGAAGAAGATACAACAGCGAACTTTACGGGTTATACAACGACATGGACCTAGCCAGAAGGGTCATTTTCATTTCAACTTTAGAATTTCGATTTGAGTGTTTTTGGGCTTTTCCGCCGCCGACCGCAATTTCGTTATTAAAGCTTCCCCCGACAGTGGTAAGGGGTTTTAATATCGAAGGAAACTGTCTCTAATACCGACCGTGCCGCAACCGCCATTTCCTTGTTGAAGCTTCCCCCACTAGTGGTAAGGGGCTTTAAACATCGAAAGAAATTTGTCCTGAGTACTACTAGGGGCCTTAAATATACCTGCTGATCCAACAGAGTTATTGCCTGCCGTGTAGTGCCACCAGGGGCCTTAAATATACGTGCTGATCCCCCGGAAATAAACCGGTCGAGTAATAACTGCCAGACTCTCAAACGAAAACAGGAACAGGAAGCCCAGTAGTGAAAGCCCTACCGCCAAGCCGGCCAAGACAGCAAGGAAGCCGGACAGCCTACAGGCGGAAGCTAGGTCTAGTTCCAATTGCATACCGGAAGTGACGCATTAAATTTAAGAAGACCCAAGTCAAACATATTGAGTTTATTTTAATCTCAATAATTGTAGTTAATAAGTGTTTCAAATATAGAATTTGTTATTAGGTTAGAAAGACCTATCATTGAAATTTCGTGTTTTCTTCAATAGACCTTGGCATCGATGAGCGAAACCTCGGCTGGGAAAAAAAAAAAAAAAAACACATCACAACTTCCAGACAGACAGATAGACGGAATCGCCGGACCCACTTTTTTCGACTTCGCTATCATCGTAATGCCTTATCTCATCATCTCAAATTTTTTTTCACGAATTCAATACTTGCCATATATTCTATATGTCGCAAGTAAAAACATGAATGTGATTCATTTAAATAAGATCTTGAGCTTCTCATGAAGAAAGATTTTCCCAACTAATCTGGGAATTTACAAATACTACTGGAAATTATAGCTGCATCGCTTACACAACTCGCAGTTTTTGTATTTTCCTTTAACATCACTCTTATTTACATTTTTGTTTATTTTCTTTGAATAAAAGTAATTGCAAAAAAAAATATTTAATCGTTATCGCCAGCTTCGTGGGGTTTCCCTCATAAACTGGATTGATAAAAGAGTATTGGTTAGGGTAATGTTGGTATTGTTGGAATTCTTTCTGGTAATATTTTTAATCGTAGAAATGTTTGATGATTTAGTGTTGAATTCTAATAGTCCGGTCAATTTAGACATTCGAAGTTACATAAATTCCCACCAAGCTGAAATCGGTAAGATTGTTTATCATCAAAAACAAAATTTGAAAGTTCCCCATCTTTCCCCTGTACGGAAAAAAATTTATTCAAGGTCAAAGGTAAAAAAATTGGGTTTTTTGCGATTTTCAGCAAAACGGTAAGTTTTATCATAAAAATATTTCAACAAAAATTGTAGATCATAAAATTATCTACAAAAAATTAATTAATACTTTTTCTCTGCGAGCCACCGTTTTTGAGACATAACGATTCGAAAAGTTGTTAAAGTTGTTAAAGTTTTTTACCCTTGACATTGAATAAAAATTTTTTCCATACAGGGGAAAGATGGGGAACTTTCAAATTTTGTTTTTGATGATATTTTAACTAATCTTACCGATTTTCAGCTTGGTGGGAATTTATGTAACTTTACTCTTTTTATTTTTGTTTAATTTGACCGGACTATAAAAATACTTGTAATACTACTCTTCGGTATTGGTTAAGTACTTGTTGTACAATTATTTTGTGGAGTCATATTATTATGGTATTGACATACAGGTACGTAAAGGTATCAGTTCGAAGTACTAACTCATCAAGAAATTTAAGTATTTATTTTAAATTTTTAAGAAATTAACAAATTTTATAAAAATCCGTTGAGTTGTTAACAGTAATACAAACTACTTATCCGGAAACAAAAACGAATTGTTGCATAAAGTTTTAAATGAATACCTTCGTTGTTAAAAGCTTAGAATATTTTTTTCTAACATATCAAACTGCCACTATTACCTTCCTGTTTCTCAAATTATATTGTCGATAGCAAGAATTGATTCAAGCAATTTTTTGTTGTTTTGCTTTCATCAAAAGTTCAAAAGTTCAAAAGTTTCATGTTTATTTTTTATAGATACAGAAGCCTTAGTGTTGTGGAACGGTACACGTGCATATAGAATTGTTATGAATAAAAAAAAGTGTAGTCGGTAGTTACTATTGCAGTCAAATTTAAATTATTGAATTAATTGTTTATTTGTTCGTTTTGTTTTTGTTTTTTTTTTTTTCTTTGATAATTTTTTTTGATTTGTGTGTCAAAATAACCGAAGAGTGAACCCAATAAAGATATAAACCAAAATTGAATTTTAAATCTTAATATGAGTAACTTTGGTTCTGTCATTATATCAACGCTGTTGGTGATAATTTGTCTAGGAAGAAGTTCATTTGCCCGAACAAGTCAATATCCTTATATACCATGTCCAGAATTTTTTCAATACATGCCGTCGGGAAATACAAATATTGGAATAATAACAGTAAAGGATGTCAGCTATGGGAAGACGACAGTATCGATTGAATTATCACAACATGGAGCTATGAACACGGTAAGATTAAGCAGAAGTCAATGTCAAAATCAAAGCCCAAAAGTTGTTTGAGAATGCAATTATTAATCTCGTATTTTTATTCGCGATTCATACAGTTAACGGGAAATTCGAAAGCTGGGAATTTTTTAACCTATCTCAATAGATTTATTTAATTGAATTTAGTAGTAAATTAGTGACAAATGATAATTATCACTCATGATGTCCAAATCATTTTAAATTTATTTACATATGAAATTTCATGATAAGAAAACCTTACACACAACAACCCAAGATTGAAGGAATACCATTAAGCTTTTCCGACCAAGCTTAATATTTGGGCCTCATTTTAGACAAAAAAACTAAATTGGAAGGCAATTATTGATGAAAGAGTTAAAAAGGCTACCGTAGCGCATTTTACTTGTAAAAAGGCCATGGGATCAAAATGGGGCTTCTCCCCAAAAATATAACCCACTGGCTATACACTTCGGTAATCAGACCGTTATTCATTTATGGAGTTGTCGTATGGTGGACCGCACTGGACAAGATGGTAAATCTAAATAAGCTCATCAAAGTCCAGCGGTCAGCAGGTATGTGCATCACAGGAACACTTCGCTCAACCTATCACCTCCTGACATCTTCTCCAAAATGGTGGCAGCCAACTCATGTGTGAGGCTTAGAGCCACCTCTCAATGGAACAGTAACAATACTGGTCATACTACTATTCTTCAAGATCTTCCTGGGAAGAAGAGAGACCCCTGGAAGACGATGCGGTACACTTCTATACAGACGGTTCAAAGACTGATTACGGAGTTGGAAGTGGTATCTATTCGGAACAACTGAATCTCAGTGTATCATACAGACTTTCCAATCAATGTAGTGTTTTCCAGGCAGAAGTAATGGCGATTAAAGAGCCACTATCCTGGCTCAAAGAAAACGTTATATCTTCCAAGGATATACTAATCTTCTCGGACAGCCAAGCCACTCTCAAATCTCTCGCGTCTGTCTCCACAAACTCTCAAATAGTCCACGATTGTCGATCATCTCTGAATGAGATGACGCAACAGTTTGGTGCCGGGCCACAGAGACATCCGGGAAATTGTAAAGCCGATGAGCTCGCCAAAAACGGAACAATTCTGCCTAATGTTAGACAAAAACATTACATAGCAACACCGCTTGCTACATGCAAATATCTTCTAAAACAATATGGTCTAGAATCAACAAATGCTAGATGGTCACAGGGTACCACCTGCCTAGCAACCAAGCAAATATGGCCAAGCATAGACCATACTCAAAAGGCTTGATATCCCTGAGCAGACAAAATATATGCTCTACAATAATTGGAGTTATAACAGGACACTGCCTCATAGGTTGGCATGCTCTGAGGCTAGGGCCTAGGGGTCTACACAAATGACTTCTGTAGAAGCTGCATGGACGAGGAGGAAGAAGAAACAGTCCAACACCTTCTATGTGCATGTCCAGCACTCTCCATTTGAAGGAATAACTATCTCGGTAATCCCTTCTTCGATAAGCCAGTAAACTGGCAACGATTCTAACTGGTTGCCCAATATCTGACTAAAACAGCATTTAAAGATAGATATGATTCTTATGAGAAGCATAAGAATGCGCTGACGATGCTTAAAGGCTTCGGATGTGTGACTATGGCAACTTTACGAATAGCATTAGGTTATTTTCTTGATTAAGTCTATATACATAGGCAGCCTTTTTGGCTGAAGAATAAGTAAGAATATATTCCAGGATGCTTCCCTTACTGAATTTATCAATCCGGAGAAAAATATAATTTATAATTAAAAAAAAACACAGACTATTATTTTATTTCATCAAAGAAGTAAGTGCAGTAAATGCCATCCAAGAGGCTTGAGTATGTGGTTGGAGTAGCAGCCCAGAGATGAGTGTTGTACTCAAGCTTTGGACGAATATAGGTCTTGTAGATAATAGCCAGATCAGACAGGGAGAAGAATTTCTTGCATCGTCTTAAGAAACCCAAACATCTTGCAATACTTTTTGCGACATTACATATGTGCTCGTTCCACAGAAAGTGGTCAGTGATGCACATAGCTTCAGCGATACAAGGCAGCATTGAGTTTCCGAAGCATTAAACTCTACGTAGTTTTCAATTCCCCATTTTACAATGCTGTTTAAATCAGAGTTAAATAAGCTTATCATATTTTGCCGTTGCAGTTCAAAATCCGAAGAGGGGGATGTGAGTCTGGAAACGAATAAGAGAAGCTAAGAGTGCTATCTTCAGCAAAACAATTTATTGGATTAGAAGACACAGACAAGAGATCATAAATGAAAATGAGGAAGAGGGTCGGAGACATAACGGAGCCCTGTGGCACACCAGCATTTATATTGTGGGTTTCAGACTTGAATCCGTCCAATACAACTTGTATTGACTGGTTCGGAAAAAAGTTTCTAATCCAACGAAGAAGGGATTCATAGATACCGAAGGCATGCATTTTCGTTAAAAGAGCAAGATGCCAGACTTTATCAAATGCCTTTGAAATATCAAGTGCAACAATCTTACTTTCTCCCAAACCATGTAAAGGTTTGTTCGGTGAGATAAACCATCAGACCACCAATGCACCCGTTGCTGCGAAAGCCATACAGCCGGTCATTAAGAAGCTTTCGGTCTTCGAGATATTTCTTGAGCTGATAGTTTATCAGCGTTTCCATGACCTTAGAAAGAAGGGACGTTAGTGCAATCGGACAATAATTGGAGGGAGAAGAAGATTCGCCTTTTTTTGGGATTGGCTGGACAAATGCTGTTTTCCAACTGCTTGGACGAGCCCAGAAGAATAGGATAGATGGAAAAGCTTACGCAAGGGTTTTGCCAGCGTGGTAGAACACCTCTTCAGAACAATAGCGGGGATACCATTCGGACCAGCGGATTTATGTATGTTGAGATCTTTTAGAACTCTCGCCACAGTACGAGTGCTGAAGAAGATTTGTCCCATGGAATCATTGACGAGCTCAAGAGCAGGCGGAGTCATGACACTCTCTGGCAGCGAAGAGTTGGCGGCAAATTGCCTAGCAAAAAGGTTAGCTTTTGCGAGTAGCTAACAATTGGATTGTCATTGCCAACGAGCGTTGGGACTGAGAAAGAAGAAGAATTATTCATATTTGTAACAAATGACTTAGAATTCTACTGCCTGTGGGACATTGTAGTTTTGGTCATGTAAACATTTGGTCCGACGAATATGGGTATCATTCCAGGCCTTCCTGGCTTGTTTAAACTTCCTCAGTTGCTAACTTTGTCTTTGTGACTTTTCCTTGAGTTTGATGCTTTTAAACCTATTCGGGATAAAATTTTTCATTCCCAACATAATCATATTATTGGCTTTCTCGTATTGCTAAACGGTTCTCTTTGGAGCTCTTTCTCTAACTGGATTTGTTTGACACGAGAAATTTGCAGATATAATACTATGGTCTGACCTAATTTCCTCCTTTTCCTCTCCTTCCTTACAGAACAATCCCGGACAACTGTCACTAAATTTTAACAAAGACGATGTGTTCGATTTCTTAAATGCAGGAAAACCATTTACATATAGGGTAGATTTTCCAAATTCAAATTATGTTCCACGAGTAACATCAATCCGAGTAAATGGTCAACAAATTTGTTCTGGCCCTGGAGGTAAAAAAATATATATTGTGAAAACTAGAAGTCCGAGCTACAATTAAATAAACGTTTTCCTACTTTAGATAGTCCACCAAGTACTACCATGTACCTGGAGTATACAATAAACGCATTTTCGTCAGGATCGTTTTCACGCGAACAACAGTCAAGTGCATTAAATATGCATGGGCCAAATTTTAATCAACAAAATTATCCAAGTCCTCAAAATCTACCGAGCCGTCAGAATTTCCCGAATTATCAGTTTTTCCCAAGTCAAACGAATCCTTCGTTTCGCCAGAGCTATCCAAATCAAATGAACAAACCAGCTTCTCAACATCTTCCAGGTCAGTATTTTCATCAAACAAAGTATTCAAGATTAAATTTAGAATGAATTTGTAACTCCCTGCCTGTTACAGGTTCCCAATTGAATTCCGATATGCCAGAATTTTTAAAATATAGTCCAACTTTTGCTCAGCAAATGTTACCAAGCCAACCCTCAAATTTCCCAACATCATCATTTGACCCATCTTCCTCCTTTAAACCAGCATACTTCAATCAGCATACAACCAACAACCGTACAACATCGAACAAAATACAATCGTTTCACTCAAGCAGCTTCTTCCAACCATCATATTCTCCTGAAGAATATTTCAACCAACAAATTCCGTTCAACCCAACACCATCCACTAGATCTTCACGGTTCACCCAATCACCACAAAATCCTTCATCATTTAAACGAAACTCAACTAGTTTCGAATCCTTTCTTCGTCCACCATTCGTTCCACAATCATACAACCAAAATAATTTCCCTTCATTTGCTCAAACAGCAGTCAGCAATCCTCATTTCAACAACAAAAATAACAACCAACCGGAATCACAGTTCGAAGCGAATCCGAGAAACCCATTCTTCAGTAAACCCAATGTAATAGGATTACTCGGTTTAACGACTCCACCATCAACTCCAATTAAGCCAGTCCAACAACCAACTCAAAAGCCTGCAATCGATCCTAGAAATGTTGAAGTAACACCAACCCAGGTGACAGCACCGCCCCTAACAACCACAACCACAACCACAACCACAACCACAACCACAATCACAACTACAACTACAACCGCTGTGCCAAAAGATATAAATCCAGCCTCGTTCGAGTACATCAACTCAATTTGTGGTCGCGAGAACGCTAATAACATCGACATGCAAAAACTTAATGTCAAAGGTCAAGTAATATCAAAATCAAGATTCCCCTGGATAGTTGCAGTTTTTCAAAAGAACAATAAGCAATATAAATTCAAGTGTGGCGGAAATCTAATATCGACAAGGACCGTTGTAAGTGCAGCACACTGTTTCTACAACGGATTCGAAATAATCAAACCAGAAGAAATTATGGTGTCCATGGGTCGGCATAACTTAACAGAAACATTGGATTCAGCAAATATCGATGCCGAACGGATTATTCAACATCCGGATTACAGACCTACTCTCATAAATTTCGACGCTGATATAGCAATTGTGCGACTCAAGCAAAGTGTGGTGTAAGTATTTCAAAAGAGCAATTTTGTTTCATTAAAAATTTGTTTAACAATTACAATCTTTAGTTTTACAGTCGCTATCAGACCGATTTGTATGTGGCAAGGTGCAGTTGATTCTCGTGAACTTGAAGGTGTGTCTGGAATTATTGTTGGTTGGGGTGGTGATGGACGTCGCAATACGACAACTGTTCCAACTCTGGTCAATGCAACTGTTGTTTCGGAAATAACTTGTTTGAGATCCAACGATGTGTTTATATCGTTGACGTCGAATCGAACACTATGCGCTGGCAATTTGGATGGAAGCGGTCCTTGTATGGGCGATTCGGGTAACGGATTAATGATCCGAAACCGAAATAAATGGATGCTGAGAGGAACAGTTTCCGCTGCTCTTGGAACAGCAGATCGTCCTTGCATGCAAGATCAATACGCAATATACTCGGATATTGCAATGTTTGTTGAATGGATTCGATTGAATATGTTGTTGTAAGAGTTTAGATTCAAATGATGCTTTCTGTATATAATGTATATTTTTGTAAATAAAATAAAAAAAATTATTATTACACGACTAACTTAACAGAGTAGAAAAATAAGTAAAAACCTTAGTTGTTTTGCAAAATCTGCAGTCAATGCATCTCGTTGGAGTTGTACAATGTACACGAACGTTGGTTTGCAAAGTCAAATTCCAAAAAACTGATGATTTGATGATATACACAGGGCCGGCCTTGGCCACCTTGGCGCCCTTTTTTTTATTGTAAACTATACAACTTCCTTCTCCAGAATTAAAAAGGGTGGAACTTGTCTCACTTATAAAATTGCAAGTTGATGAAAAAGTAGAATTTATACTTGAAAGAATAACTGCGTGTATTTCTCCTACGCAAATATTATTAACATTTCAAGTCACTAAGTTACACCGTTACACGTTATAGATACATTGTTAAAGAATTAATTTGAGAAAATATTAAAATAAAATAAAATCAAATCACCAGACGATTAAATATAAAATAAGCAACCATCAATATACAGTCAGTCACAAAAGTAAGTACACAGTATGCATTAAACTACTTTATGTTGCAATAGCTCTATGATTGCAATTATCTTGGCCTTGAAACAAGTTTGATCTGTTGTCCAACATGTATTCAGTTTGGATACAAGCAAAAAAGGACCGTTATGTAAGCTTAACTCGTTGCTTTGGAGATAGCTTACAAAATTAAACTAATTTTTATGACAAAAGTAAGTACACAGTTTGAATATTCCATTGTAACACTTGCACAAATACTCACAATTTTCAAAAAAAGGTGAGTTTTTTTTTCAATTTTACAATTCCTTCATTTGTTTTGATTGCTTTTTATGCAAAACTAACACTTAAATAGGACAAAAGTTGATATGGCTCCTAGAGGTAACCAACTTTCACAAGATTTGAAGGATTTGAGAACCAAGCATCATTTAGGAAACAAAAGCATAAGAGATATTGCAAAAATAATTGATACAAGCCCATTTACAATTCTTAAAATATTGACAAAGTACCAACGTACATTGCATTATATTTGAGATGCTCTTTTGCAAATTTAATTCTTTTTCTATTTATTTTATTTATAAAAGGTATTTTTCTGATGTTTCTACCATTGTAACCATCACTTTTTGAAATCCGCCAAATAGTTTAGGGGTTACATTGCTTACCAATTTCTTCAGAGACTTGTTGTTGTATTTTTGGGGCACTTAATTAAGGTTTAGTTTTGATTTTCCGGATAATGATTCGATTTTCTGCAGGTGTGAAGATACGTGGGCGTCCGCTGCGGGCTTTATTTTTAGTGTTTCCTGTACGTTGGTACTTTGTTATTATGTTATGAATTGTAAATGGGCTTGTATCAATTATTTTTGCAATATCCCTTATGCTTTTGTTTTCTAGATGATGCTTGATTCTCAAATCCTTCAAATCTTGTGAAAGTTGGTTACCTCTGGGAGCCATAGCAACTTTTGTCCTATTTAAGTGTTAGTTTTGCATAAAAAAAAAACAATCAAAACAATTGAAGGAAATGTAAAATTGGAAAAAAACTCACCTTTTTTTCAAAATTGTGCGTATTTGGGTACATTTGAGGTTCTTGGTACACATGAGGGAAAGGGACATTTGAGATGATTGGACATTGGGACTTTACAAAAACTCCCAGTTAGTAGGACATTTGAGGTGACTGGTACATTTGAGGTGGCTGGTACATTTGAGGTTCTTGGTACACATGAGGGAAAGGGACATTTGAGATGATTGGGACATTGGGACTTTACAAAAACTCCCAGTTAGTAGGACATTTGAGGTGACTGGTACATTTGAGGTGGCTGGTACATTTGAGGTTCTTGGTACACATGAGGGAAAGGGACATTTGAGATGATTGGGACATTGGGACTTTACAAAAACTCCCAGTTAGTAGGACATTTGAGGTGACTGGTACATTTGAGGTAACTGGTACATTTGACGTTCTTGGTTCATTATTATGACATGAGGGAAAGGGACATTTGAGATGATTGGGGTGGGGTTGTTTTTTCTATCGTTGTAATTGTAGTTGTGGTACATTTGTTTTGTACTCGTATTCTAGTTTTCTGGTGAGAAAGAGAGAGATTGTATCGCAGCAGTGAGCGTGAAATAAATGCACAGAAAGAGAAGCTGTTTACTTTAGAATTTAGATGTCGCTCCTTTTTTTCTCCTATTGAGAATTGAGAGTACAATAAACATAAAATGAACAGAGACGAAGAGGAGTTAGAAAAGAAGAAGAGTTTTTCGTTTTGTGTGAGGTGTGAGGCAATACATTTTTTTGCTTTGAGGTGATGGGACATTTGAAAGCTATGTATGCGACATTTGTACCACCTCATGTATGAGGTTCCCATCACTAGTATTTGTGCAAGTGGTACAATGGAATGTTCTAACTGTGTACTTACTTTTGTCATAAAAATTTGTTTAATTTTGTAAGCTATCTCCAAAGCAACGAGTTGAGCTAACATAACGGTCCCTTTTTGCATGTATCCAAATTGAATACATGTTGGACAATAGATCAAACTTGTTTCAAGGCTAAGATAATTGCAATCATAGAGCTATTGCAACAGAAAGTAGTTTAATGCATACTGTGTACTTACTTTTGTGACTGACTGTATATGCATGTAATATATTCAATTATACAATCAAAAGGTATACTTATAATGGTCCGTGCTGTGCTGTGGTTGAAGATGAAGTGGCAGAGAAAAGCTCTGACCAGTAAAGCAACAGCCAAAAAGACTCAACTTACAACTCCACATGCAACTGTGACTTTCCAGTGAACTCTCTTAAATTTAATAAAGTACCACTTGAAGCTTGAACAAATAACAGAAAGTATTCAATCACTCAATCATTGATAATCAAAGTACCGCTTGCAAGATAGACAAAATTAAGTCACTCAAATCGGAAGCTGCAAGTACAGTGGAGTTGTAAATTGATTTACAAAGAAGAAAAAGTTAAGTATGGAAAAAATATGAAATTGAATTCTTATTTACAATTTGATATGCAAATCAAAAAAATGAACTTAAATGAATAGGTTTAATTAAAATAAAGAATGTTAGAATAGTCCAAAACATACATATATACATGTATTTTTCATTAAATTGTTTAAATAATTTTGTAATAATAATTGTTTTTATTCTGAGTATTGATTTATTGTTTATTTTTTTTTTTACTTTAAAAATGTCAAAAACAAATTTATTTAAGGAAATCAAGTTTATTTCACCATCGATCGAAACATTCAATCCTTTTATCCTTTCTTCATTATACTTACTTACTTACTTAAGGTGGCGCTAAAGTCCGTTGTGGACTTGGGCCTCAATCAACAGTCTCCGCCAGCTAGCTCGGTCCTTAGCTAGTCGTCTCCAGTTTTGCACTCAAGTTGATTGAGGTCCTCTTCCACTTGAGTGTGCCACCTGAGTCGCGGTCTTCCTCTCCTCCTACGTCCCTCGGGACAGTGTCGAAGGCTTTCCGGGCCGGAGCATTGGTGTCCATTCGCTCTAAATGACCGAGCCATCTGAGTCTCAGGACCTTGACCCTTCTGGCTAGGTCAATGTCGTTGTACAACCCGTAAAGTTCGCTGTTGTATCTTCTTCGCCATTACCCTTCAATGCACACGGGGCCAAAGATGACTCGAAGAACTTTCCTCTCGAAACAGCCTTAGGCACTTTCATCCGATTTTGTCAGGGTCCATGCTTCCGCACCATACAGCAGGACTGGGATGATGAGTGTGTTGTACAGTTTTACCTTAGTTGCTCCAGAGAGGGCTTTTCCACTCAATTGCTTTCTTAGCCCAAAGAAACAGCGATTAGCAAGAGTTATTCTTCGTCTGATCTCGGCGCTGGTATTATTGGCCGTGTTTCTACTATTTCGAAGTTATATGCGTCTATTGTGACGTTCTGTCCGTGCCGTCGGTTTGGGTGTCGGTCCTCGAAGACAGCATATACTTCGTTCTTCCCTCATTTACCGCTAAACCCATTTTTGCCGCTTCTGTCTCGATTCTCACAAAGGCGCCATTGACATAACGCTGTGAAATGTATCAATTAATCGGTGTACGCGAGAAGTTGAACAGATTTTTGGAAGATAGTGCCTCTGGTGTTAACGTTGGAGTTCTGCACTATCTTCTCAAGAACGATGTTAAAGAAATCGCATGACAGTGCATCGCCTTGTCTGAATCCTTTTTTGACGTCGAAAGATTCCGTTAACTCGTTGCCAACCTTGATGGTCGTCATTTTGCACAAGCGAACGAGCTTGGCAGGGATGCCAAAACTAGACATAGCTTTATACAGTTCGTCTCTGTAGATGCTGTCATATACGCGGCCTTAAAATCGATGAAAAGGTGGTGGGTATCGATTTGGAGTTCATAGGCCTTTTCCAGGATCTGCCGCAACGTGAAAATTTGGCCGATGGTTGACTTTCCTGGCCTGAAGCCACATTGATGAGGACCAATCAGATTGTTGACGAAAGACTTCAGACGTTCACATATTACGGCAGAGAGGATCTTGTAGGCGATGTTTAGATGATTTGGTGCATGCTCCTTTCTAGCTCGTCGCCTGCTGCTTTGAACAACTCGGCAGCTAGTTCATCTGCTCCAGCGGCTTTTTTGGATATCAGCCGTGATATTGCGGTTTTCACTTCTTCTAGGTTGAGTTCACGGAATGTGAATCATTACCTAACACCATATTCAGTTTTTTAGAAAATTTATTTTGATTTTCAGTGACAACAGCATCAAGATTAACCTCATCAACAGCAACATCATCATCATTTGTAACCATATTATCAGCAACATCGGCACCAGCCACATTAACATTTTTAAAGCAACATTATCAGTCTCACTCTCAACATTATCGTTTTCTACTTTTCCGATTTCCTTACTTTCTTTTACGTCATCAACAACATCAAGAGGAACGCCAGCATCAGTAGTCTTTTGATTTTGTACCTCGTTGGACTTGTTTTCGTGTTGGTCGTCGATGTCAATCACGGGAGGTGTAGAAAGGGGAGTAGAAATGATTTTGTTGGAACTACTCGGTTTTGGAAGCGTAGGTGTGAGACATGACTGAGCCAGAGAAGGAGGGTTTTTTTGATGAGCATTATGTATTACTACGTTCCGATCTTGTGGTGTGGAAGATACCGCAAGAGACGAATTTTTTCCAGCCCTAGTCGAAAACCGTTTGCTACTTTCATCAACATTGATGTTTCTCTGAGCACGAGTAATATCACGAATATGACGACTTGAATCCAAGTTACTTGAATTCGCATGCACATTAGCACTTTTAGCAACTGCACTCTGAGAATTTTTAACGAAATATGTTGACAGATCTCTCAGTTTCTCAATACACAACTGCAATGGAATTTGCATGCAGAATTTGCATTTGAAAAACAAACCTTCACAAGATTTTATTGTCTTTAAGTCTTTTTTGGTTAAATTACAGCATTCCAAATGCAATTTTTTGCCACACAAATCACACGAAAGAAAATATTCGTCGGAAATGGTTTTAAGGCACTTCTGACATTTAGAACTCATATTAAGAATTTTTAATTGAAAAGAAGAACAAAAACACAACTGGTTAGTACAGAATCAAATCAATTTTTTTGCCGTCAATTTAATCAATTTTTTTGTCGTCGTGTCGTCGTTATACAATCTAGTGGTCCTGCCAAATCCCCAGCATTGACTGCGATTCTACTATGATGTTCCCTTGTTTAATCTAGATTTTACTACGACCAAAAGACTTGCAGTCCACATATCCCCATCTCTGATCTGAAAAAAATTTTCAAATGACTGTGAGTGCATCAGCAGGGCAAGATCAAAGCAAAATACTCCCCTCTAGAACTTGAAATGACTCCTCTGTGAAAATTTGAAACGACAGCCTTGAGGTGGAAGGAGCCATTCAAGACTAGACTTCAAAACCATAAGACAATAATGCAAACAATTGTTTCATCAAATCCATTGCAATGTTAAGCCAAGGACAGATAACAAGATTATAAATTTAAGAGATTAAGTTTTAAAATATTTGCATCTGCAATTCATTTAGATTGGGCAAGTTAAATAAATCCTAAATAAAACAAATTATAAGATAACGAAAAAGTAACAGATAATCTTCAGCAGTTTAAAATTAGACAAATAAACAATATTGGTCTGTAAATATGCAGCACGGCATAAGTTATATCTTAAATCTGAGCTGTTTACATTGCTTTATTATAAAAAGCTTAGTTCCTAATTTGAAAGGGAGTAGATCAGATTAATTAGAACTCAACTTACAATGAGTGCATCAGAATTATCCCCGACGGTCGTTAAAGATCTTTGCGAAAGATATTCAAGACAGAAAATCAAAAGTAACGTTGAAATACTAAGCTATTCAGTCAAAAGTGCAAGTGATGCTCCAGCAGGATTCCTTGGCCGTCATGAAATTTTGTCGGTTGTTATTCAAAAGAATCCAGATGAGGGACCAAAGGAATTAACTTTCTTCATTAAAACATCGCCTAAAGACATAACATCGGTTCAAAAGTATATTGAAGAATTTGGAGTTTTCTCAAAAGAAGTACAGGTGTATCGTGATTTATTACCAAAATTGCAAGAAGGGTTTCCAGAGTTTTCAGCTCGATGCTTTTACGCCAAAGATGAAATCCTAGTTTTCGAACACTTGGGGGAGTTGGGCTTCCGAATGGGATCTACACGTTCAGGTCTGTTAGATCTGGATCACTTAAGATGTGGCTTAAGTTCATTGGCAAGTCTGCATGCTTCCTCCATTATATTTGAAACCAGAAATTCGAAGAAAATCATAGAAATGTTTCCGAAAATTGTTGAAGAAAACGCATATCCTTCGGATGAAAACAATATTCGTCGAGAAAATTTCAAATACTGCGTTGGGGCTCTGTGTGAAATCATCAAAATTATGCCCGAGTTTAAGGATTCAAATCGTTTGGAATATATTTTGGAGAAATTCTCAAGGCAAATGAACCGGATTTTCGATATTGTCAAACCAGCCGAAAACTTCTTGAATGTTCTAAGCCATGGTGATCTATGGGCTAATAACTTGCTATTCAAGTATGAAAACAATCGTCCAGTTCAAAGTCGAATTGTTGATTTTCAACTAACACGATACGCGCCACCCATATTGGATGTATTAACATTTCTTACTATTCCTACAAGCCAGAAGCTTCGTTCCGAGCATTTGGACTCACTTTTGGACAGTTACTATTCGATGTTGGGATATTTCCTGAAACAAAATGGATTGGATATTAAAGATGTTTTGCCAAGGCAACAGTTTGACGATAGTTTTAAAAAAGTATAAAATATTTGGTTTGATGGAGAGTTGTTTATATTCTCACTTAACGATTTTGCCGAGTGATTTGACAAAAAGCATTACTTCAGATGAAGGTTTTGATGAGTTCTTCAAAATCAAAAGAAACGAGGTATGTGTGACAGCTTTCACTACCGACATGGTGTATAGAAGTAGGCTTTCTGATATGTTATCTGATTTTGTTAATAATTATGTTTTAAAATAAATGTTTTTTAGCATGTTTTTCTCGCTAAATTATGTTTTTATTTTCCAAACTTTCCCTACTCTTGTTGTTGATTGAATACACGCAAGAAATGGTGATTACTTACTTACTTAATTAAACTTCTCCAGCCAGCTCGGGCCCTGGCTAGCTGTCTCCAGCTTGTACCTCTGGTGTTGACAATGGAAATTTGTACAATCTTTTCAAGAATGATGTTGAAGAAATCGCATCACAACGCATCGCCTTGTCTAAAACCTTTTTTGACATCAAAAGCGTCCGTTAGGTTTTTTCCGATCATGATGGAACAGCGTGAATTTTCCATTGTCATCTTACACAGACGGACGCTTTGTACGATTCGGCAACTAGCCCGTCTGCCACAGTGGCTTTGTTCGACTTAAGTTTAGATATCGCTATCTTCACTTCGTCCATGTCGGGTGGGTGGAATTGTCGGCCTTCTGCACCAAAATTGAATGGTTCTGTATTGCTGACGGAGTTTTGGTCGTCATCGCCATTATACAGCTTGGAAAAGTGGTCTTTCCATATCTTCAGCACTGACAGTTCTACTACGATGTTCCCATGATGGTTCCTACAGACTTCGGTTCGGGGTGTATAGGCCCTGGAGGTTTGTTTTACCTTTTTGAAAAACTTTCGAACCTCGTTCCCGTTGTGACATCCCTCTATCTCCTCGATCGCGCGCTTCTCATGCTCCCATTTTTTCTTTCTGAGAAGTTTATACTCCTCTCTCCTTTTCTGCTCGTAGAGCTCACGAGATGCTCGTGTCCTTCTTTGCTGCGCCGCGCCGCTTTGTATGTCTCGTGTTTAGCTGCATGTGCCCGCCGGCATTTATCGTCAAACCAGGGGTTTCGTTGTCGTGGCCGTGTAAACCCTAGCACTTCAGAGGCGGCATCCAGTGTTGCCACTGGTTCTCTATATTTTGTGCTGGCAGCAAAGGACTTCTGAGGAGATTTTCGGAGACACGATCGGAAAAGGATCTAGCAAGCCTTTGCGATTGAAGCCGTTTGACGTCAAATTGTCTTTAAGTATTTTCACATGTTGGCCTTGATCTGGATATCCGCATGTGTATCTTGGCTACAACAAGGTAGTGGTCCGTCTCCGTATGCATATCTTATAATTGAGTTGAACGCAACAGTCAATTTGCGGAAATTATTCGAATCAAGTTTTCCAAAGACTTCACATCCATATGTGAACAGTGGTATAAGAAGAGAACGAGCAAGAAGTTTTCTGGTGCTCTCTGGTGTAAAATTACTAGGGGGCCAAAGTGATCGCAGTCCTCCATAAACTCTTCGCACTATGTAATTAATATGGTCATCCCAACTGAGTGTGGAGTCAATAAGAACACCAAAACTTCGATTGGAACTTGAAAACGGAATAGCTGTATTGTTAAGCACAATTGACGAAAAATATTCACTTTGAATAGTATGTTTGTATATAATCATACTAGATAATTTTCTAGGGTTAAGAACTAACAAATTGGTACAAGATTATCGTTGAAAAGACTCTAGATCGTCGTTAAGACAACTAATGCCATCTTCAACAAGACCTAGTGGCCTTGACAAGAAGACTTGTGCGTCATCAGCGTATAGATGGAGTTCACTGAAAGTAACACATCTGAAAATATCGTTTATATACAAATAGAAGATTAAGGGTCCCAAAATGGATCCCTGTGGGACGCCAGATGTGACCGGAAGAAAAGATGACGAGGAGCCGTTGGAAAATACTGCTTGTTTTCGTTCACCAAGGTAATTTCTTACTAGTTTTACCGCAGTTGCATGGAAATTAAATTCAGTAATGAGTTTTCTGTAAAGAACATTATGGATAAGGGAATCAAAAGCTTTTGAGAAATCGAGCATAACAAGTAGGGTCAACTTATCACATTCTGACGTCCGATGACAAGAATTGACAAAATTGAGCAAAACATGTCGTACAGTTATGTTTTGGCCTATCATAACCAGATTGATTAGGATGAAGAAGTTTTATGACTGTGAAGATGTGAGCTTATTTGCAATACGTTCATTTTTTGATTACTTTCGATAAAACGGGTAAGATAGTAAGTATATCGAGGTTACGTATTCTAGGCGCTTTATAGAAACATCCAACCAATATTTATTGGTTAAGTTTTGTCTTTTCTTATTTTTTGTTTTTGTTTGTTTAATCGGGTTAGAATTTGGGCACACAGAGATCAGAGTAATTAATGTGGGTTGGGTACCTAATCAGACAATAATTTGTAGGTTTATGGGGTATGCGTATGGTATATAAAGTTCGCCTTTGTGAGAATCGAGACAGAAGTGGCAAAAATGGGTTTAGCGGTAAATGAGGGAAAAACGAAGTAAAGGGTTTTTCAATAGAGACGTGGAAGTACATTTGATGCCATTATGTATGGAACTCGATTTCTTTCGCATGGCCACCACGGGCGCGCTTGCAGAAGTCCAGACGCTGAACCCAATTTTCGATGGTTTTCAAGCATAAATCGGCCGATACTGCTGCAATTTCATTATTCGTACGAAGTTCATCAATCGTCGCTGTCTTGTTGGTATAAACCATAGATTTGACGTAGCCCCACAGAAATAGTCTAACGGCGTTAAATCGCATGAACGAGGCGGCCAATTCACAGGTCCATTTCTGGAGAAATGCGCTCATCGAACCTCGTTCTCAATAATTCGATTGTTTGGGCCACTGTGTGACATGTGGCACCGTTCTGTGGAACCACATATCGTCCAAGTCCATATCATCCAATTCATTCCAAAAATAATCGGTTAGCATTGAGCGGTAGCGATTCCCATTCACAGTAACGTGCCGGTCTTGATCATCACAGAAGAAGTACGGCCCAATGACACCACCAGCATGTAAACCGCATCAAACAGTGATTTTTTCGGGATGTAATGGTGCCTCGTGAAGCACATGTGGATTGCTGCCTTGTTGTGGCTGCGGAAAAAGAATGAAAGATGATTATGTTTTTCATGTCCATGTTTTATTTGAGAAGAAAAAAAAATCAAATTATACACTGATACTGGTGCGGTTCTCCAGGGTTTTTTTGAGACGTTTCTTCTTCTACCATCAATGGAACAGGTTAGGATGTATGTGCCGGTATTCAAACGATTCTGAAGAGTTTTGCTCTTCTCAGAAGCACTGCGTCCGACAAAGTCAGTCCAATGGAATGGTTCCAGAAGACGTCCGGACTCTTCCGAATGCTTCCGGACGACCAAGGTACATCGGCTGGGCGGCATAATATTCTTATGTTCCAGGGCGGCCGAGGATGGGTGTTCCAGTAGCCAGGGTCAACGTCACCTGCAAAATAAAAGAATTTTCATGTGGCAAAACCATTAATGAAAAGTACAAAATACTTAGCTTCGGCATGGGTTGTCCTTCATTCCGTGTTGGAGTTGGCCGTCTGGGTGGTTTGTTTTTTTTCTTTTTTTTTGCATCCTTCCTTCTTGTTGTTATGCTTTTATGTTTTATATGTTTATTGTTCCATATTTAGTGTAATATTTAAATAATTTCCTCGGATTAACATTATAAAAACGCGCGAAAAAGAAAAACGTGTTAAACTTTGCAATTTGCAAATAAATAATTTCGAATTTTTGTTCTGTCAAAGTTAAATGTACAAGTGACAGATGACAGCTCATTTCGTATCCCACTGTAGCGAGGGAATTTTTTTGTTATCGAGGACACGACCCTGGGTAGAAGAAGAAGAGGGAGGGTCGTTATTTACTGGCCGGATTTGAATATCTGCGGGAAAGACCGTTGTACTTCTCAGCCGATAGTGCGGGCCAATGGTAACGAAGAGTCGTTACATAATAACGATGAGGTGATGGGCTAGGTAGAAAAAGGTACCGTAGATCGTACAGTAACGACAATTTTTACCATCGTCGTCGGTACGATCGATACCAGGCAAAAATCGAAAATCAATATTCAAAAAGAAAGTAGTGAGGGCGGTCGTTGTGGTCTTACATTAACCTAGTAACGAATAGTTTGTGCCGGTAGAACGATTAAAGAATTGGAATTGTGCTCGCGGGTAGAAAAGCCTAAGAATAGCTAGATCCAAGATTGTGTTTATTCGTTTTGCTAAAAGCGCCTACAGGTGAGTGTGTGAAGAAGGCAATTTAGTGCGTTTTAGTGATATTTTTTTTTATATAACCAAATTAGGGTGAATTTTTGGGTGGTCGCAATCCGAGCTAGAGCGAAAAACGAAAGCCGGTCGCCCGTACAAAGTGACATCTAGCTGTTGGAGGGAGGGCAAAAAAAAGCCCCGAAGATAAATTTGACCCGTGAAGCACCCGGGTCCACAAGTAACCCTATTTTAGTTAAAATATTTGGTAGTGTAGTGACTAAGTGGGCAGCTGAAGTAAGCCTTTTCGCACACACTGAGCGCCCCGAAAATTCACCCGCGCAGCGGATTTTGCCTCCGCCGATGAAAAGTTTATCGTACGCATGCAAATAAAAGAAAAAACGGAAAATCATTGTTGCATAAGCAAACGAAGGTGCCGTCCGATAGTCCGGTACTGAAGCCCTGTTCAAGTACAGATCACCAGCAGGCAAGAGACGCCTGAGCCCGTATGGAAGAACGACGTTTTTGCTTTACCTTGGCTTCGAATTTAGATAACAATTTATAACTTTTTATTTATTCCTAATATTATTTATTTAATATCTTAGTCTATTTATATTCTTCAATTATTTTCATAACATTCATTTATTATCCTTATTTTTTTGTTGTAATATTTTTGTTTGTTCATTATTCTCGCTGTCGTTTTTTTTTAAACTCAGTTCAGAATTCTTTTTTTTCTTGTTCCAATTTATAATTTTATTTCAACTTGCCATAGGGAGCGTTTGCTAACGTGGGGTGGGGGTTAACCGTGTAGGTAAAGAGTGCATAAGCAGCGCGACGGCGACGACGACGACGACGACGTCGACGACAGCGCACGTGCAACGCAAGATTTTGCTCCTCCCCTCGTATACTCCCGCATAAGAGCTCTGTGTAGGCAGGAACTGGGGATTGTAGGTCAAGCCCTGGATTGGGCAATATTGAAACCCCCATTTTATCAAACCGACTCTTAGGTGGAGGTTGAGATAAATACTTAATTAGGATAAATTTATTAGTAATTAAACTTATTTCTAGTTAAATTGTTTCTTTTGGTTAGTACAATTTCGTTGCATAAGTTGATTTTTTTTGTATTCCTGGATGTTTTTGAAGAAATAAATCGAATGTCAATTATAAATTAAGCCTAGAATGTTTGTCCGGCTTCGATCTTTTTCTTCATTCGTTCATGTCTGAGGCCTAGGTCGTCATGAAGTGGTGAGTCAGTTTGAAGGAGGTGCGGTAAGGTAAGCGGGTTTTCGAAGGGGTGGCATGTAAGATCACCACTGACTTGTCTTCAGATTTGGGGAATCCGAGATTCCGGCCGAATGGATTCCAGGCTGGGAGGGAACAGGCCAAACCGTGACGTCATCAACGGTGTCCGAGGAAAGCGAACAAGTGGTGGTGGTGTACTTTTTTTTTGAATTCTAGCGTTCGAAGGCATGATTTATGTTTTTGGAAAGAGGTGAGGTCCAGCTACGGTGGCAAGACCCCCCCATCCGACGAGAATAGCTGAGCAACGCAAGCATGCCGCAGCTACCGTAGCGGACATTCCTTCCCTTCCCCGATTCCGACCTAGCCCCTCTCCTGATGGTTCCTTCCGCACCCGTCCCTCTCCTACCCATACCCTCCCTATTGCCTCGTTTCAAATGGCGCCCATTCGTGTTGCCCAAGTCTTTCCCTATTGTTCTGACAGTTTTCGTTTCGACGTCGAAGCAGCTCGTATGTCTTGACCGGTATGGCTCATAAGCACGACCAGTTAATTGCGACGGTCTGTTTTGACGGCGGCTGTCAGAACATATCAGTGCCGTCCTTGATTGCTTTCGCGGAAGAGTCGAGAATCTTGGATGACTTCTAGTTTATAGTTCATAATCATTAAATGGAAACGCGCCAAGATTCTTGTACTGTGAAGCGAAAGTAATGTACATGTGTCCTGTTTCGGTAGAGATCGTTGTCAGCTTGGAGACAAATCGTAAGTCTTGAAGCGGATAGCTCTTAAGCAAGCCACCTCAATTGCGACGAGGCGTTTCCTTGCAGGCGGCGATACCTATCGAAAATCGTGTAGATGTGTCGTCAAAATTGTTTCTTTGTTAGTTCGCTTTTCTCGGATAAGAATTTACAAATTATTAATCGAGAAAATCAAGCAAGTCAGTAATATGGATCAACATAATGGAAAAAGACAGCAGCCCTTTTCGAAAGCCAGCTGCCTGAAACACCTCCGTATGTTATTTAGAAACTAAAATCAAAAATTTATTAAAGAGAATCACTCCGCTATTGAGGTTTAGGAATTATCAGAGTAAAGTGTTAACAGAATTTGATAAAGGTGTTGGGATATATTGTTAGGAATAAGTTTTGTTAAGATAGAAGATAGCTTTGTTTGTTAATTATATACGTTTTTTTTGATAAGTAGTGAATTTATTTTTAATTAACACCAAGAAAATAAGACCTTATCGCCTAGTTCGTCACCTCATCAGTACCCAGGATATCAGATTGATATAGATTAAAGTGAAGTTGGATGAGCTGGTATCAGTTAGGTGAGGAGGAAGAGAAGACGGTGAGGGCAATAAAAGACAAGTGTGGAAATAGACCAGTCACTAGATCCTTATTAAAACAAAGTGGGAACAGCAGGAGAGAGATGCCCGTCTCACACTCCCCGGAAAAAGAAACCGTAAAGGGTACTCGTGGCTCGGAACAATCGAGTTCTGATCAACAGGAAAGACCCCAGAGCGCACAAGAAGGCCTGGGTCAAAGTCATTCGGGTAGTGGTAATTCCTCGGGGAGTCAGATAACTTCGGTTCATACCCCTTCTTTTAGCAATATTAGCCCTCCGGGCAACCCGAGTTCAGCAAATAGAAATAAAAATCCTCTAAAACAAATTTTAGAAATAATAGGAGTTCAAGCGACCCGAGCGGCCGATCAGAATTTAATTGACATGGACGAACAGGCCGGTTGGGCTGAGAGACCTGAAGAAAGGGCTGGAATCTCCCATGAAATCAGAGCGGCAATCAATGTGGCTGTCACGGAAACGGTGAAAACCGAAATTCAAAAGGGACTGGCCGAGTTTTTCAGGGAACTCAATATCCCTTCACGGGTGACTCAGTCTGTGGAAAATAGGGCTCCTGAAGTCCACCACGCGCCAGCGACTAATCCACCAAACAACGGTCCATTATTCAGCCAGCCACCACCGCCGATACATGACCGACCACCCCAGCTGGATCATTGTGCAAGGCCTTTCGTCCCAGTTGGTAACCCAGGTTTAGGGATGGGGGGAAGTCAACCAGGGACTTCATTTTGGGGTGGACCGATGCCTAATCCAGGATGTCCCCCACCAACTTGGTTTTCTCCCGTTAGTTTTTCTAATGGCGTGAGTCGTCCAGCTATCCGAGTGGATAAATGGGGCATAGTGTTCGATGGAAAGTCAGAATCTCTCACGGTAGAAGATTTCATCGGACGGGTAGAAATGTTACAGGCAAGCCATAACTGCTCCTGGACTGAGGTTTTAAGAGACTTTCACCTCTTTCTCGCTCACGATGCCAAACAGTGGTACTGGCAGTATCAGATGGAGAATTCCACACGTCGTCCCGATTGGCCAATGCTGCGAGAAGCCTTGAAGCGACAATTTAGAAATCCCAAAACGGATTGGGACATTATGCGCGAGATAGGGGCCAGGCAGCAAGGGTTGAGAGAGTCCAGCGACGATTTTTTCGCTGCCATTAGCAAATTGCGCTACCAACTTAGAACGCCTGTGAATGAGGCAGATCTAGTAAGAGTGGTCAAAGGCAATCTGAATGAAAGGGTAAGAAACTTAGTCTATCCTCAGGCAATCTATTCGATGGATCACTTGAGGATAGCCTGTAAAGAGGTGGAATATGTGTTTTATAAGGAAGATAGGGAAAATAAAAGATTCCCGAAGCCACCGGTTCGATTTGCCAATGAACTCGATGCGGATGTGACGCATGGAGAGTATTTAGAGGCATTTCATCAACAGGGTCTTCGTCCGAAACAAAATCGAGGATACGGAGACGCTAAGTCGTGGGTTTGCTGGAACTGCAAGGTGCGGGGTCACTCGTTCGTAGACTGCCCATCCTCAGTCAGGAACATTTTTTGTTATAGGTGCGGTCAGGAAGGAGTGATTACTCCAAAGTGTCCAGTATGCAACCCGGAAAACTCGATTCGGAACGCGAGGAACCAGGGGGATACGCGTTCGTCCGAGACACCCCCAGCGACGTCCAATCTCCAATAAGAGAGTCAAATAAAGGCAATGGCCAAATTCAAATACTATTAAGAGATAAATCAAATATAAATATTAACCCCAACAATGACGTAATTAACCGGAAATGGAAACCCCTTCACGTAAGAATAAAAGAATACCGAGAAGCAAGAGATCGTATCTTCGGTAGTAACACCGCAGGTCCGACCAAAAGAATCCTCAAGACTAGAGAAAGGTTTAAGAATAGGAAATTAGTAAGAAAAAGCATAGCGTCAACAGTAGTGGATACTAATTCCGACCCCCGGCCGTATGCTAAAGTTGGGATCGCTAACAAGGAGGTGCTAGGCCTACTTGATAGCGGGGCTAGCGTTAGTATCCTGGGGAAGGGTTGCCTGAAATTAATAGAAGAAATTGGATTAAAAGTACAACCTTATAAGTCGGGAGTTAGGACTGCTGACGGAAGGAATCAAAATATTGTCGGTAAGGTCCACACGTTAATAAAGTACAAGCAAGAGAATCACCCAATAACACTGTACTTAGTTCCGAATCTCGATCAGGAGTTATATTTAGGTATCGATTTTTGGAAGGCCTTTCAAATTGCTCCAAATTTGGTGAGTGCTTTGTCGGTACCGGAGGAAGAAGCCGATTTAAGAAATGCTCATGACCTTTCGTTCGATCAACGGTCTGCTTTGGAGGCCGTCAAGAGGAAATTCTTAGATTTTGACCGCCATGGCCTGGGGAAAACTTCGTTGGCAGAGCATTCAATAGATACGGGAGACTCGGTTCCAGTGAAGCAGCGACACTACCCCGTCTCTCCAGCGGTGCAAGCCAGTCTGTACCAGGAAATAGACCGGATGTTGAAGCTCGGAGTTATCGAGGAGAGCGAGAGCCCTTGGTGCTCACCGGTTGTCCTTATAAGAAAGCCAGGCCCAAACGGTACCATTAAATACCGTTTCTGCCTGGATTCGCGTAAGGTCAATGCGGTCACCAAAAAGGACGCTTACCCTCTCCCCCATATCGACGGGCTTCTCAGCCGGCTATCTGATACATACTATATAAGTAGCGTTGACCTAAAGGAAGCATTCTGGCAGATACCGTTGGAGAAACGGAGTAGGGAGAAAACTGCTTTCGTGGTGCCAGGGAGACCCTTGTACCAGTTCACGGTCATGCCATTTGGGCTGTGTAATGCTGCCCAAAGGTTATGCCGTTTAATGGACAAGGTAATCCCGGGGCGACTACGGGAACGAGTTTTCGTGTATTTGGATGATCTGCTCGTAGTTTCTCCAGACTTCGAGACGCATATCGCCTTGCTGGAGGAAGTAGCCGACTGTCTGAGGAAAGCAAATCTCACCATCAACGTTAAGAAGTCCAAATTTTGCTTCAAAGAGCTGAAGTATTTGGGCTATATCGTTGGTGGTGGGAAGTTGATGACCGATCCGGAGAAAATAGAAGCGGTTGTCAATTTTCCGTTGCCTAAAAATCCGAGGCAAGTCAGGCGGTTGCTTGGTCTAGCGGGGTGGTATCGGAGGTTCATCAAGAATTTTTCCAGCTTGACGGCTCCACTGACAGATACGTTGAAGAGCAAAAATACTAAATTCGTTATGACCAATGAGGCGAAAACCGCATTCGAGGAGCTCAAAAAGGCTTTAGTTTCTTCTCCAATTTTAGTTAGACCTGATTTTGCTAGGAGATTTTTCATTCAGTGCGACGCGTCGGATACCGGAATCGGCGCGGTCCTATTTCAAAAATACGAGGATGGCCAAGAATGTCCAATTTCTTATTTTTCCCAAAAATTAAATCCTTGCCAACGGAACTATAGCGTCACCGAAAGAGAGTGTATGGCGGCTGTAATGGCGATAAAAAAATTCCGGCCCTATGTTGAAGGCATGGAATTCACCGTCATAACCGACCATTCGAGTCTCAAATGGCTGATGTCCATGAAAGACTTGAGTGGGCGGTTGGCTCGGTGGAGCCTGGACTTGCAATCCTATGTCTTCGACATAGAGCACCGGAAAGGGTCGCTGAATGTCGTTCCCGACACTCTCTCTCGGGCGCACGCAGACGAATTAACGTTGGAATGGGTAGCCCCTCTCATAGATTTAGAATCGGCTGAATTCAAGTCGGAAGAGTATATGGAGCTGTTAGAAACCGTTGGAAAACACGCCGAAGCGTTTCCGGACTTGAAAACTGAAGACGGTTTTCTGTATAAGCGTACCATTCCTCAATCCACTCAAATCCCTCTATCAGATCACACTTGGTGTTTATGGGTTCCGTCGACATTAACTGAAGATCTAATCAGGAAGGCCCATAACCCCCCTAATTCCGGTCATGGAGGCATCGCCAAAACTCTCCATCGAATTCGGCAACATTTCTTCTGGCCGAACATGACTGTCCAGGTCCGTCAGTTTGTGGTTAATTGTGAGGTGTGTAAACTGTCTAAGTCTTCAAATCAAGTGTCCCGACCACCTATATGTACGAGCTATCTGTCTGAACGTCCGTTTCAAAAGCTGTATGTGGATTTTATTGGGCCTTACCCCAGATCAAAAAATGGTAATACGTGTGTTTTTGTTGTCCTCGACCATATGTCGAAGTATGTTTTTTTGAAAGCCTTACGTGCGGCAAATTCAAAAAGTATCATAAAGTACCTCAGGGAAGACATCTTCAACACGTTTGGTGTACCCCAAGTACTCCACTCAGACAATGGGAAGCAATTCGTCTCGAAGGAGTTTCAGAACTTCCTGCAACTGTATGGGATACGGCATTTTAAGACCGCCAATTATTCGCCCCAGTCCAACGCGTCCGAGCGGGTAAATAGAACCTTGCTTGCAGCTATTAGGTCGTACCTGAAGGAAGACCAACGGGACTGGGATGTCCATCTAAGCGAAATAGCTGCAGCGTTGCGGAGTTCGGTACACACGGCGATCGGGGTGTCCCCTTACTTTGCCGTTTTTGGGATGAATATGCTAACCCATGGCAGCAGTTATGAGTTAGTACAAAAATTGAACGTGCTTGAAGATGGCGAGATAGCAGCACTCCCTCGTAGTAACCGACTACAGCTTCTTAGGAGCCGACTCAAGGAGTCTATCCAAGAAGCCAATGAGAAGAGCGCGCGGGTGTACAACACTCGTTCCCGCAGCGTGCGATATCTGCCAGGTCAAGAAATTTACAAGCGAAACTTCATCTTAAGCGATGCTTCTAAGAGAATAGCAGCGAAATTGTGCCCTAAATATGTGAAATGTCGGATTGTGAAGTCAGTAGGTAAAAGCCTATACGAGTTGGAAAATCTAGCAGGGAAGAAAATTGGCATATTTCATGCCAAAGATTTAAAGCAGTGAGAAAATGTCAATAAGAAAAAAAGATAAACAGTTATAATCGAAAAAGGAATGAAACACTCATTCTAGTCAAAGATCATTAATATTACATTCCAGGCACTTTTTTTCTTTGAACTCTTACTTAAGGTTGAGTTCAGGAATTGCACTGGTGAAAACCCTATAACTAAAGACTGAACTTGTTGTTAACAATCTGTGATACTACGTGGAGCAGAACGTAGATGTTTTTAGAATTCAACATTCCCAACCGTGATATCTTCTCAAGACTGATTTTTCGTTTATCATTTGTTTCTTCTTCCCTTAAACTGTGATATTTTCTTAAGACTGATTTTCTTTAAATTATTTATTCCATCTTCCTGCGAACATCTGTGATATAGGCTTAGCCAACCCGTGTACTGTCCTTTTCATGTTATTTATTTATTCAAACTTTCTACTTTGATTTTGAATATCTAAACTCAGGCCCCAAATAAGTAAATCGCAACTCGGCACAACGACATTCACGACACAAAACACGAAAGTTAAAATGCCTACAATTGGTATCGGGTTTGTTTTTATTGCTTCAGCAAGCCATTTAGTCGAGTGTATGCAAACTTAAAATTACGTATTATACTTAAACTCAATGAACTTATAGTTAGAACCTTAAAACTATTGCGATACTTAAGTCTACGAATGCCTTAATCACAACCTCACCTCGATGAACAGCAATGTCTTTCATTGAAATTACGTATACCCGGCTTTTTGGCGTGAGTTCTTCCCCACTTTGAACAACGTTTGTTTAGGGAGCAGCCTTCACCGTCTCTGTCCTTCCAATGGCTAGTACCAGATCCGGAGTTTTGTTGTGGCTGCGGAAAAGAATGAAAGATTATTATGTTTTTCATGTCCATGTTTTATTTGAGAAGAAAAAAAAATCAAATTATACACTGATACTGGTGCTGGTGTCGTTCTCCAGGGTTTTTTTTGAGACGTTTCTTCTTCTACCATCAATGGAACAGGTTAGGATGTATGTGCCGGTATTCAAACGATTCTGAAGAGTTTTGCTCTTCTCAGAAGCACTGCGTCCGACAAAGTCAGTCCAATGGAATGGTTCCAAAAGACGTCCGGACTCTTCCGAATGCTTCCGGACGACCAAGGTACATCGGCTGGGCGGCATAATATTCTTATGTTCCAGGCGGCGAGGAGGGGTGCTCAGTAGCCAGGGCGGCCGAGGATGGGTGTTCCAGTAGCCAGGGTCAACGTCACCTGCAAAATAAAAGAATTTTCATGTGGCAAAACCATTAATGAAAAGTACAAAATACTTAGCTTCGGCATGGGTTGTCCTTCATTCCGTGTTGGAGTTGGCCGTCTGGGTGGTTTGTTTTTTTTTCTTTTTTTTTGCATCCTTCCTTCTTGTTGTTATGCTTTTATGTTTTAAATGTTTATTGTTCCATATTTAGTGTAATATTTAAATATTTTCCTCGGATTAACATTATAAAAACGCGCGAAAAAGAAAAAACGTGTTAAACTTTGCAATTTGCAAATAAATAATTTCGAATTTTGGTTCTGTCAAAGTTAAATGTACAAGTGACAGATGACAGCTCATTTCGTATCCCACTGTAGCGAGGGAAATTTTTTTGTTATCGAGGACACGACCCTGGGTAGAAGAAGAAGAGGGAGGGTCGTTATTTACTGGCCGGATTTGAATATCTGCGGGAAAGACCGTTGTACTTCTCAGCCGATAGTGCGGGCCAATGGTAACGAAGAGTCGTTACATAATAACGATGAGGTGATGGGCTAGGTAGAAAAAGGTACCGTAGATCGTACAGTAACGACAATTTTTACCATCGTCGTCGGTACGATCGATACCAGGCAAAAATCGAAAATCAATATTCAAAAAGAAAGTAGTGAGGGCGGTCGTTGTGGTCTTACATTAACCTAGTAACGAATAGTTTGTGCCGGTAGAACGATTAAAGAATTGAAATTGTGCTCGCGGGTAGAAAAGCCTAAGAATAGCTAGATCCAAGATTGTTTTTATTCGTTTTGCTAAAAGCGCCTACAGGTGAGTGTGTGAAGAAGGCAATTTAGTGCGTTTTAGTGATGTTTTTTTTTTTTTATAACCAAATCAGGGTGAATTTTTGGGTGGTCGCAATCCGAGCTAGAGCGAAAAACGAAAGCCGGTCGCCCGTACAAAGTGACATCTAGCTGTTGGAGGGAGGGCAAACAAAAAAAAAGCCCCGAAGATAAATTTGACCCGTGAAGCACCCGGGTCCACAAGTAACCCTATTTTAGTTAAAATATTTGGTAGTGTAGTGACTAAGTGGGCAGGTGAAGTAAGCCTTTTCGCACACACTGAGCGCCCCGAAAATTCACCCGCGCAGCGGATTTTGCCTCCGCCGATGAAAAGTTTATCGTACGCATGCAAATAAAAGAAAAAACGGAAAATCATTGTTGCATAAGCAAACGAAGGTGCCGTCCGATAGTCCGGTACTGAAGCCCTGTTCAAGTACAGATCACCAGCAGGCAAGAGACGCCTGAGCCCGTATGGAAGAACGACGTTTTTGCTTTACCTTGGCTTCGAATTTAGATAACAATTTATAACTTTTTATTTATTCCTAATATTATTTATTTAATATCTTAGTCTATTTATATTCTTCAATTATTTTCATAACATTCATTTATTATCCTTATTTTTTTGTTGTAATATTTTTGTTTGTTCATTATTCTCGCTGTCGTTTTTTTTTAAACTCAGTTCAGAATTCTTTTTTTTCTTGTTCCAATTTATAATTTTATTTCAACTTGCCATAGGGAGCGTTTGCTAACGTGGGGTGGGTGTTAACCGTGTAGGTAAAGAGTGCATAAGCAGCGCGACGGCGACGACGACGACGACGACGTCGACGACAGCGCACGTGCAACGCAAGATTTTGCTCCTCCCCTCGTATACTCCCGCATAAGAGCTCTGTGTAGGCAGGAACTGGGGATTGTAGGTCAAGCCCTGGATTGGGCAATATTGAAACCCCCATTTTATCAAACCGACTCTTAGGTGGAGGTTGAGATAAATACTTAATTAGGATAAATTTATTAGTAATTAAACTTATTTCTAGTTAAATTGTTTCTTTTTGTTAGTACAATTTCGTTGCATAAGTTGATTTTTTTGTATTCCTGGATGTTTTTGAAGAAATAAATCGAATGTCAATTATAAATTAAGCCTAGAATGTTTGTCCGGCTTCGATCTTTTTCTTCATTCGTTCATGTCTGAGGCCTAGGTCGTCATGAAGTGGTGAGTCAGTTTGAAGGAGGTGCGGTAAGGTAAGCGGGTTTTCGAAGGGGTGGCATGTAAGATCACCACTGACTTGTCTTCCGATTTGGGGAATCCGAGACTTCGGCCGAATGGATTCCAGGCTGGGAGGGAACAGGCCAAACCGTGACGTCATCAACGGTGTCCGAGGAAAGCGAACAAGTGGTGGTGGTGTACTTTTTTTTGAATTCTAGCGTTCGAAGGCATGATTTATGTTTTTGGAAAGAGGTGAGGTCCAGCTACGGTGGCAAGACCCCCCCATCCGACGAGAATAGCTGAGCAACGCAAGCATGCCGCAGCTACCGTAGCGGACATTCCTTCCCTTCCCCGATTCCGACCTA
>CAKKXW010000005.1:15663509-15678015 GCA_920937365.1 Sphaerophoria rueppellii | reverse complement strand
AAACAACCGATTTTATAGTGGAAAAATTGTACAAAAAAAACCACTTTCAAATACTTTATTCTTTCGACTGTCCATGTCTTTCCATGGTTAAAGTTTCTTTCGGACTGACTGTTTTAGTCTTACAAAAATGAGCTTTAGTACTTTTCGAACATAAAAAAGCTCTTCTTTCGAAATATAAGTTCTACTACTTCAATCATCGGACCCCGAGAGTTGCCATCTCTCGGTGTTCGATACAACCTAGGTATTTTCAGAAGTTCCTTGGTACTTTTGTGGTCGTAAGTGGGCCATATCTGTCTCGAGATATTGCAGTTGTTAAGATTTTTCCATCTTACGTTAGATTTGTTAAGAAAATGGTTTTGAGTATCCATTTTTCATGACTCCTTAGGGAATCCCAACTTCCTCAGCTATAGGGATATTTGAAGGCTTAATCCCATCCTGGCCAGTTCGTCAGCAAGTTCATTACCTTGAATGTCGCTGTGTCCTGGTACCCAGACTTAGATTGATTTTTTATATTGTCGTTAAAACGTGCGAGCTCTTTCTTGCAATCTCTAAAGATTCAGGTTGCTGTTTAAAGCCTTGATAGGTGCTTGACTATCAATAAAGATTGCAAACTTTTTATAATTTCGTCAGATTTGACTGCTTGTTTTAGAATCCTACATGCTTGTCTAATCGCTAGAACTTCAGCTTGAAATACGCTACATCTGTTGGTCAGTCAAAAAGATTTTTTTAATATCCAGTTCTTCGGAGAAGACACCAGCCCAAATACCGAGTTCCATCTTGGAACCTTCAATGTAAACTGTGATGTCCAAATCCTTTGTAGGGCTATTAATTTTCCAATTTTGGCTTGTTGGAGTTTCAACCTTCCAAAGCTTAGGGTTGGTAACATGTAGTCAGAGGGTTCTAGTTTTATTTCTTTAGGCAATAGATCTAGAATTTTACTTACTTACTTTATTAAGGTGGCGCTACAGTCCGTTGTAGACTTGGGCCTCAATCAACAGTCTCCGCCAGCTAGCTCGGTCCTTAGCTAGTCGTCTCCAGTTTTGCACTCCAAGTTGATTGAGGTCCTCTTCCACTTGAGTGCGCCACCTGCGAGCCTTCAACACTGTTCCCGAGGGACGTAGGAGGAGAGGAAGACCGCGACTCAGGTCTTCCTCTCCTCCTACGTCCCTCGGGAACAGTGTCGAAGGCTTTCCGGGCCGGAGCATTGGTGTCCATTCGCTCTAAATGACCGAGCCATCTGAGTCTCTGGACCTTGACCCTTCTGGCTAGGTCAATGTCATTGTACAACCCGTAAAGTTCGCTGTTGTATCTTCTTCGCCATTACCCTTCAATGCACACGGGGCCAAAGATGACCCGAAGAACTTTCCTCTCGAAACAGCCTTAGGCACTTTCATCCGATTTTGTCAGGGTCCATGCTTCCGCACCATATAGCAGGACTGGGATGATGAGTGTGTTGTACAGTTTTACCTTAGTTGCTCGAGAGAGGGCTTTTCAAATCAATTGCTTTCTTATCCCAAAGAAACAGCGATTAGCAAGTTATTCTTCGTCTGATCTCGGCGCTGGTGTTATGGTCCGTGTTTATAGAGGAGGCTAGGTAGACAAACTCCTCTACTACCTCGAAGTTATACGCGTCTATTGTGACGTTCTGCCCGAACCGTCGGTGTTGGGTGTCCTTCCTCGAAGACAGCATATACTTCGTTTTTCCCTCATTTACCGCTAAACCCATTTTTGCCGCTTCTGTCTCAATTCTCACAAAGGCGCCATTGACATCACGCTGTGTTCTTCCCATTATATCAATATCATCGGCGTACAAGAGAAGTTGAACAGATTTTTGGAAGATAGTGCCTCTGGTGTTGACGTTCTGCACTATCTTCTCAAGAACGATGCTAAAGAAATCGCATGACAGTGCATCGCCTTATCTGAATCCTTTTTTGACGTCGAAAGATTCCGTAAACTCGTTGCCAACCTTAATGGAGCAGCGTGAGTTCTCCATCGTCATTTTGCAAAAGCGAACGAGCTTGGGACGCCAAAAATAGATATAGCTTTGTACATGCTCTGTAGATGCCGTCATACGCGGCCTTAAAATCGATGAAAAGGTGGTGGGTATCGATTTGGAGTTCATAGGTCTTTTCCAGGATCTGCCGCAACGTGAAAATTTGGTCGATGGTTGACTTTCCTGGCCGGAAGCCACATTGATAAGGACCAATCAGATTGTTGACGAAAGGATTCAGACCTTCACATATTTCGGCAGAGAGGATCTTGTAGGCGATGTTTAGTAGACTTATTCCTCTATAGTTGGCACAGTTTAGAGGATCTCCCTTTTTCAGGATCGGGCAAACAATGCTGAGGTTCCATTCATCCATCGGGCATATCTTACAGATGATTTGGTGCATGCTCCTATCTAGCTCGTCGCCTGCTGCTTTGAACAACTCACCAGCTAATCCATCTTCTCCAGCGGCTTTGTTGGATTTCAGCCGTGATATTGCGGTTTTCACTTCTTCTAGGTCGGGTTCACGGGATTGTTGGCTATCACCGTGTCCAATGAAAGGCTCCTGTCTGACGGCGGTGTTTTGTTCGTCGTCGCCGTTATACAATCTACAGAAGTGGTCCTTCCAAATCCCCAGCATTGACAGCGATTCTACTATGATGTTCCCTTGTTTAATCTAGAATTTTACTATGACCAAAAGACCTTGCAGTCCACATATCCGATTCTCTGATCTGAAAAAAGATTCAGAATGACTGTGAGTGCATCAGCAGGGCATCAGGGCTCCCGTAGTACCAATGCAGGCAGTTCTTTGAACTCTTTTTAGCTTATCGATGTTATATTTCTCATCTAGGGCAGACCGCCAAACAATTTATTCGTATGTCAGAATGGGGCGAACTAGTGAAAGCTTTCAAAACTCGATTATTTTTTCTTCTACCCAATTAAATAGTGTTCTTTAAAAAAAAAAAGGTTTTGTTTGTGTGCTCCCTTCAATAGCAAAATACTCCCCTCTAGAACTTGAAATGACTCCTCTGTGAAAATTTGAAACGACAGCCATGAGGTGGAAGGAGCCATTCAAGACTAGACTTCAAAACCATAAGACAACAATGTAAACAATTGTTTCATCAAATCCATTGCAATGTTAAGCCAAGGACAGATAACAAGATTATGAATTTTAGAGATTAAGTTTTAAAATATTTGCATCTGCAATTCATTTAGATTGGGCAAGTTAAATAAATCCTAAATAAAACAAATTATAAGATAACGAAAAAGTAACAGATAATCTTCAGCAGTTTAAAATTAGACAAATAAACAATATTGGTCTGTAAATATGCAGCACGGCATAAGTTATATCTTAAATCTGAGCTGTTTACATTGCTTTATTATAAAAAGCTTAGTTCTTAATTTGAAAGGGAGTAGATCAGATTAATTAGAACTCAACTTACAATGAGTGCATCAAAATTATCCCCGACGGTCGTTAAAGATCTGTGCGAAAGATATTCAAGACAGAAAATCAAAAGTAACGTTGAAATACTAAGCTATTCAGTCAAGAGTGCAAGTGATGCTCCAGCAGGATTCCTTGGCCGTCACGAAATGTTGTCGGTTGTTATTCAAAAGAATCCAGATGAGGGACCAAAGGAATTGACTTTTTTCATTAAAACATCGCCTAAAGACATAACATCGGTTCAAAAGTATATTGAAGAATTTGGAGTTTTCTCAAAAGAAGTACAGGTGTATCGTGATTTATTACCAAAATTGCAAGAAGGGTTTCCAGAGTTTTCAGCTCGATGCTTTTACGCCAAAGATGAAATCTTAGTTTTCGAACACTTGGGGGAGTTGGGCTTCCGAATGGGATCTACACGTTCAGGTCTGTTAGATCTGGATCACTTAAGATGTGGCTTAAGTTCATTGGCAAGTCTGCATGCTTCTTCCATTATATTTGAAACCAGAAATTCGAAGAAAATCATAGAAATGTTTCCGAAAATTGTTGAAGAAAACGCATATCCTTCGGATGAAAACAATATTCGTCGAGAAAATTTCAAATACTGCGTTGGGGCTCTGTGTGAAATCATCAAAATTATGCCCGAATTTAAGGATTCTAATCGTTTGGAATATATTTTGGAGAAATTCTCAAGGCAAATGAACCGGATTTTCGATATTGTCAAACCAGCCGAAAACTTCTTGAATGTTCTAAGCCATGGTGATTTATGGGCGAATAACTTGCTTTTCAAGTATGAAAACAATCGTCCAGTTCAAAGTCGAATTGTTGATTTTCAACTAACACGATACGCGCCACCCATATTGGATGTATTAACATTTCTTACTATTCCTACAAGCCAGAAGCTTCGTTCCGAGCATTTGGACTCACTTTTGGACAGTTACTATTCGATGTTGGGATATTTTCTGAAACAAAATGGATTGGATATTAAAGATGTTTTGCCAAGGCAACAGTTTGACGATAGTTTTAAAAAGTATAAAATATTTGGTTTGATGGAGAGTTGTTTATATTCACACTTAACGATTTTGCCGAGTGATTTGACAAAAAGCATTACTTCAGATGAAGGCTTTGATGAGTTCTTCAAAATCAAAAGAAACGAGGTATGTGTGACAGCTTTCACTACCGACATGGTGTATAGAAGTAGGCTTTCTGATATGTTATCTGATTTTGTTAATAATTATGTTTTAAAATAAATATATCATGCATGTTTTTCTCGCTAAATTATGTTTTTATTTTCCAAACTTTCCCTACTCTTGTTGTTAATTGAATACACGCAAGAAATGGTGATTTCTTACTTACTTACTTATGGTGACGCTACAGTCCAGGTCGGACCAGGGCCTCACCAAACAAACTTCTTCAGCCAGCTCGGTCCCTGGCTAACTGTCTCCAGTTTCGCACGCTAAGTTGGTTCACTACCTCTACCACCTGTGTGCTCCACCGGAGTCACGGTCTTCCTCTTCTGCGACGTCTTTCCGGGTTGGATTCGAAGGTTCTACGAGCCGGAGCATTATTTTCCATTCGCTCAACATGACCCAACCATCTAAGTCGTTGGACCTTTACTTTTCTGGCTAGGTCAGTGTCGTTGTACAGCTTGTACAGTTCTTGGTTGAATCTTCGTCTCCAATCTCCATTAATGCAGACAGGACCAAAAATCACTCGAAGAATTTTTCTTTCAAAGCAGCCCAAAGCGTTTACATCAGATGTTGTCATAGTCCATGTCTCTGCACCATACATGAGGACCGGGATGATGACAGTTTGGTAGAGTATCACTTTAGTTGCTCGGAGAGGACTTTACTACTCAATTGCCTTCTAATTCCAAAGAAGCAGCGATTGGCAAGAGTGATTCTTCGTTTGATTTCAGCGCTGGTGTTGTTGTCTGAGTTGATAGCGGATCCCAGGTAGACAAAGTCCTTAACTACCTCAAAGTTAAATCTGTCTATTTTGACGTTTGCTTCAAGGCGTCGATGTTGGCAATCCTTTCTTGTCGACAGCATTAACTTGGTCTTGCCCTCGTTAACAGCTAGACCCATCTTCTTGGCCTCCGTCTCAAGGCTCACAAACGCTCCACTGACATCACGTTGTGTTCTTCCAATTATGTCCATGTCGTCTGCGTATCCTAGTAGCTGGACGGACTTTTGAAAGATTGTACCCCTGGTGCTGACATTGGAGCTTTGCACAATCTTTTCAAGAATGATGTTGAAGAAATCGCATAACAACGCATCGACTTGTCTAAAACCTTTTTTGACATCAAAAGCGTCCGTTAGGTTTTTTCCGACCATGATGGAACAGCGTGAATTTTCCATTGTCATCTTACACAGTCGTATGAGTTTTTCTGGGAAGCCAAAACTAGACATTGCTCTATATAGTTGGTCTCTATAGACGCTGTCATACGCGGCCTTGAAATCGATGAAAAGGTGGTAGGTATCGATTTGAAGTTCCTGGGTCTTCTCCAAGATCTTCCGTAGGGTGAATATTTGATCGATGGTGGACTTTCCGGGTCTGAAGCCACACTGATAAGGACCTACCAGGTAGTTCATGAAGGGCTTCAAACGTTCACACAGCACGGCAGACAAGATCTTATAGGCGATGTTAAGGAGAGGAAAAGTGGTCTTTTCATATCCTCAGCACTGACTGCGGTTCCACTACGATGTTCCCATGATGGTCTCTACAGGTTTAAGTTCGGGGTGTATGAGCCCTGGAGGTTTGTTTCACCTTTTTGTAGAATTTTCGAACCTGGTTCCTGTTGTGACATCCCTCTATCTCCTTGATCGCGCGCTTCTTATGCTCTCATTTTTTCTTTCTGAGAAGTTTATATTCCTCACTCCTTTTCTGCTCGTAGAGCTCAAGAGCTGCTCGTGTCCTTCTTTGCAGCGCCGCTTTGTATGGCTCTTGCTTAGCTGCATGTGCTCGCCGGCACTCATCGTCAAACCAGGGGTTTCGTTGTGGTGGCCGTGTAAACCCTAGTACTTCAGAGGCGGCATCCCTGATGGCTGCTTGGCAGTGTTGCCACTGGTTCTCTATATTTTGTGCTGGCATCAAAGGGCTTCTGAGGAGATTTTCGGAGACACGATCGGAAAAGGATCTAGCAATCTCTTGCGATTGTAGCCGTTTGACATTGAATTTCCTCCTAGCATTTTCGCGTGTTGGCCTTGGTCGGGATATCCGCATTCGTACCTTGGCTACAACAAGGTAGTGTAGTCCGAGTAAATGTTGGCACCTCGGAATGTGCGGACATCCTGCATGCTAAGAAGTGTCGTGCGTCGATAGCAATGTGATCAATCTGGTTAACGGTTGATTGTTCAGAAGATTTCCATGTTCCTTTGTGGATATCGAGATGTGGGAATCGCGTACTTGCTTCCAATACGTCTCGCCCAGCAGTGAAGCCGATTAGCTTAAATCCGTTATCGGAGGTGGTGTCGTGTAGGCTATGTCGTCCGATTATTCCACCAAAGATTTCTTCTCCACCTTATCATTAAAATCTCCAAGGACGATTTTAATGTCATAGCTAGGGCATTGCTCATAGGTCTTGTTGAGGAGCTCGTAGAACCTGTCTTGGTGTCTTCATCCTTTTCCTCAGTGGGGGCGTTAGCGCAGATGAGGCTGATGTTGGTGAATTTAGCCTTGATACGAATTGTAGTCATGCGCTCATTTACTGAGTTGAAACTCAAGACCTTCCTCCTGAATCGAGTCCCAACTACAAATTCACATCCAAATAGACTCTGATTTTGTACGTATTTCTTAGATGGCAGTTACATCTGCTTTATAGCAGTCAAGGGCTTCCGCTAGATGTTCGGCTACACGTTGTCTGTTGAAGGACCTAACATTCCAAGTGCAAAACCGAAATTCGTTGTCCTTAAATCGTTTGCGTGGGTCGTCATCATTAATTCCGTCCGTATCCGAGGCTTGTTGGTGGTTCGGAGCTATAGTTTCTTTATGTGGCCTTGCAGTCACCCCGACGCACGACCCCCAACCTGGAGGGCCAGGTCTTTGGTTTAACTCTAAGACGAAGAGCCGGCCCTATAAAGTGTTCACTAAGTAGTTCATCCTGACTGGAACTGTAGACGCCACCGTTTCCATCTTGGGAGTTCTTCCGCTGTCGCCTTCTTCCCACTGGGGTTGGATCCCAATCTTCGGTTGATGGTACTGGGCACCAGATGTTCACCACGGAGAGGTGAAGAGTAGGAGTTGATAGACAGAGGTTTTATTGGACGCTTGTGTCCACTTAAATGCACGTGTCTATCCTTCGAACATCAACTTTATTATTAAGACAAATTAAAAAAAAAAAATTAAAAATATGGCCCCTAGATTTTAATGAAACGAAGCGATTGCCGTTTATTTCATGTAAATCGGTCCATTATTACAGTTAATTTTTTTGGTGGTTTTTTGCGTTTTTGGGTTTTGCCCCTAGATATTGAAGAAACAAAGTGTTTGCCGTTTACTTTTTCAAAATCGGACGAGTTTTGTGACTCTGGTGGCTGTCCAAACCTCAGCAGACAAATTGTTTGCAAAGTTCAGGATCATATTTTTTTGGGGACTCGCTCGAATTCTTACATTTTTCCACGATAGCTTCTTTATCTTGACTTGGTTTGGAGTTGGAGTCATTATTAGCTATAACAAGTTCCTCAAGGATGGACATAGCTTGGGTAGGAGACTCCGAGACTGTTTCAATTGATGTGATGGGGGTATATGATTGAATTCGAATATCGTCAATTCTGGAAGATGATGATTTCGCCGACCGAAATGTTTGTCGCAGCAATATCACTACTCATATCGTTGAGCATGCGATTAAGACCAGAATTGAAGTTTGTATTAAAAGTACATACTTTGGGAGTGTACATCCAGGTCTTTGCGGATGAGGTCTGTTTCGGATATAATTTTTTTTAACGAACAATCAATATCCTCACATAAGTCTAGAACGAGTTTATTCAGTTCACAAATCTGTTTGGTTAGACTGTAAAAGTTAAGCTTAAGGGAGCGAGTGAGATTAAGTACAGTAGCATGAATTTTATCATGTTGTTTCGCTAGCTCATCAATTTTGAAAGATTGCTTATTCCAATGTGAGCATTTATCGGTCGTGTTCTCAATCGCGGACTTAAGTGTATTATTGGCACACTGTATTGCAAGCAAAATGTGGGCCAATGAGATATTTTTGCACTCATAACGAACTGGGAAGTAATGTCAAAAATATTAGTCAGCAATCTCAACCCGATACAACCCGGGTGGAATAGTTTTCCACACAAACCTTCGCACGAGACGCGATCAACACTTACTTCTGAAGGACAAACGTTGCACATGCACTTCGACATGGTGGATTTTTTATTAACTTGTTTTTGGGCTTCACTTAAATTGGGGACACGGAAAATTGCATTATTATTGATCTTTTGTATTTTTTGTTTTGTTCATTTATTGGTTAAGTTTGTCTTTTCTTATTTGTTGTTCTTGTTTGTTTAATTGGGTTAGAATTTGGGCACACAGAGAACAGAGTGATTAATGTGGGTTGGGTAATCAGACAATAATTTGTAGGTTTATGGGGTATGGTATATAAAGTTCAAAAGAAAAACTGGGGAGAAACTTTGAAACACGTCCGAACGGCTTGGCGTAATGAATTGTATGTAACGGTACAAGACTTCGTTGTACACACTTGGGCGCAACATTATTAGTGCTACAATCTTAATTGTCGATGGCGTAGTAGTGGGTGAAAATTTACTCATTCCAACGATCCCAATTCCCTATTAGTTTCTCTATGACAATTAATAAACTGCAAGGCAAAAACCGTCTTCTCCGATGGACAACTATATGTTGCGTGTTCGCGTATGTCAAATGCCCACTTTTTTCATTCTTGCTCTCTTAAACCCTCCACGGAGTAAGCCTTGAAGTGGCGGAGCGGCTTACTCTAACTACTACTATGAAGCTTAGAGCTATGCGATCGCGAAACTTGTTTTCGCAGAAGGGCCTCCCATGGTCGACAGGTCGAAGCGGAGTAGGCTGTTACTACTAATTACCCAACGAAGGCACTCCCACCGAGGGACGGCAGCGAATGAATTTCTTCCTTGGAATCAACGGTGGCGTCTCAAATTCCAGCTAGGCCGAACTACTTGGTGAACACCTTTACGGGATACTTCGACTTATTTGAAGCCCAGGCCGTAAAAGGAGCGGTTTTTCCGGCTCTTGCACTTGTAGACTCATCAAGTGCCTGTTACTCCAAGTTCGGGGGTTGTGCGTCGGGGTGACTTACCGACCACGTAGAAAATAAATTAGTTGCGAAGCAACAACAAACCTCGGAAACGAACGGATACACTGATGATGACCCAAGCAAATGTACAAAGGACAACGAATTTCGGATATACACGTGGAATGTTAGGTCCCTTAATAGACCGCGTGCTGCCGAACAGTAAGGGGAGACCCTCAACTGCTACAAAGCAGATATTACCGCTATCCAGGAAATTCGATGGGATGGACGGGGCAAAAGGAGGATGAGAAACTTCGACATCTACTATAGTGATTGTTACCAGAGCAACAACAGCGACTCTTTGGATGTGGATTTTCGTGGGAAGCAGACTCAGGCAAAAAGTCTTGAGCTTCAAATGCGTGAGCGAACGCATCACGACAATCCGAATCAAGGCTTAATTCGGCAACATTAGCCTAATATGAGCGCATGCCCCTATAGAAGAGAAAAAGGACGACCCCAAAGACGAGTTCTAGTATCTCCTTGACAAAACGTACGAGCAATGTTCTAGTTATGACATTAAAGTTGTCCTCGGCGATTTTAACGCAAAGCTGGGACATCTTTGGTGAAACAGTCGGAAAGCACAAACTGCACGACACCACTTCCGACAACGGATTCAGGCTGATCAATTTTGCTGCGGGGCGAAATGTTGTGGCAGCAAGCACCTGGTACCCTCATCTCAACATCCATAAAGGTACATGGAGATCTCCTGATCAATCAACCGTCATCCAGAATGATCACATTGCGATCGATGGAAGGCACTTGTCCAGCATTTTAGATGCTCGAACTTTCCGAGAAGCTAACATCGACTCGGACCACTACCTCGTCGTAGCCAAGGTAGTGCTACGAATATCCCGAGCCCGACAACGTCCAGTCGGCCGTGGGTACCGACTAGTAATCTTATAATCACTTAAGAAGATGGAAGCTGCCTTAAGAACAACCAAGAGAGATGAGCGTCTATCTAAAATTGTGTACTTGGTGTTTATGGTGAACTATTAAAGTCTGAAGGTCACATAGCTTAAAGTAACGAACACTATTTCAAACGTTTCCTCAAATACATGCTTGTAAATCTATTTATTACTTTACTACCTGAATTAAAATCTACTTAGCCTATTACAACATCAATCTTTTCATTACAGCAGCATAACACATAAATGTACATGCATTTTTAATTTTCCGGATCAGCTTTGTCATTATCTTGTTCTCGATCGAAAAATTCATTCTTCGCTTCGACCATTTTATCTTCATCCGCTTGACTAATCCTAACTTCAGGATCAGCTTCATCTTTTGTACGTGACTCGTCAATATCCAGGGCATCTGGCGGTATCGTTACCATTTGTACACTCGGCGAATGTTGACACATTTTCAAATTTTCATAAACATGCTTAACGATCAATTCTAGATATTGCTTGGAATTGGCATTGTCTTGTCTAGTCGTTATGTCTGGATGAAGTGTAAAGTCTGGAGCGAAAAATTCCAAATATTCAGTCATTGGAAGCTCGTTGGAAATATTTTCATCGACCAGCAAAGAAGTTTCATGAGTCCAAGCACGAGCAACATTACGAAGAGTATAGCCACCGCCTCCAACAACCAAAGTAGGAACGTTCAATTCCTTAACAAACTTTACGCACTCACCATGGCCATGTGTACTTAATGAGAAACATCCCAGCCGATCACCAGCCAACGAATCAGCTCCACATTGTAGAACAATCGCTGTTGGTCGATAGAATTCCATAACAGATGAGATAATTGGCTTAAATACCTGTGCGTAGCTCTGATCGTCAATACCTTCCTTCAGAGGAACATTAACACAGTAGTAACGACCCGACTCTGCGCCGATTTCGTACATGTCACCAGTACCAGGGAAAAAGTAGTTGCCGTATTTATGGAATGAAACAGTCATAACCCGATCTGTGAGGTAAAATGCTTCCTGAACGCCGTCACCATGGTGAACGTCGATATCAATATACAAAACACGAGGATGATATTTAAGAAGTTCCAAAATACCTATCACGATATCGTTGACATAGCAGAAACCTGGAAAGGAATACAATATGTAATTGAAAATAGAGAGACTTGTGAGTTCAATTGGATAACCAACCCGAAGCCTCAAATTTCTTGGCATGATGAAGTCCGCCAGACCAATTGATGCAAATATCACTGTGCTGATGGTTGAGTTTCTGTGCTCCTTCAAGCGATGCTCCCGTGTACATTGCACAGAAATCGAAGAGCCCATCAAAAACTGGACAATCCTCTCCAACACTAAAGTGGGAAAGATATTTTGTATACCCAACGGCTGAAAAGGAGTGTTCAGTGAATTTTCAATAATTTGAACGATAATCCTTACAATTGCAGTGAATATTTTGAGGTGTGACCTGTTGCAAGAATTCGATGTACTCTTCACTGTGAAACCGTAGCATGTCCTGTGCACTTGCTCTGAAAGAAATAAAACTTTTTACATTTCCGTTTACATTGGAATTTGCAAGTTCTCACTTATATGGTCGATAAATTTTCATTTTCTTGTGCAGCCCATAGTTCATGACCAAACTATGAGTGACAGCCAATCGGTGGGGCTTCATAGGATGACCAGGACCATAGTGAAAATTGCCAACATCGGCATTGTAAAAGTACGAAACAACTCGATTCGACATTTGGTAAGTGTTTAAATCGGTTATTCACTCGAAGTGTTTATTTCAAATAAAGATTAGTTTGTTGTATGTTTAGGTGCATATATCTAAGCAAATACAATGTTTTTAAAGAATAGTATAATAAATAAAACGAAAACAATAAAGAGCAGACGCCGGGTTGTTGAAAAGTCTAGGTTCATAACAATTTTACTAGTTCAAGAGTTTACTAAAATAGTCGTTTTACTTAGTTGAATAACTGTTTGTACTTTATATAGTAATAATGCGAGAACATTTTTTTAATTAAAATAGGCGATGGTTAAATTAAAATGAGAATTTAATATTCTTGAGATGTTTAGTTTATATTTATCTAAAATGTCATGTCGCATGTGTCAAAATGGATTTACACACAATCCACAATCCACACTCTTTCTGTCAGTGTTTCCGGCATGGTTGCCTTTCTCCGAAAATAAAATTCTACCACAAAATTTTCTACCAATTCAAAGAAAAATCTACCAGAGTTCAATTTGTATTTTTCTTTTTTTTCTTTTGGATTTGATGTTGAATATGATTAATAACGCCTTCTCTTCAAATATGCTTGAATACGTTTTTCATGAAAAAATTTCTGAGAAATGAATTAGCTGTCACTGTCGAATATTTTAAATTTTTTCTGCCAAAACAATGAGAATCACATTGTTTTGTGTGAAAAAAAATTGAGGTGAGTTTAATTTTTTTTTCGATTTTGGCTCACAGTGGTGAAATGAAACAGAAAAGTACAGCTTTTTGGTGTTCACTGACACATTGGCTGTTCCAAACTGTTCTGATTTGGTGTTCATTGAGTCTGTCTAGAACAGTTTGGAACAGTTTTGGACAGGATTTTCTGTTCCATCTTTTTAGGTAGAACACATTTTGTGTTCTAAACTGTTCCAAACTGTTCTGACATTTCTCATGAAGCTGTGCTGTACTGTGCTGTGCTGTGCTGTACTGTGCTGTCTTTTTTTGTCGCTGAACAAGCCTATAGAAGTTATGTTCATTGAGGTTTTTCTAGATCAGAACAGCACAGCACAGCACAGTTTCGTGAGAAACGTCAGATCAAGTTAGAACAGTCAGTTAAACGTCACTTGTAAAAAAAAAAAAAAAAAAATTGCAAATTGTGTGAATTTTTCGTTTCTCGCTTATATTTTTTTAATTTTTTGTGTTTTTACTGTGAAAAATATTATTAAAAATTATTGAAATGGAAAATCAAGTGATTGCTAAGATAATACTAAATGAAAATGTTAGTGGTTCAGACACCGATAGTGATTTTTCGTCGGATTCCTCTTCAGATGATTGGAATGAAAGTGTGACGAATGTTATAACCTTTTATTTGATGAAATGTAAAAGAATTTGATGCATTTTTTTTTTCAATGTATTTTATTATTACCTAATAAAACAAATTAAACACATTGGCAAAACTGTTCTAGGTTTGTCAATGAACAGGAAAGTAGAACAGATCAGCACAGAAAAAACCTCAATGAACAGCAAAAAGCTGTACTTTTCTGTCTAGAACAGTCCAGCACAGCGTCAGTGAACACAACTAGAGATCAGTGCTCAAAACTCATGATCCACTCCTGTAAAGTAATTTGGGGCATTCCCGAATATGACACGCTACCTCACCCTCACCACAAGTCACTCACTATGCTACTATGCATTACCGCATTAACACATGTATATTTATTTGTTATTTTCTTGTCATTTTGTATAGTTTATGGGATTTTACATTCAAGTTTTCTCGGTATCAGTCTTTCAGTTGTCACTTGCCAAAGTTCAAACCAAACACTTTTTATATTTTAAGTTCAAAAGAGTTTACAAAAGCAAAAAAAAAGATGTCTTCAACAAAACCAAAAGTTATATTCGTTCTTGGGCCTCCTGGCGCTGGCAAAGGCACAATTTGCCAACGACTTGTTGATAAATATGATTTCGGTCATTATTCGGCCGGAGACTTACTGGAAAAAAAAACGAAAACATTTGAGAAAACTTGAATTTTATATTTTTCACAAACCAAACTTGAAACCGTTCACTGTTGACTTTCTGACTATGGCTCTTTTGAACTTACATTTTAGGGTATTTGATATGTTTTACTGTTCTTTTATTGTTTATTTATATGTACACAATTACGCCATTACGTATCATCG
>CAKKXW010000005.1:15592536-15608494 GCA_920937365.1 Sphaerophoria rueppellii | reverse complement strand
TTGCAAAAAAAGTATGTTTAGAAATCCAATTATCTTTTACGTTAACATAAAAAGTAGTAAAATAAAGTAGGAAGTATTTTTTTTATATATTTATATTTTTCTTTGTAAATTGAAGTAAATGTATATTGCTAAAAAAAAAAAAATACAAACATCTGCCAAACACGAAGTAAAAGAGAAATTGATGATAGAAGCTGTTTTATTTTCATGATCTGATCCGGATCAGATCATCGTGATAATAAAACGCAGCTAATAACATTCAACGACCAAAAAAAACAGATGCATATTAACGATTTTTTTTCATAAATTTGAGAACAAGAACAAGACTAATTAGTCTATTCCTTAAACGTTTCGTTATATGTAAATGAAGTTAAATGTTTCTTTTTATATTTATATATTTTTTTTATGAAGGATGAAATAAAATGATGAAAAATACAATTGCATTTTCTATTAACCTAAAGATTTGTATGAAAAAAACGTTTCGATATAACGAATTTTTTATATAACGAATTGACTTTGGACATTATATCGTTCGTTCTTGGCTCTTGAAGAGCCAAGGCCTAAGTGGCTTACTCTCATCAACAATTCTCTTGGTGCGTATGAAGAATTGATGGGACCTACAATTTAACGCCGATTCCGAACGGCAAAGTTGAGAAGCACTTTTTCATGACAGATTGATACTCTTGGAAGTTTTGTCAGTTCTTCGCAAGAGGCAGTGCCCGTGAAAGATGAAATAAAAACTATGGGCCCAGGTAGGACTCGGACCCACGACGTTCTGCTTAGCAGCCAACGCACTTAACCACTAAGCTACGGACACTATACACTAGACTAGGCGTATAGAATGATTTTAAATCGGACTTCAACCGAGCTCAGAAATTCGGCTCATTCATCTATTTCACCTGGAATGTTTGTATGGTCGAAGCTAAATCTATTTGCTCAGGATAAATTCCGCGCTATATAGCGAATAACTGAGCAAAGACAACTTAACTTGTTCTTCCTGATTTTATAAAAAAAAAAAAACACGGAATTGAAGACAGTAAGACGTCTACTGTAGGTAAACAAAAAATTTTTAAAAATATAATTTGTAAATGTTAAAAAGAAACGTAAGACATTGTACTGCCACGTCACCATATACAAAAGCAAAAATTATAAGCAACTCATTTCAACCAAAGACGAAGACCAGATTGGGGACGGGGAATGCTGTTGTTAAACAAATGATGGAATTGCAAATTCTGTACACATCTGTTGAAAATTCATTTATGCGCGTTCAGATATGAATCAAAATGGACAAATATTGCATTAATCAAAAATCCCTCTTATTTGTTCTACGAGGTTAAAAACATCCCTTTATCCCTTCTTTATCCCATAAAAAGGGATAAATCCCTCAATCTGGCAACACTATTCCGACTTCAAATTCGGAATCGTTTTTTCTGTTCTATACAGAACAAGAATTCTTGTGCTAAGTGAACAAACCAAAAAAAAAAAAAAACGCTATAACATAAACAGCACATTTCGATTTATTTCAGCTAGAAGTTATGTGATTGTACAGTTAGCTCTTTTATAGTTTAGGTTAGTTTTAAGGTTAGAAGCCCGGCAAAAATCTCCATTCAAACCCTCCAAGTGGGTGCTAGGCGGGCAATGATCACTACAGTGTCCTGTACGTTTTTGGCAGGATAGTGATTAGCTAAGGTTGAGTTGGGTCGCTGAATTGTTGTAACTCCTCAATAGTGCAATGTTCGGAAACCTAATTCAATAGTTTAGAGGTTCCTAATTTCAGTGGTGGTGTGAGCGTATTTTGTACGAAAACCGTGCCGAAGAATGAAAGGCTGGGGGATAAACCAGCCATTAACGAGCTCTTTCGGATGCTGTGGCAAGGTCCGTCATATTTGTTCGCGGTAAGCGGCTCTGCCGGGGCTGACCGTCTCTCCACATCACTCGTGGGAACAAAAATGAAGTCAAACAGAAAAATTATAAGAAAAATAAATCGAGCCCGGGCTGACAATGCGGTCACATCTCCTGTTAAGGCTGTCGAGTCTACTCAAGGGTGTGAATGGGTTGTCAATTCTGTGGTTGCGACTAGTGGCGGGAGTCTTTCTCCCTCTACTAGCCGCAAACTCTACTTGAAGGAATTACCCGTCAGTGGAACAGCTGTGATGCTCGGTTGTCCCAAGGGCGGTAAATCCACACACCACCTCATCCCCGCCCCTGCTGGGACGTCGCAAGCGACATCAAGAAGGGACACCCCATCCGGAGAGGCAAAATCTACGACATGTGGAAAGGACTCGAAGGGTAAGGGCGTACCCCGATTGGTATCGGTAGCGATTAGATCTGGAGGTGGATCCACAGCTGTGTCACACGGACACAGCTCTGGGTCTACCAAAAAGATGTCCATGAAGTCACAGGCCAATCGAGATCAGCGTAATGCTACTCGGATTCTGGCCGCAGTCGGTGTCATACCGGCGGCGGAAAGAACCCCGGAGCAAACGCGAAAACTCGAGTGGGCTAGTGGTTTCCTTACACCCGCGGCCGTTAATGCCATGGGTGTTAATTCACTGCACCGCCTATCGACATGCGTAACAAAGTTGAAATATCCCCTAATTCCAGCTCATTCTTACATGATTCATCAGACGCTTACAAAACTTTAGATTCCATTTTATCCTAAAAAAGCAAGGATACATATATGTGTACGTCTTACGTCCTCGAAATATCTCTGAGTATCATTATACACTTTTCTTCATATTCAATACAAAAAAGGAAGGTACTTTACAAAAATAACAGACACCACTTTGCCAAAAGGGTGTTGCTAGGGAATGCATGCACTTTTTTATCGGCTGTGCGTCCTTGGTAACATCATTGAATAAATTAAACTTCTAGCACCTTTTAAAGGAAAACAAAAATTCCAAACTTCATAGTTAGTGAAGGTACTACTGTGAAGCATGATATCCAGACGTGAAAAATTACTTATCCAGCCATGGGAACAACAAAGATATCAAAAACACCGTCAAAACGTTGTCAATGCTAAAGCAGCTGTTGATGTTAAAACGCCTCCCAGTTACACACATGTGACCGTTAAACCAAAGAAAATCCAAGCTGAAAAAGAACGTTTGCAAAAAATCGAAAAGGAAAATGTTCGTCTTTTGCAAAAGCTTGGCGATATAATGAGTTCAAAACGTTTACAAAATTTCTGGATCCAAGCGCGTCCAAAGTAAGTTAGAAATATAATATTGTATGAAAATTGAAACACCCCAAACGATGATGTACTAAAAAATCTTTAATTTTAGTTTTCTTCATCGTGAAAAGCTTTTTGAAGTTAGACCAAAGACTTGTAAAACAAGAAACACCTCTGGGGATACGTGCATACGTGATTATGCACGTTTTGGATCCTATAAAAGGTGTCAAAGCTGTTCCGGCAGACCAATTGAGACAACTCAGGTACCTATTTCAGTTTTAATATTTTTTTGCGTTGAAAAAAATAACGATATTTTCTGATAATTATCTTTTTAAATAGAAAATACCCGAAGAACGCATTCCATGGCAACCACCTAATAAATCCTGGAACATAAGAAATATTGAAGAATATAATAAGAAAAAATGTCTAAAATGTAATAAATTTAAATGACCGGGGAATGTTAAGTTCAGTCAATCAATTTTTGTCATTTCTTACAATACACAATAAAAATGTTCTAGACCGAACGTAAGCAGCAAAAATTCCACTTATTACTACTTTTTTACAGAAAAGAATTCAAAACTCTCATTTGATCCACATCAATTTAAATATAGCAGGCCCTTAGGGTGATTTGTTACACTATTGCTCAACTTGAAGCAAACTACCAAGTTGGCAAACATGAGATTGATCATAACTCGAGAGTTGAAACTTACTTACTTACTTAGTTAAGGTGGCGCTACAGTCCGTTGTGGACTTGGGCCTCAATCAATAGTCCTTAGCTAGTCGTCTCCAGTTTTGCACTCCAAGTTGATTGAGGTCCTCTTCCACTTGAGTGCGCCACCTTAGTCGCGGTCTTCCTCTCCCCCTACGTCATTCAGGAATAGTGTCGAAGGCTTTCTGGGCCGGAGCATTGGCGTCCATCCGCTCCAAATGACCGAGCCATCTGAGTCTCTGGACCTTGACCCTTCTGGTTAGGTCCATGTCGTTGTACAACCCGCAAAGTTCGCTGTTATATCTTCTTCGCCATTCAGCTTCAATGCACACGGGGCCAAAGATGAGCCGAAGAACTTTGCTCTCGAAACAGCCTAAGGCACTTTCATCCGATTTTGTCAAGGTCCATGCTTCCGCACCATACAGCAGGACTGGGATGATGAGGGTGTTGTACAATTTTACCTAAGTTGCTCGAGAGAGTGCTTTTTCCACTCAATTGCTTTCTTAGCCCAAAGAAACAGCGATTAGCAAGAGTTATTCTTCATCTGATCTCGGCGCTGGTGTTATTGCCCTTGTTTACCTGTGTTGGGTGTCCTTCCTAGAAGACAGGATATACTTCGTTTTTCCCTCATTAACCGCTAAACCCATTTTTGCCGCTTCTGTCTCAATTCTCACAAAGGTGCCATTGACATCACGCTATGTTCTTCCCATTATATCAATATCATCGGCGTACGCGAGAAGTTGAATAGATTTTTGGAAGATAGTGCCTCTGGACGTTGGAGTTCTGCACAATCTTCTCAAGAACGGTGTTAAAGAAATCGCACGACAGTGCATCGCCTTGTCTGAATCCTTTTTTGAAGTCGAAAGATTCCGTAAGCTCGTTGCCAACCTTGATGGAGCAGCGTGAGTTCTTATCGTCATTATGCACAAGCGAACGAGCTTGGCAGGGACGCCAAAACTAGCTTTGTACAGTTCGTCTCTGTAGATGCTGTCATACGCGGCCTTAAAATCGATGAAAAGGTGGTGGGTATCGATTTGGAGTTCATAGGTCTTTTCCAGGATCTGCCGCAACGTGAACATTTGGTCGATGGTTGACTTTCCTGGATTAACGACCAATCAGAGTGTTGACGAAAGGCTTCAGACGTTCACATATACGTATTGTAGGCGATGTTTAGCAGACTTATTCTTCTGTAGTTGGCGCAGTTTAGAGGTCTCCCTTTTTAGGACCGGGCAAACAATGCTGAGGTTCCATTCATCGGGCATGCATTCCTCTGACCATATCTTACAGATGATTTGGTGCATGCTTCTATCATGCATGATGACAATGATATAATGGGAAGATCACAGCGTGATGTCAATAGCGCCATTGTGAGAATTGGGACAGAAGCGGCAAAAATGGGTTAAGCGGTAAATGAGGAAAACACGAAGTATATGCTGTCTTCGAGGAAGGACACCCAACACTGACGGCTCGGGCAGAACGTCCGCTATAAACACGGGCAATAACACCAGCGCCGAGATCAGACGAAGAATAACTCTTGCTAACCGCTGTTTCTTTGGGCTAAGAAAGCAATATTGAGTGGAAAAGCCTTCTCTCGAGCAACTAAGGTAAAACTGTACAACACACTCATCATCCCAGTCTTACTGTATGGTGCAGAAGCATGGACCTTGACAAAATCGGATGAAAGGCTTTTTCGAGAGCAAAGTTCTTCGGGTCATCTTTGGCCCCGTGTGCATTGAAGGGGAATGGCGACGAAGATATAACAGCGAACTTTACGGGTTGTACAACGACATGGACCTAGCCAGAAGAGTCAAGGTCCAGAGACTCAGATGGCTCGGTCATTTAGAGCGGATGGACACCAATGCTCCGGCCCGGGAAGCCTTCAACACTATTCCCGATGGACGTAGGAGGAGGAGAAGACCGCGACTTAGGTGGCGCACTCAAGTGGAAGAGGACCTCAATCAACTTGGAGTGTGAAACTGGAGACGACTAGCTAAGGACCGAGCTAGCTGGCGGAGACTGTTGATTGAGGCCCAAGTCCACAACGGACTGTAGCGCCACCTTAAGTAAGTAAGTAAGGTTCCTGAGATAAACACTTTAAAACGCAGAAAAATTAATATTTTTTGCCGTATTTTTCACATTCCACAGATTCTTCGCTCCTATTATTCACAGCTTAATGTTAAGTAGTCTTAAGCATTCCTCTGTTAATGGACTGTCCAACACAAAAAGATACCAATCGGTCCAGCAGTTCCAGAGATTACCACGTTCAAACGAACAAACTTAAAACTTTATCAGCCGTATTTATTAGATTCTCCTTATACACCTCTATACAGTATATTAGCTATGCTATGAATAAGGCTCTATGTAACGTTGTATATAACGTAACGTTAATATATATATAAGCATTCTGAAAATCTATACCTCTTTCATATTATTGAGTTTGAATAGGAAAAAATTGGTTTGGACTTTAATTCCAATATTAAAGAAAGTTTATTCTTCGGTATCAAAATGCTGCTAAGCCAACTATTTTGAGTTTGGGTTGTAATTGATATTTCTAATCCCACATTTCTATTGATCTGTTTAGGTCGCTGCCTTAGATCATTGAACCCATCTGAAAAGGTTGACTCACTTTTATTGCCGTGTCGGTCCTCTTGTACATCGTATCCCGTTGCTTTTGTTGTTCCTACTTCTTCAATGAATTTAATTCAGCACGCGCTATGTTTACTTGTCTCTCTATCCAATGGTCCTTTTGTTTCGTTTTTGGTGTTTTTGTTTTTCATAAGAATGAAAGGTGCATGTTAATGAGATTAACAAAATTATTGTTAGTTCGACGAATGTGTTTGGAAATAAAAAAAAAAAAAAAATTAGCATTAAACTACTACTTTAAATTTAATTTTCGGCTCCTGGGTGCACAGGATGTTTATGTGTATTCCAAATTGGACGTGTGAAGAATCTTGAGAGTGATTGGCTTGAAAATTCTTGTCATGTATAAAGAAACGAGATTAAATGTTCAATTGAAATAAAATGATAGATTGGATTTTAATAAAGTAAGTTAACGTTTTTTTTACAATCCTTATATTATTGCTAATTAAATTAAATTTATGTCAAACTTCTCACAAAAAATGTTTGCATGATTAAAAATTATGCCAAAAAATACTGCAATGTCCTAAAGGCAGTAAGAATTTTTGGTCATTTGTAAAAAATAAGAAGAATTCTTCTTTTTCCTCGGTCCCTATGCGTGTTGATAATGACACTCCAGTTGTTAGTTCATGACTCCTCCAGTTCTTGAGCACGTTAATGATTCCGTGGGACAAATCTTCTTCCGCACTCGTGCTGTGGCGAGAATATTAAAGGATCTGAGTGTACATAAATCCGCTGGTCCGGATGGTAATAAATAAATAGAGTGGCGCGACAGCTCTTGAAGAGCCAAGGCCTAAGTGGCTAACTCTCATCAACAATTCTCTGGGTGCGTGTGAAGAATTGAGTGGACCTACAATTTAACGCCGATTCCAAACGGCAAAGTTGAGAAGCACTTTTTCAAGACAGATGATACTCTTGGAAGTTTTGTCAGTTCTTCGCAAGAGGCAGTTCCCGTGAAAGATGAAATAAAAACTTTTGGCACGAGTAGGACTCGAACCCACGATGTTCTGCTTAGCAGCCAACGCACCTAACCACTAAGCTACGGACACTACGGATGGTTTCCCCGCTATTACTCTGAAGAGGTGTTCTTCCACGCTGGCAAAACCCCTGCGTAAGCTTTTCCATCTATCCTATTTTTCTGGGCTCGTTCCGAGCAGTGGGAGAACAGCATTTGTCCAGCCAATCCCAAAAAAGGCGAATCGTCTTCTCCCTCCAATTATATCGTCCGATTTCACTTACGTCCCTTCTTTCTAAGGTCATGGAAACGCTGATAAACTAACAGCTCAAGAAATATCTCGAAGACCGAAAGCTTCTTAATGACCGGCAGAACGTCTTTCGCAGAAACAGGTCCACTGGTGATTTGATGGTTTATCTCACCGAACAGTGGAACAAATCTTTACATCGTTTTGGAGAAAGTAAGATTGTTGCACTTGATATTTCAAAGGCATTTGATAAAGTCTGGCATCTTGCTCTTTTATCGAAAATGCGTACCTTCGGTATCGTTGAATCCCTTCTTCGTTGAATTATAAACTTTCTTTCGAATCACTCAATACAAGTTGTATTGGACGGATTCAAGTCTGAAACCCATAATATAAATGCTGGTGTGTCCCAGGGCTCCGTTTTGTCTCCGACCACCTTTCAAATTTTTATTAATGATCTCTTGTCTGTTACTTGTAATCCAATAAATTGTTTCGCTGATGATAGTACCCTTAGCTTCTCATATTCGTTTCCAGATTCACATCCCTCCTCTTCGGATGTGGAACTGCAACGGCAAAAATGAAGATCATTATGACTTAAACAGCATTGTTGCATTCCTCCCCTTCATTTTTTTAATCTTAAAATGACACATCTCGTTCATAGGTACACATAATTGTTATATTTTATGTTCAATCCTAATTAATGGTTTTTGCTTAAAGTGAAAGTAAGGTAATTAAAAAGATTTGATAACAAATTTGTGCGTATCTGCAATTGAGAAGGACTTGAGTTATATTGATGTATATTCACAAAAATGCTTTTTTAAAGGTTATTTTTGAGATACATTTCAAGAGATATATATCCTCCCAATCTACTGCTAGTGTTGTCGAAGACCAGTATAAATGGAACAAAACGGAGTGAATGTTTTGGTATAAACATTTTTTGACTTACAAAGACAAAAATTATTACTAACGAGCAATTTACCAACAGATAACGATTCGGGAAATAGCACAACTCTTACACATGTAATGGAGAAATGCGAGACAGATCAAACTCTGCTCGATGCTTAAGTTCGTCTGCAGGGAACAAATATTTCACAGATGTGGTCCACCTGTTTATTATTCAAAAAGTGAAACGATTTTTCTTTTTCAAAATGCTGCACAAGAGTGTAGGGACCTGAGATTGGCTGAATTGCTTAGAACCCCTATCTGTTAGGACCAATATGAAACGAGTTGTCGAAGAGCGCTAGAGCATTAAAAGCGTGCGTCGTTGCTAACTTGTACGAGCAAAGGTCGCACACCCAGCAGCTATTCAAGCCGCAAAACGCATTACAGCAATGTCACCCAATCGAAGCAGCAATATTGATCGAACTGGTCCAACTACACACCATTCCAATTAGATTCGAGTTAAGTGTCGAATATCCATCGACTGTTTTCGGACCGAATTGATATTTTTACATCGCTTGAATTATCAAATACTTATGTATGTCCGTAAGTAAAATAGAAATTATTTTTAATTGAGAACAAATAAATACTTAATTTTAATTTATTATTTTTATCATATGTACATGCATTTAGGTTACAAAAAATATTATTGCATTTTGTTTTCAATAGCTATAGCGGAAACAGCTCGTTCAGGACGAGAGCAATGTGAACGGCATGTGTACGGTATTTCTCAGTTCGAGATAGGAATTCAATTGCAGCTTCAAATTGTCCAGTAAGCGCAAGAACATGGAAGTACAGATGATGTTGTTTGCCGGCATTGAAATGTTTCTCGCCGTATTTCTCCAAAATCATTGTTTGCAGACCGGATCATGTTAAGATTTCGGAGTGGTTTTGGCAAGATTTTGTTCGTTTATGTCGCTACCAGCAAAAATGCAATGGACCTGAAAGGAAGGAAGGAAGGAACAGTAAAGCAGCTTGAGTTGACCTTCCAACTAAGAACTAATTTTCTGTTTGGGTTTGTTGATTTTCTCTTCAAGTACTTGAATGAAATCTTCATGATGGGATTTCTTGTCGTGCTTGCGTTTCTTGTAGATCATTTCGATGTTGTCGAGTTTCACGAATTCAGCCTTATTTTTTTTCCAGGGGTCGCATGCCGCTATGGATTTCTTGATGTTGGCCATGTCAATTCGTTTGAAGTCTTCATCCGTGAAAATTCGTCTTTGGGCGAGTTCTTGGGTGGCTTGTTTTTCATTTAGAAGTCTTACTTCCTTCGGAAGCTTTTGTTTCTTTTGTTTGGGTTCGACTTTTGGCTTTTCAGATTTCACTTCTTCATCCAGCGATTCTGCTTCATCTTCTGCAGAATCCTTTTCGTCCTCCTCATCGTCTTCATCATCATCCTCATCATCTTCCTCGTAATAATCCTTAACGTCAATATCTTCTTCCGTGTTCGGCTCCTCCTCGGCATCAGAAACATCGACCCCTGGCCATGGGTAGAATCCGAATCTTTATCATTATCGCCCCAATCGATAGTCTTGGATTTCTCTAGCAACACCTCAGCTCCAGGAACACTCTCATGCGCCTAAATCCTTTCGTACTCTTTGATTTTTCGCTCCTTTTGAGCTTCTGTACGTCGACCACGATCCTTCTTGTGCAACAGTGCTGGCAACTGTTCTCGATATAGTGTGATGAGCGACCTCACAGCCATCATAACTGATTTTTCCTTGTAGGCCTTGTACATAACCAAATCTCGCATCAATTCCTCACCCATTGCAAGAGGACATCTGGTGCATTTTTCTCGTGTGGCGTTCAATTTAATGGCCATCACATCGCTGGAATTACGCTCGGTTATGAAATTATTCGCGATTGTCTAGAGAACCTCTTCCAAGACATCACCGGGTACGAGTCCGTGGGAAACCTGAGCAGCGAATTGGAGAATTCTCGTACTTGACGGTGATGCGGCTGCAAGAACTTAGTGATATACTGACATAAACTGAAGAGGAGAGGATCGTACATGCCAATGACCCGAGATATAACGACATAACGTCCAAATTCATGAGTTTCACTTCGAAACGTTCGTTTCCCGATTGCAGTTGATTGAACAGACCCTTGACCAGTTCCTGGGGATTGTAGATGTAATGGATGCCAGAAAAGTTGAAGGGTTCGGCATTCTTTTTCTTCTTCGACACCTTGACAACTTGTATCTTGACCTGTGCCAGCTGCTTTTGTCATTTCTTGGTTTTCTTATTGACACGATTCACCATCAGAGCGCTTTTCATTCTCACTACCCAATTCGCCCGACTCTTTGGTTTTTTCGTCATGACCAAGGAAGAATTTCAATGAAGCCACTTGAACCTGAAAATGGAATTTGTTTGTAAGAAAATTTGAAGAGCAAACGAAGCAAACTCACTTAAGAGATTTTCGAGAAACAGCCGCCAAGGCGATTTCATGAAACCGGAAATTTAAAATAGCAATTCCGGAAAATGCAGGGGCTGGTTTCTGGAAAGATGGCATCTTCATATAAAATAGATAAATTGAAACTGAATTGAATTTAAATTAAACTTACCATCAGTCATGGCTCATGGATATCCATATTCTTCACAAATTCATTCACCAATTTAAATCAGATTGAAATCACAAACAATTTATTTAGGTAACAGCTGATAAATGATAGATTTCTCATAACAGATTTCTTTTACGAAAAATTCATAAAAGAATTTTATAAAAGTTCGCAGTTCTGAATGCCAATTATAAAGGATCTTTTATTTGTAAATCTTTTATTATTCATAACACAAAACTCATAACAGAATAACAGAAATGGCAGAATAGCCCTAATTGTTTAATATTCAAACATTATTTCGGATCAATTTCAAAGAAAGCTATGTACATATAACTGGCCCTTAACAATTTTCGGGGTCGTGCGAACCTCATATGAACATAATGTGCAATGTAACCTCAGCAACATTTGACATATTGCCTTCAAGTTGCTGAAATGGTATATGGACACGACATAAATGACGTCTCCCTCCCAATACAACAAAAATTCTTCAAATAATGTCTGGCACTAAATCATAAAAAAACTTAACACAACATTGAAGAAATGACGTTAAGATCCATCAAGTATCAGAACTTGCCTTGTATTGCTTACATCAGTTGGTTTTATTATCAACGACGATGACGCAAAATATTTGACATTTCAAAGTGCTTCTGCTTTTCTAAAAATAAATAAATTAAATTGTTTGTTTTTCTTTTTTTTTAATCACAACCTTTAATTACAGTTTTAACTAAAGATTTATTACAGAAGTTCTAACAAAATAACGCTGTTTTGTGTGCTCATCAAAATCAAATCTCAGGTATTTAATTTAATTCCAGCTATGGTGTCAAAAATTTAAAATTAATATAACCGGTAAGTCAGCCGTCATCTGCACCTAAAAGCTTCAAGTTTCCTTGTTTCCTCTCAGCCTCTAGCCAGAACAATATGGATGACACTTCAAAAAAAGAAAAAAAAAAAATATAAAACACAGGTGTTATCAATGCTTCTTTGTTTGCCACCCACAACCGTTTACCATTTGACATTCTTATTTTATGATCTTGTTGGCCAATGAAATCTTGATAATCCCTTCTTTCTTGTAAGCTTGGTTGATCGGTTTCCGAAACTCCTCCTCAAAGGCCACATTAACTGCAAAAACAGGTTGTATAGGTGCCACAAAAAAGCTTTCTAGCTAAAAGAAACCGAGCTCTAGAGTAGGAAGGCAACAACTGGTTGTTGGCCTGTAAAATCTATGTACATCCAGCTCTTGTCCAATACTGATATTGTTTTTGCCGGTTTTTAATTCATACCGTGGCTAAAGAGAGACAGCAGGATGAGCAGCAATCAAAATAACACGACCAGTTCCATTGAGTGCGGGTGCAAACAAAACTCGAACTGCAGTCACCTCCAATCCTCCATGGCTTACCATTGGGTTGTATTCATTCGGTTTTCATTTGCTGTTCTCATTCCTGTTGGTCTGTTTGATCGTTAATTCGTTAGTTGGTGGCCGTCGGTGTTTAATGTTTGTTCTTTATTTCGGGATACGTGCGGGATTCTGTGTGCGCGTTGACTTTAGTTTAACTTTAGATCGAACCGGACAAAGGTTTAAACGCGGTATTCTTGAAATTGATCTCGTGAGTGTGAACGATTTTTCGTAATGTTTTCGTAGAGTCAGTATTAACGACGGCGATATTATCAAGATTTTTTTTTGTTTTTGCGTCTCAAATTTAATTTATGCGGTTTTGTTATTTTCGCAATGACTTTGGTTTCGTTGCATTGTGTTTCGATTTGGAAAACAATCAAAGGTGTTGTTTTTTGAAAAATTATTGAAGTGGAAAAAATGTTTTGTATTGAATAATGAATGTAGACCGGTTACGCTTATAAAAAAAAAAATCAGTTAAAAAAAGATTTCTAGAAATAAGAAGATAAGATCTGCAAGTAGTTTTATGAAAACAGCAAGAGTGAAATCTTTGTTTATAAATATATCAACACTGGATATTTGCAACAAGAAATTGGATAATAATTCTGTTTCATCTACAGGAGGAATGTTTCATTACTGATTTTATAAAAAAATAGTAAGTAGGTCAAACGTACGTTACAAAAGTGCACTTCAAATTCAAAGGAGAAATTGTTTGTTTGATTAAATCAGTTTATGTACCAAATTTGAAAACACTGGTTTTTTAATTAATTCCTGATAATTTCTTAAAAAGTATTTACTGTGAATATGATTTTACGCAAACGAAAGAGCTGTGGTTCGAACTCGAAAAGTGGAACTACTCGATGTAGACATCGCTGGCTGAGAACTATAGGGTTGCATGTCATACAAAATATCAAAAGCGACTTTTTACACCAAAATTTTCGTTATTGGACCTACTTTTCGATAAAACAAAAATAAAAAAATTCAAAAAATTATTGGCAAGCCAACAGACAAAAAACACTTTCATTGCATTCTCACTTCTGTTTAATACTATAAGGTTCCATGTTCCACATGCAACCATTTAAATAATTTATGAAAAATCAAATGCACTTAAGTTACATGGAACTTTTTTGCACACTTTGGTTCACATGGAACCTTTTCATATTTAATATCATTGAATAAGTTTAACTCTATTATAAAGCAGCAAGTAAGTATTCATCAACATGGCTTCTGGAAAGGTCGGTCCACCAATTCCAATTTAGTTGATTTTACTAACTTCTGTATCAAAGCTATGGATAGTAGAAAACAGGTGCATGTTGTATACACTGACTTTGTTAAAGCTTTTAGTAGAGTTAATCTGGAGATTCTTTTGGCAAAACTTAAAGCATATGGTTTTCATGGGCCACTTCTTGAATGGTTTTCTTCATATCTATTTGGACGAAAGCAATATGTAAGAATTGGAGACTTTTATTCTAAAGAAATTAAAGTGACTTCATTTAGTCCTTCTTTATTTTTACTGTTCATTAATGATGTTCCAAGTTCTATTAAAAAATCTCACTGCCTCTTGTATGTAGATGATATCAAATTTTTTTCTACAGTAACATCTATAAATGATTCCCAACTTTTTCAAAAGGATCTTGATAGTTTTGTTGGCTGGTGTAAATTAAACGATTTATTGCTCAATGTTGAAAAGTGCGCTTGTATGGCCTATAACCAGAACACTGTTTAATATTACTCCCAACTACTCATTAAATAGTGTGCCCTTGAAAATTGTAGATCAATTTAAGGACTTAGGAGTTATTTTTGATTCGAAACTAAAATTTAATTTGCACATCAATTATATTGTTTCCAAAGCAAACTCACTTCTGGGTTTCAATAAGAGAAATTCTGTTGAATTTAAGGACCCGTATACGATAAAATCTTTGTTCTGTAGCATTGTTCGTCCGGTTCTTGAATAAATTGCGTCGTTTGGAGCTCTATACCTGATTATAATGTAAGAAGAATTGAGAATGTCCAAAAGAAATTTCTGAGATTTGCTCTTCGAGGTTTTTGGAAAACAATAATTGTAGTAATCTTTCATACAAATCTAAGTGCTTATTTCTTTGCATTCAATCCCTAGAAGCGAGAAGAAAAATGTGTAGTATCATGTTTTTTCGTGACATTTTGTCTGGTACTATAGATTCTGGGAGTTTACTGCGCTGTGTACACTTGTATGCTCCATCAACTTCTTTAAGAACGCGACCGCTGCTGGCAATTGAGGCACATCGCACTTTGTACGGGCAGCAGGAACCTATTTCCGCAAGTTGCAATTTACTAAATGCACACTATGAAAATCTAGATATATCTTTACCCAGAAATGTGTTTAAAAATATATTAATTTCTTTATTGAATTTAAATTTTCGTTTAATTAATTGTAGTATTAGTTTTAATTTATAATTGAACATGTATCTAAATTTAAAAATCTGTTGAATGTAAATTCGTAGATTGGAAAATAAAATAAAATAAAATAAAATCGAAAAGTCCCATTTTTGCAATGAATTAGAAATTTAAACGATTTTCTCCGAACATTTTTAAACATTAATTTTATCATAATTAGATAAATCTTAGCGGAAATCGCCTGGAAGAATGTCATTACAAGACCTACCTAGTGTTGAAACCGAAAAAAAGGAAAATCGTTTGTCCGATGCAAAAATTAAAAGCGTTCAAAGCTTTGCTTCCTTTTATGCCTAAAGTGGATTTTGATTTTTTCGAAAACTTCGAAACGCTAGATTTTAAGAAAATAACTCCACTATTTTATTTATTTAACTTTTAATATTATGATTAAATGAAGTCATTTTTTTATTTTCATTTGTTTTCCAGTCGAGAAAATAAATGTATAAAATTATTAAATACAATTCGAAAAATTCTTTCAGCCATTCTGAATGAAAGACTTATTAAATGGATTGAAAGTAGTAATCGTTTGAGTATTTTTCAAGCTGGCTTCCGGTCAGGTTTTTCTACAATGGACAATGTTTTTGCTATCTCGAGTATTTCTAGAAAGTTTATTGAACGGAAGAAGAAACTATACAATTGCTTCGTTGATTTTAAAGCTGCTTTCGACAAAGTCAACAGACAGGCTTTAATTTATAAGATGTCCTGTATAGGTGTAAATCTAATTTTCGCATCAAATGCAAAGGTATGGGATGGTTATGATTTCTCGAATAGATTTGAAACAACAGCCGGTATGCCGCAAGGTTGTATTATGAGCCCTATACTGTTTTCTCTCTTCATTGATGATATTTGTGATCATCTTCCTGGTGGAGTTTCTTTTGGTAACAGCATTGTCAAAGTTTTGCTATATGCCGACGATTTGGTTATGTTTGCC
>CAKKXW010000005.1:15550343-15575420 GCA_920937365.1 Sphaerophoria rueppellii | reverse complement strand
TTCTCTCTTCATTGATGATATTTGTGATCATCTTCCTGGTGGAGTTTCTTTTGGTAACAGCATTGTCAAAGTTTTGCTATATGCCGACGATTTGGTTATGTTTGCCGACAATCCAGTTTCGCTGCAGATGCAAATTAACCGACTTTGCTTGTTTTGCGAGACTTGGGGTCTGCAAATAAATGTACAAAAAACAAAAATTATGATTTTTGAAGGAAGGCAAACAAGAAGACGCTTTGATGAAAAGTGGTCGCTTAATAACACCGTTATCGAAACAGTTCAGGAATTTAAATATTTGGGTGTTATTCTTACCCACAATTTAGAGTTCGTTAAACATGCTTAAGTTAAAAATAAAAATTTGATGTGGCCTTAGATACTCTGGTATCTAAATATAAAGTCTTAATTGCAACAATAAATTCATGTTTGTGCTATGGTGCGCAAGTTTTCGGTTTTTTTTTTTTTTTTAACCAAGATGCTTTCGAGAGCCTGCGAAGGCACTTCTTCAAGCGCTTGTTTCATTTGCCGAACTCAACTCCAAATTATGCCATTTACGTAGAGTCAGGCATCACCCCTATATATATAAAAAATGTAAAGGCTAATGCGGATTTTATTGTTCAGGTGATGAAAAGAAATGAATTGTGCCTTCACAAAATAATTTTGAAAAAAATGCTGCAATCGAATGGATCTCCTTTCAAAGACTGGAACCAACTCGCAACAGCAATAGAATCTTCCCTTAACCTCTCGGAAACCAATGTTGACAATTGGCAAGCGCAGTTCGCAGGTGTTATAGCTTAGTTTGACCAAAATTTGTATGTAGAAAACATTTTTAGCGCAACTTCTTCAACATCTAGAAAAGTTTATAGAAACCTAAATCATCAATTGAATTCAGACATGAACTACTTCAGGAATGATTACTCAGTTGCCCAGATAAGTACTATTTTTAGTACAAGAAATTCGTCGATTATACTTTTGGAAAAGTGTTTTAACAATGCAAGAATTTTACGTAATCCTGAATTCTGTCGAAACGCTCTTAACTACCGGAATAGCTTCACTTATTAAATTAATTTTAAGCCTTTTAATGTAATTTTTAAACCATCTCATTTTATGTTACAAATCATTAAAATTGTCTTATTGAACCATTCACTTTCATGCTTTTATGTTGCAAATCATACAAAATTGTCTTTTTTCTCACGTAAAAATTGGCAAATTATTGTAGTATTTTCATTTAAATAATTTTACATTCTCTTTTTAATTTATGCAGGAACACAGACTGTTAACCCTGATGATAAAAAGATAACTTTAAAAAGTAATGTCATCTTCAAAGCTACTCCGAATAGGTGGAAAGAGTTTTTGGCTATGAGCTTCTAAGCCACCAAACTCTTACATGAAAGGACTATAAACAGATAGATAGATAGATACAGATTTTTATTGAATAATATCAATTTACAATATATCACATAAATTTAACAAAAATCATTATAGCACGGCGGTTGCCGTCTGCCAGATTGACAATAAAACACAATAAATGTAATAAGCCCACAACATTTTACAACAATAAAAGGGTTTACTTTTTTTGTTTTTGTTTTTTTTTTTTTTTATACAGAAAGAATTGAACATAAACATTCAGAAATCTTCGTTCATTATAACATTTTTATATCTGAGCGCAATTTTGCAAAATTCATACAGCTTGACAACATCCATTTGATTTAGTAAGCTTATAACTTGATCTTCAGATAGAAAGTCTTCTCCGAATATATTTCTTCTTGTTTCTCTTAGAATGGGACATTTTCCAACTAAATGAACAGTATCTTCTCTTTGTGCTAGGTTGCACATATTACACAAGTCATACCGGTGTGGAATGAAATTTAAACTAAGTAGTTCACTGCGTAGTCTGACCATCATTGAAATCACTTGGACATTGTTGCGATCATGGAAGTAATTTTTCTCTAAAAGATTATAATTCAGTCTGCTGTAAATAGTTCTGTGCAAGGAACTAGAAGCATCAACAATATAATCGGCTCTACAGTTCTCATTTCAGTTCTCTTATCCCTGAGAAATCCACTCCACCAGGCAGGTAGTCCAAAAGGTCTATAAACCCAAGTTAGGCTGGGAAAAACATACCTATGAGTATTTGAAAAATAGCAGAAGCTTAAGTTGTATGCCGAAAGAAGATGCTTTGGAGATATTAACTACAAGGAAATTATCATGACATTGTGAAGCAAACAACTCGAATGAAGAAAATTCCTATGTCACAGTTTTAGTTTTTATTTCAGTTATGATGGAATAAAAAAAGGAAAAAATTACTTATATTGGTACGAACCTGTTTGCCGAATCCGTTGTCTCATCAATAGCAATCCACAACTTCCGGTTTTGAACTTTCAGTTTAATTCCAGCCAATGTTTCCTCGAACAATGTGTCGGTGTATTTTTCACGGAGTGAGGTCTCAGAAGGAATATTTTGCTCAGTATATTTCTCTAAAAATTACTTAATGCTTGGATGTCGAATTTTAAACAAAGGAATGTCAGGAGATAAGAAAGCATTACACAAATCCTCTGCAAATGCATTACTTTGTCGTTATGTTGATTGTCCGAGAAATTGTTGTTTTTTGTGTTCATTTCTTTAAACAAGCTCTAAATGCTTAGCTGTCTTCAAATGTTACTTAACTGTAAATATTTTATCACCACAAACTGATTTGTTGCAAATTTTACACATCAATACTGTTCCGTCCGTTTTAAAGTTCGAATATTCAGATACGATTTTATTCAATCGGTCGGAGATTTTGGTTTTAGTCTTAGGCATTTTTTCAAAATTAGTCACTTAAACTCAATTTGTCGTTTTAAATAGGATATAGTTTTTGTTTTTAATTTAAACAATGAATGCACTTGCCTATAGGTACCTACGCTTTTTATTTTTCAACTCATTTTTTTTTTTAACGATCACTTCCACAGTCAAGATAATAGTAATTGCTACCGGTAGTAGGTGCCAACTTAAATATGGAAAGAAAACAACTTTCGCTTATTTTTTTAAATTGTTACATAAGTAGGTTTCTATACCTACCCATCCGTCGAAGCATCATACACGCAAAGTTGTCATTTGAGAAAAAGGGTAATTCTTTCAAACCTTGCTAATTGTTTTTGCATATCTTCAGAGAATGTACCATGTACCGACAAACGGTTGACGAAAGGGCTTCACTTGCCCATGTGTAGTATCTGTCTTTCACATACAGATATTGCAAAATTTCAAACGAAAGGATATACTGTCCTAAAAACTAAATATCTGGAGACAGGATTTTATGACTATGCGTCTAATGGTTACACATGCAGGTATGTGAGAAAACATATGGAGATGGTGAGAATTTATTTACAGGCCTCTGTACTGATTTAGACACAGAAGACAGACAATCAAAGAGGAGGCCCGCGGTTTCTTGTCGCGTCAAGGAATGGTGACCTATGACGCGAATTCAGTCGCTCCACGACCTTTTTAGAAAAAAAAATTGTAGATTATCCCAACATTTAAAACAAAAACCGCAAATAATGATGAAATATGCCTAAATAAGCATTTTTGAGCAAAATATAACAAAATATGCTCCACAAATCGCAAATATGCTCTAACGAATGGGGTCCAAAATTCTCGTCTTACCTTCGCTTGAGTTCATACCAAAAGTTCTCAATGGGATTGAGGTCAGGGCATTGACCACGGGATGGAAGGTAATTCCTTGAGTTGGAACCAATCTTTTATGAAACCCGCATGTTTTGTTCAGAAAATGGAAGCATGACATTCTCCAAAATATCCCTATAACTGTGTTTTGTTAATATGGTTCTTATGAGGAATATTGGACCGAAACCATACCAGGAAAAACATCCCCACACCATAATATTGTCATCTCCGTGTTTGATTGCTTTTTTTTTTGTATAGTATGGATAGTGTTTTCTTCCTTATGACAGGCCAGGAGTCGAAAGAAAACAAATTTATTTAAGTCTCTTCCTTCCTTTTGCGCCCTTGTGTTGTAAGCTCTAAGCAAAAGAACTTTCCTGGGCGACTCTATCAGATAGATAAAGGCTTTGATGCCTTTTTCGGATAGTGCATGCACTTACTGCGTTCTCAATTTTTGCGAAAATAGTCCTTGATGACATGAAGGGATTTAACTTGGCTATAACTTATAAGCGCAGGTGAGTGGAAAGTGATGTTTTATTCGGTCTGCCTCTATTTTCGCTAACTATTGTCAGCCTCAGAGCATTTGTTACCATATATTGAGGCCGTTCAGGGATCATTGCGATAAATTTGTACGTTTTGCTTTCACGACGTAGATGACTGACAAGTCTTCTTCCTTCTGACTTCTTCGACCCATATTGACAGGCTTAATAACAAAAAATCTTTTGTTTTCAGCTTTGAATATAATTGAAAACAACTTACCTTGTATGCTAATACCGTAATAAGTTAATTAAAAACCAATTTAAATTTTATTGGAATATTATGTGGAGCGCACCTACTTTTATGACCAACTTAAATTACACTCCAAAAATTTCTGCAACCTAAAAAAAAATTGAGTGCTGGTCATTGCATCGCTTAAATGCGTTAAGTTTGGCGGCATTTGCAAGAGAATGACCGTTCTTTTGTGACAAAAACTAGTTTTTGCATTACATGCAACCAAAACAAACGCTTAAAGTCGACAGTGGTCATCATAAATTTTTTACTTACTAACTTAAGGTGGCGCTACAGTCCGTTGCGGACTTGGGCCTCAATCAACGCAGTCTCCGCCAGGTAGCTCGGTCCTTGACTAGTCGTCTCCAGTTTTGCACTCCAAGTTGATTGAGGTCCTCTTCCACTTGAGTGCGCCACCTGAGTCGCGGTCTTCCTTTCCTCCTACGTCCCTGGGGAATAGTGTCGAAGGTTTTCCGGGCCGGAGCATTGGTGTCCATCCAATCTAAATGACCGAGCCATCTGAGTCTCTGGACCTTGACCCTTCTGGCTAGGTCCATGTCGTTGTACAAGTTGTACAACCCGTAAAGTTCGCTCTTGTATCTTCTTCACCATTCCCCTTCAATGCACACGGGGCCAAAGATGACCCGAAGAACTTTCCTCTCGAAACAGCCTATGCAGTCCATGCTTCCGCACCAAACAGCAGGACTGGGATGATGAGTGTGTTGTACAGTCTTACCTTAGTTGCTCGAGAGAGGGCTTTTCCACTCAATTGCTTTCTAAGCCCAAAGAAACAGCTATTAGCAAGAGTTATTCTTCTGATCTCGGCGCTGGTGTTATTGCCCGTGTTTATAGCGGAGCCTCGGTAGACAAACTCCTCTACTTCCTCGAAGTTATACGTGTCTATTGTGACGTTCTGCCCGAGCCGTCGGTGTTTGGTGTCTTTCCTCGAAGACAGTATATACTTCGTTTTTCCCTCATTTACCGCTAAACCCATTTTTGCCGCTTCTGTCTCAATTCTCACAAAGGCGCCATTGACATCACTCTGTGTTCTTCCCATTATGTCTATATCATCGGCGTACGCGAGAAGTTGAACAGATTTTTGGAAGATAGTGCCTCTGGTGTTGACGTTGGAGTTCGGCACTATCTTCTCAAGAACGATATTAAAGAAATTGCATGACAGTGCATCGCCTTGTCTGAATCCTTTTTTGACGTCGACAGATTCCGTAAGCTCGTTGCCAACCTTGATGAAGCAGCGTAAGTTCTCCATCACCATTTTGCACAAGCGAACGAGATTGGCAGGGACACCAAAACTAGAAATGGCTTTGTACAGTTCGTCTCTGTAGATAAGTCATACGCGGCCTTAAAATCGATGGATGGAAAAGGTGATGGGCATCGATTTGGAGTTCATAGGTCTTTTCCAGGATCTGCCGCAACGTGAAAATTTAGTCGATGGTTGACTTTCCTTTCCTGAAGCCACATTGACGAAAGGCTTCAGACGTTCACATATTACGGCAGAGATGATCTTGTAGGCGATGTTTAGTAGACTTATTCTTCTGTAGTTGGCGCAGTTTAGAGGATCTCCCCTTTTCAGGATCGGACAAAAGGGAGATCCTCTAAACTCTGTTGCAGCAAGAGTGGATGCAAATAAAATTGGATTGAGATGTTCAAAAATTAGTGGACATTGCCGTAGCCAATCATACGTAACCACAGAGTTAATGAGAGTTAATGGCAATGACAAAGATTTTGTTGTGTCAGACACTGTTAATGAAATCGAAACTGAAGATTTTCATATCAAAGAAGAAAAAACAATAGAGCAAATGTGAGCGCGTTCTAGTCCCTCTACACCGAAAGCGGTGAATTTTAGAGAAAATTGCTTAGGCATTTTTTTTTTTAGATAATTTCAAGACGAACAATTTGTCCTTGACCCAATATTGACCTCCGGGCAATATGTCGCGAAATATTCACTATTAACTGAATTTCGCGAGCTTCTGACTACCATAACTTTTGTAGCTGGAACGATGTCAAGTCGATTTTTCACATCTTCATATAACAGCACTGCAATAAAGGTGTACACATAAATGCAGCCCACTAGGAATTTTTGCAGCAGATTGGGTTTTAATTTATTAAAATGACTGGACTAGATATCATTTTCGAAAATCTTCAGCGAATGTCTCTGTTCTATCTCAGAAAACTTAATTGATACCTCGAAGTTCATATCAAATCAATTCTCTAATAAAAAATGAGCACACAACAATTCAAATCTAACCTTCAACATCTTTTATCTCAATCTTCATAGCTACATTATCAATATACGAACTGTTCTACAAACAATTCCATGTAATGAAAAGAACATAATCTTTAATTTCGTGTTAGTTTTATCTGATCTTCAACTAACTGATGATTGATGGACCCTTTGGCACTTCCAACTGTTACGAGTTCAATGAATATTGGACTCACAAAAGTGTTTATAAAAAAGATTAATTACATCTATAAAAATAGATATGGTTTTTTTCTCATTGAAACGAAATAAATTGAAAAGTAAGCATTTTAAGGGCAGGAGTGTAAGATTCACTTATAGTGAAAGAAATGATGAAATAGTTACCCATATGTATATTAGAGGCTTTTGGAGTCAACGGTTTAGTATTTAACTCTGTAAATGAAATTACGAAAAGTTAACATCAGTTCATTTGCTCTAATTTTAGATTAAAGGTTTTTGAATGATGAATAATTTTCGAATTTGTTCACACCAACGTATGAGACTTCTGTAAGCAAATACAAATTCTTAACCCGTGTGCTCATCGTACGGCATTAAATTATGAGCATCGTAAATATTAATAACACGTTTATTTGTTAATATAATTAACGATGGGAGACTTTGAAGATTTTTTGATATTTGCACCGTTTTAATGGAGGTCAATGAAAGTTAAAAACTTTTGTTAACACAGAAATACCTACACAAATATATTACAAATTCATTGTGATAGGCTTCACTAGTTTTTTGTTTATGATCGGGGGGGCCCGGCAGTGCCCCGCCAAGTCGAGCGCGAAGAAAACGCTGCCGTACCATCTTTATACTTAAAGCATTTCGTCACACGTTCAGCCCTTTATTTGAGAACTTTTGGATAACACCAGTAAGCTTACTTAAAATCTAAAATTTTAAGTCTGTAGGTAATTTAGTGCCGAAGTGCCGAAGCGACATCAAAACTTTGCATTTTAGACACTCACTCACTCACTTATGATCATCAAAACAGAACTGGTTCTTCCCATAAACTCAGAGATCTAAAATTTGGTAAACAAAAAAATGTATCAAGCCTGCACAGCATATGTGAGTACCCTACCCATCCACCACTTTCCCTATCTCTTACAGTTGCATGGCTTTATTATATGCGTTACATTTCAATGAGTATTTTTTTGCTCATGCAATGTATGCATATGTTAGCAATAACGGATGAATAAAGAAGTTGCTATTTGAGTTCCAGGTTCTAACAGACCAGCTGTTTTGGCGCTGAGTGAAACCCAAGTAGGTGAGAATTCCGATTCTACTGAATTTCTCATTCATGGGTATAGCTTAGCGCCATTATTCTTCCTGCACCATGGTCTCGCCCTTTACATTAGGAATGAAGTCGCTTACCAATTCCTGCCACAATATGGACGCTGCTCCAACCCTGTTTTCAATTTTATGTGGTTTAAGTTCACCATAAATAAGCACATCATTCACTATTGTTTTCTTTATCGAAGACCAAATTTGGACAGAGCTTCAACTTCTCGCGAATTTGACGCTCTGTCTGACTCCATTCAAAAAATTGTATCCCTGCATCCTCACACTGAAATCGTTATTACGGGCAATTTCAATGTACACAATATCGGACATTAATGGCCAAGCGGAAATTACTCTTGACTTGTTCCTTACGTTTGAACCTGATAAATATATTTTCCCTCTAGGCAGATCAGACCATAGTATTATATCTGCAAATCTCTCGTGTCAAGCTATTCCAGTTAGAGAAAGAGCTCCAACAACTTTTTCCGGATCTTTAACTGGTCACTATGCTTCCTCGATAGTGACGTAGACTCCAGCGCAGTCAACCCAACTGAGGAAAACCGGAACGAGTTTAAACAAGCCAGGAAGGCCTGCAATGCCCATATTCGGCGGACCAAATTTTAACATGACCAAAAATTAAGGCAAAAAATACTGCAATGTCCCAAAGGCAGTAAGAATTTTTGGTCATTTGGAAAAAATATGAAGAATTCTTTTTCTTCTTCGGTCCCTACGCTCGTTGACAATGACACTCCAGTTGTTAGCTCGCTCGCGAAAGCGAACCTTTGTGCTAGGCAGTTCGCCGCTAACTCTTCTCTGCCAGAGAGTGTCATGACTCCTCCAGTTCTTGAGCGCGTCAATGATTCCATGGGACAAATCTTCTTCTGCACTCGTGCTGTGGCGAGAGTCTTAAAGGATCTCAGTGTACATAAATCCGCTGGTCCAGACGGTATCCCCGCTATTGTTCTGGAGAGGTGTTCTCCCACGCTGGTAAAACCCTTGCGTAAGTTTTTCCATCTATCCTATTCTTCTGGGCTCGTTCCGAGCAGTTATGGAAAACAGCATTTGTCCAGTCAACCCCAAAAAAAGGCGAATCTTTTTCTCCCTCCAATTATCGTCCGATTGCACTTACGTCCCTTCCTTCTAAGGTCATGATAACGCTTATAAACTATCAGCTTAAATATATCTTAATGTTTTAATATGAGACACACATAGTTAACAGATAAGACAAAGAGTAGGGGACCGAGGTGACTACCTTGTGGAACCCCGGAAGTAGCATGAATTGCACTGGGGACTGAATTACGGAAGACAACTCTATAAGTTCTATTCTCAAGGTAGGAGCTTATCCAGTTTATAAAAATTGGTGGAAAACCAAGAGCTTTGAGCTTCGGATAGATTATCTTGAAGGAAATTTTATCAAAAGCTTTGCTGTTATCAGTATATATTACATCCACTTCACTTATATTTTCGAGGGCTGATAGAACACTTGATACAAATTCAATTAAGTTGGTCGTGGTGGATCTTCCTTTAAGAAAACCATGTTGAGCGGGAGAGAATATGGGCTTGCAATGAAAATAAACCGAATCATAAACTAAACTTTCAAAAAGTTTGGGGATACAAAAAAGTGTAGCGATTGGTCTGTAATTATTAATTTGAGTTTTGTTGCCTTGTTTAAGGATCGGAAATATGTAAGAATCCTTCCATATATGGGAAAACACACCTCTGGAAAGAGAAAGTCTTAAAATACCAATAGTGCAACTAAAATTCTATGCAAAAACTTGATTTTAGGCCTTGAAGTTCATCGTGCTCTCGCAGAGTTTTCCGAGTTCCCAATCCAAAATTATTCATTTTTCCCTTTGAAAACCAATTAAATTTCCGGGTTTTTCATCAAGAACTTTCTATTTTCCATTTGAAAATTTCGAAATTTTCCAGTTTTTATTTGAAGACTAATGCACCTACAATTACATGCAGTTTTCCCTTTGAAGACAAATTTTTTTTCCGAGTTTTCCATCGAAAACTTTCTATTTTAAAATCGAAAACGTGTTTTGAAATTTTCCAAATTTCCAATGTACCTACAATTACATGCTATTTTCCCTTTGAAAACCCATGAGTTTTCCGAATTTTTCATCAAGAACTTTCTATTTTCCATTGAAAAACCCATTTTGAAATATATCCAGTTTTCCATTTGAAATTTTCCAGTTTTCCACTAGAAAACCAATGCATCCACGATTTCATGCAATTTTCCATTTGAAATCCAATGAATTTTCCGAGTTTTTCACTAAGAACTTTCTATTTTTCCATTCAAAAACTCATTTAGAACAAAAAAATTCCAACAAAAAAAATCTAATTTCCGACCTTTGTTCGGTTTTTCCAATTTTTTTTTTCACAGAAATCATCACTGAATACAACAGTAGATATCAACCATGATTTCACAAACATCTGTTGGGCCATTTCGGAGTCTATAAGAGACATACAAACAAACACACATCCATTTTTATAGATACAGAAAAGAGAAGATTAACAGCCTGATTCTCCCCCTTGTGAGGAATCACAAGTCATAAGCCCTTGTGAGGATTGTTGTGATCCGATAACATTTGTCGGATTCTCCCATAATCCTCACAAGAAAAGTTACAACGAAATTCACCACAGCCAAGGTGAAAGCTCTATTTAAAAAAATGGCCTACTCACAGTCAACATAGAAGTCGTTGGAACATGAGAACGATTTATATACTGTCTGGGTTGTCCTAGAAAGATATAATTTACCTTTTTGGAATCCTTGAGTAATGCAATATAATATGTACTACATTACTATTTATGATACATTTGTGTCCCAAATATGTTCCATAAAAAATGAAATGCATAGTTAATTTTTTCAGTAATGATATGAAATATTTATTATTATTATGAATCAGTTTAAGTATTTATCTGCATTAACCAAATGCATATGCGCCATTATCATTTCAACCTCCATTTTTTTCACTACTCAAAAATCAAGATGTCAAAACTCAAATAATTTGCTAGTTATGACCTGCTCTGAAGGAGATCACAATTTCGATTGTTTTTGTGACTCTCACAAGTTGTGTCTTGGGGAGAATACGAAAAAGTCACAAAATCAATTTCAACTCGGGCTGTAAGTGTCGATAAAAAATACGTTTTCTTAAAATATGTGTAGTATAAAAATTAATATTATTTCTTCCACTGCCAAGGGTACTACATAAAAGTTAAGTTTTTACGTGTTATAGTTTTCCCGTCGGAAATTTGTATTCTGATTATCTTCGTCTTATAAAAGTTCAGTGTTTAGATTTAGTTTTCGTGTAGAAACACTCCTCCTCCTAATTGGCGTTTTGCCAGGTAAGTGCCAGTTTGCAAGCAAAGTGGTTGAGGATAATTATCTTTGGAAAACAGGGTTAAGATGCTCTTGTCTGGAAAAATAGACAACAAACAAAAGACAAAAATTATTATTTGTTCTTTTTGTAAATTTGATAAAAATAAGCAAATAATGTATTTCATTAAAAAAGGCACATATCTTTAAAAAAAAAATTAAATATTTAAAATGTAAATTTTCCACTGTCTTTATATTAATATTTAATTTCATCATTGTGTCTCTCTGATATAAGTATTGTTTGGGCTTGCAAAATCTAAAACAAAAAACTAATTTCTACGGTTTTGATTGTTTCTTCTTATAATTATTAACACAATTGATTCAAAACCTTTGCATACAATTTTGGTGTTTATGAAACAAATTTAGATTGAAATTAAGAAAACTAAATGCTTTTGAATTTGTTTTCGGAAGAACAATGTGTTAATGAAATGAAGTTCGACCCACATACTTAGTTAACAATTTTTTGTATGGACTATTTAAAGTTGATTTTATTGGTTGCAAATTGCATGGTTGAAATTCTAAACTCACGTTATGTTTTTTCGCTCTCTCGCAGTTTTAGTCCAAAAATGTGATCATAAGCAAAAGAAAAGATCCTTTCTTATTAAGTTGGTAGCAAACTATTTTTTGGTAATATCAATAAAACATTGCCCATAAGTTTGTATTTGAAATTGGAAAAAGAAACAAAATGTGGTTTTGTGCTTGTCTGTAGAACTTTAAACGAAAAATAAAAGAATTGCTACCGCTCATCTCTTGGAAAACGCCAGTATCTGCATGTTTTCTTTCTTTTTAGATCGTGTTTGTTTTTGTTGCTTTTATTCAAGCAGGACTGTGACGGTGGCGTTGACGACGACCCATTGGTATTTGATACTTATAGTACTACTCGGTGCAGTGTGTCTCCTGTTTATATATTATATGATGGTACATTTAAATTTTTTAGCAATAGTGATAGCTAAGACGCCGTATGCCAACAAAAAATAACTCTGCGGGAAAATTCTTTACTCAGGGAAAAACACTTTTTTTCATTTTAAAATAACACGTGGCGCAATTGGGTAGGGAGAGTTGACGTCAATGGAAGAATCTATATACAAGTGAAAAAATCGTGACTTTCAAGTTTGATAAATATGTACCAACGTATTTTATTTTTCGATTTTGGTGTGGATGTGAAGAAAAGCCCAACAATTGTACTCAAAGGGCTTTTATGTTGTATATGCAATGCATCTGTGAAAATTTGTATTCATTCAGTAAAAACTTTTCCTCGGAATGGAATAAAATCTAAAGTCCCTCAAAATAAAGTTCGAATGTCAAATCTTTTGTTTGAAACTCTTCAATAGCTTCCATCAACATTATTTTCATTCAGTCCGTCCAGTTAAAAAGCTTACAATTTTAAATTTAGATTAAGTAACTGAGCCGTTTTGAATGACATTTTTAAAAGACATAGTCTAGAATTTAAATAGTTTATGCTGAGGGAGTTGAACTATAAAAGTTTTTCTTCGCAATCTAAAGCAAATTTGATATTTTTCGTTCCTGACAATTACTACAAAATAGATCCTGCGAACTGCACCAACTTACTTATTTACTTATGGTGGCGCTACAGTCCAGGTCGGACCAGGGCCTCACCCAACACACTTCTCCAGCCAGCTCGGTCCCTGGCTAACTGTCTCCAGTTTCGCACGCCAAATTGGTTCAGGTCCTCTAACACCAGTGTGCTCCACCGCAGTCGCGGTCTTCCTCTTCTACGACGTGTTTCTGGGTTGGATTCGAAGACTATACAAGCCGGAGCACTATTTTCCATTCGCTCAACATGACCCAACCATCTAAGTCGTTGGACCTTTACTTTTCTGGCTATAGGTCAGCGTGAGTGTCGCTGTGCAGCTCGAACAGTTCTTGGTTGAATCTTCGTCTCCATTCTCCATTAATGCAGACAAGACAAAAAATCACTCGAAGAATTTTTCTCTCAAATCAGCCCAAAGCGTTTTCATCAGATGTTGTCGTAGTCCATGTCTCTGCAACATACATGAAGACCGGGATGATGAGGGTTTTGTAAAGTGTCACTTTAGTGAGGGAGAGGACTTTACTACTCAATTGCCTTCTAAGTTCAAACAAGCAGCGATTGGCAAGAGTGATTCTTCGTTTCATTTCAGCGCTGCTGTTAGCTGTTATCTGAGTTGATAGCGAATCACAGGTAGACAAAGTCCTTAACTTGTCCTTTCTTGTCGACAGCATTAACATGGTCTTGCCCTCGTTAACCGCTAGACCCATCTTCCTGGCCTTCGTCTCAAGGTTCACAAACGCTGCACTGACATCACGCTGTGTTCTTCCAATTATGTCAATGTCGTCTGCGTATCCTAGTAGCTGGACGGACTTTTGAAAGATTGTGCGTCTGGTGTTGACATTGGAGCTTTGCACAATCTTTTCAAGAATGATGTTGAAGAAATCACATGACAACGCATCGCCTTATCTAAAACCTTTTTTGACATCAAAAGCGTCATTTTGCACAAGCGAACGAGCTTGGCAGGTATGCCAAAACTAGACATAGCTTACTACAGTTCGTCTCTGTGGATGCTGTCATACGCGGCCTTAAAATCGATGAAAAGGTGGTTGGTATTGATTTGAAGTTCCTGGGTCTTGTCTAAGATCTGCCGTAGGGCGAATATTTGATCGTTGGTGGACTTTCCGGGTCTGAAGCCGCACTGATAAGGACCTACCAGGTTGTTGACGAAGGGCTTTAAACGTTCACACAGCATGGCAGACAAGATCTTATAGGCGATGTTAAGGAGACTTATACCTCTGTAGTTGGTGCAGTTTAGGGGATCTCCTTTTTTGAGAATCGGGCATACTATGCTGAGGTTCCATTCATCGGGAATGCTTTCCTCCGGCCAAATTTTGCAGATGAGCTGGTGCATGCTCCTTATCAAATCATCTCCAGCTGCTTTGTACAGTTTGGCGGCTAGCCCGTCTGCTCCAGCGGCTTTGTTCGACTTTAGTTTAGATATCGCTATCTTCACTTCGTCCATGTCGGGTGGGTGGAATTGTTGGCCTTCTGCACCCAAATGGATGAGTTCTGTATTGCTGGCGGAGTTTTGGTCGTCATCGCCATTATACAGCTTGGAAAAGTGGTCTATCCATATCCTCAGCACTGACTGCGGTTCTACTACGATTTTCCCATGATGGTCTCTACAGGCTTCAGTTGGGGGTGTATAAGCCCTTGAGGTTTGTTCCACCTTTTGGCAGTGTTGCCACTGGTTCTCTATATTTTGTGCTGGCAGCAAAGGACTTCTGAGGAGATTTTCGGAGACACGATCGGAAAAGGATCTAGCAATCTGTTGCGATTGTCGCCGCTTGACGTCGAAATTTCTCCTAGCATTTTCACGTGTTGGCTTTGATCGGGATATTCGCATTCGTACCTTGGCTACAACAAGGTAGTGGTCCGAGTCGATGTTGGCACTTCGGAATGTGCGGACATCTTGCATGCTAGAAAATTGTCGTGCGTCGATCGCAATCAATCTGGTTGACGGTTGATTGGTCAGGAGTTTTCCATGTCGCCTATTGGATATTGATATGTGGGAATCGCGTAGGTACTTGCTACCATTACGTCTCGCCCCGCACTGAAGTGAAGTGAAGAGAAAATCTCCAAGGACGATAGAACCTGTCTTTAGTGTCTTCATCCTTTTCCTCAGTGGAGGCCTGAGCGCCTTGATACGGATTGTTGTGATGCGCTCATTCACTGAGTTAAAACTCAAGACCTTCCTCCTGAGTCGAGTTCCAATTACAAATCTACATCCAAATAGACGCTGATTTTGTTCCCGGTAGCAGCCGCCGTAGTAGATATCGCAGTTGTTCATTTTACGTAGGCCCGGACCATCCCATCGCCTTTCTTGGATGGCAGTTATGTCTGCTATCAGTCAAGGGCTTCCGCTAGTTGTTCGGCTGGACGTGACCTGTTTAGGGACCTAACATTCCACGTGCAAACGAAATTCGTTGTACTTAAATCGTATTTGCGTGGGTCGTCATCATAAATTCCGTCCGTATCCGAGGCTTGTAGGTGGTTCGGAACTATAGTTTCTATATGTGGCCAGGCAGTGACCCCGACGCACGACCCCCAACCTGGAGGGCCAGGTCTTTAGTTTAACTCTAAGACGAAGAGCCGGCCAAACCGCTCCTTATAGGCCTGGGCTGCGAATATGTCGTAGTAGCCCTATAAGGTGTTCACCAAGTAGTTCATCCTGACTGGAACTGTAGACGCCACCGTTGGCGTCTTGGGAATTTTTTCGCTGCCGCCTGTTGAAAAGGAGGCATGCCTTAGTGGACGCATACCTCCTCCCCCTCTGCCACCAACAACTTCCCACTGGGGTTGGAACCCATTCTTCGGTTGTAGGTATTGGGCACCCGCTGTTCACCACGAGGAGGTGGAGAGTAGGAGTTGATAGGCAGAGGTTTTAGCGGACGCTTGTGTCCACTTGAATGCACGTGTCTACGTGTGTATTCTGGGAGAATACTTTTATGATAATCAAAGTGAACTCGCTAATAAGGAATTTAGGATATCAAAAAATATCTTCTTCGCTTTATAGAAAGCTCAAAATGGTCCGACTAGTAAGAAGTAATTCTTTAGATTCATGTGGTATCACAATGGGCCTTTTCTTTTGGCCTAAGTGTGCGTATTCTGTATCCGCAGCCACTTTAACCTAACCGTACTTAAGATACGCCAACGACAATTTTATCAAACAATAGTAGTCCATGTCCTGATGGATGGTTAATAGTTTGAATTTTTATCTTTTTATTTCAATTTAAAAAAATTTCTCCATAAACCATATCAAAAAAAAAAATCTTGAATCGCTTTATCCGAACTGTAAACCACAATAATATCTTAACAAATAGCAGACCGCCATAGACCATCATGGTCTATTTTTGATCAAATGAGAAAAATATTCATTGATCTGTGACAATCATAGTTAAATGACAGAACAATGGTATGTTTGATGCTAAAGAGAATTGAAACAAACGACTCTAACCATATCGGTTTTCCTCCACAATTGTCCAAATCGATAAAATTTCAAAATAAGAAAAAGAAAACAAAACCAAATCTCGACGACAAAATAACATACTTTGCTCTCAATTGTTCTTTTATTTTTTTTTATTTTTTATTTAGGATGTGGCCCAAAGTAACAAACAAAAATTTGTTGCCCATAGTGCACACATAATATTGGGAAAAACAATTTTGTTTTTTTTTTTTCTCGATCCATTGGGGGCGCAATGCCCCATAAAAAGTAAAAAAAATATATATACTCGTATCGAGGTTAAGTTTCCATTATATTCAAGTAAGAAACACAGTCTCTTGCCCTTTTTGTAAAAAAAAAAGATTATCGAAATCCGTTGAAAGTAAAAACCAAGCAAAAGTGTCTCAAAAGGGTGCACTATGGTTTCGGTGGTTATATTATTGTATCTTATAGTGTCTTTTGATAGCTGAACTACATATATCGCTGCATTTCACAATAACAATGTTGAAACGAAGTTTTGCAGACGGTGCGCCGACCAGGTTGGCAGTTGATTGCAGCATCGGCTGAGAGCAGATAATAATGACGGCCCTAAGGGAATGCGAAATGCATTTTCCAATTAGAAAATCCAGTCCTTATAATCAATTTCAATTTTCTGTTTCAGTTTTTCAGGAATATTAACATTTTTATTATTTTATTTGCCTATGCATATGAAAATCTTCTGTTCGAATGTGATTGAACTCCTCTTTGATGGCTCAATCGATTGGACATTTCTAGTTTAGAACTGTGCATTTACTCACTTACTTACTTAAGGTGGCGCTACAGTCCGTTGTGGACTTGGGCCTCAATCAACAGTCTCCGCCAGCTAGCTCGGTCCTTAGCTAGTCGTCTCCAGTTTTGCACTCCAAGTTGATTGAGGTCCTCTTCCACTTGAGTGCGTCACCTGAGTCGCGGTCGGGAATAGTGTCGAAGGCTTTCCGGGCTTTGGTGTCCATCCGCTCTAAATGACCGAGCCATCTGAGTCTCAACAAATTTTCCCCTAAAAAAAATTTAAAGTTTAGATATCGGCGCCTTTTCCATTGTATTACTTGGCCCATTCAAAAAAGATGACCCTGAAAACAGGGAGCCAGATAGTGTAATGTATCTTTGACTAAACAGCAGCTACATTCATCCCGGGGAAAGAAAAGAAATTCGAAGGAATTCAGAACAAAAGCTCCTCCTTTGCCAATGTTGTCTAGAGATTTAAACGTAAACTGAAGTGCAAGATTAAAAATGAAAAAAAAAAGAAAAAAGAATCGCAGTCCGTTTCGTTGTACGAAAATTATGTACTGCAAAGAAAAATGTAAAAAGAATATACTTTTGTCGTTTGTTTATGTTTATTGTTTGCGTGTTCATCTGTTTGTCTGGCTGTTATTAAACAATTCTTTAAGAATAATCATTGCGGTAGATGATATTGGACCAGTCCAAAAACCATAAGCAGCAGATTCCTCGACAATCCTTGGAAAGAAAAATATCTTATACTTTACCTTCAAGATGAAAAGAACGCTTGCGATGCGATGCGGGAGGTATATTTACAAAAGCGACACACACCGCACAGAAATGTCTATAGATACTCGTAATAGTTACTCAGAGATACATTTTCTGTACTTTTTGATATTCGTTGGAGTTTTTTTTATCGTTTTTTTGGGAAGTTTTCGTTTCATCTAATAATCATTTGGAATAATAATAATTTAAATGCAATGCTGTGTGTGGAGCCACCACCTGCAATTATGCACTATTGAAGCTGGATGCGCTTGTCTCGATTTGACTGTTTCGCTGTAAAGCAACTTGGTTGAAATTGAAGTGCGCATGAGGTCAATGCAGCAGCAACAGCAGGCAAAGAGCAAAATCAGCAGCTATAATAGAGTCAGTCAAGCAACAGCATTGGAATAAAAATGTTTAACAAAAAACGATCATGCAGTAAATTATTGTTAGAGGTGCACACTGAGAAGTGGCCTTCATTGTTGGCATTTGCCAGTGTGTTGTGGTATTATTGGCTTTTAACTGAGGTTAAAAAGAATTTAGAATGTAATTGCATTTGCGCGAATTCAATTATCTGTGGCAGCATCTCTGCGCCTGTGTATGGATATGGTGTTTTTCTTTTTGTAAAGGGTATTTGAAGCAGTGTATAAGCTGACTTCGGAGACGATATCGTTTGATCTTGGCTTTGGGTTGATATTCGATTATAATAAACCTTATCTGGGAGTTTTGATTGTTTTGTTTTTGTCGGGTAGATCTGTATGATTATGTACCTACATAATTTTGTATCAATTCAAGAAAATTCTTTCAGAATGTTTAGTCTCCTTCCGTTTGCAAAGAAACGTTTTCTGAAAGGTCAATACTATCTATTTTCATTTTCATTAAAAAATTGTCAAAATTACTACGAATGAGAGGCACTTGATACGAATATCCCGACAACGACCAAAACAAGGAAATGCTGCTGGAAATTCGACGTCGGACGGCTACAATCGCAAGAGATCGCCAGATCCTTCTCTGATCAATTGTCAAGTAAAATCTTAAGGAGTCCTATGACGCCATCATCAAGTATCGAAGACCAGAGGCAACATTGCCAGGTAGCAGTTAGAGATGCCGCCTCTAATGTGCTGGGTTTCACACAGCCACCAAAACGAAACCCCTTGTTTAACGAAGAAGAATGCAGGCAGGCCCATGCAGCAAAGCAGGAGGAATACAAAGCGGCGCTGCATACAAGGACAAAAGCTGCTCGTGAGCTCTACGAGCAAAAGAGGAGAGAGGAACGCCGACTTCTCAGGAGAAAAAAGAGAGAGCATGAGAAGCGTCAGATCGAGGATGTTGAGAGAGCCAACAGCAGGAATGAAGTTTTCAGGTTTTACCAAAAGGTAATCGAGCAAGAACCGATGCCTACAGAGATAAACAAGGGAACATCATAGTAGAATCGCAGTCAATGCTGGGGATTTGGAAAGACCACTTCTGTAGATTGTATAACGGCGACGACGAACAAAACACCGCCGTCAGACAGAAGCATTTCATCGGACGCGATGATAGCCAACAATTCCGTGAACCCGACCTAGTAGAAGTGAAAACCGCAATATCACGGCTGAAATCCAACAAAGCCGCTGGAGCAGATGGACTAGCTGCTGAGTTGTTCAAAGCAGCAGGCGACGAGATAGATAGGAGCATGCACCAAATCATCTGTAAGATATGGTCAGAGGAATGCATACCCGATGAATGGAACCTCAGCATTGTTTGCCCGATCCTGAAAAAGGGAGATCCTCTAAACTGCGCCAACTATAGAGGAATAAGTCCACTAAACATCGCCTACAAGATCCTCTCTGCCGAAATATGTGAAGGTTTGAATCCTTTCGTCAACAATCTGATTGGTCCTTATCAATGTGGCTTCAGGCCAGGAAAGTCAACCATCGACCAAATTTTCACGTTGCAGTAGATCCTGGAAAAGACCTATGAACTCCAAATCGATACCCACCACCTTTTCATCGATTTTAAGGCCGCGTATATGACAGCATCTACAGAGACGAACTGTACAAAGCTATGTCTAGTTTTGGCGTCCCTGCCAAGTTCGTTCGCTTGTGCAAAATGACGATGGAGAACTCACGCTGCTCCATCAAGGTTGGCAACGAGCTCATGGAATCTTTCGACGTCAAAAAAGGATTCAGACAAGGCAATGCACTGTCAAGCGATTTCTTTAACATCGTTCTTGAGAAGATAGTGCAGAACTCAAACTTCAACACCAGAGGCACTATCTTCCAAAAATCTGTTCAACTTCTCGCGTACGCCGATGATATTGATATAATGGGAAACATAGCCTGATGTCAATGGCGCCTTTGTGAGAATCGAGACAGAAGCGGCAAAAATGGGTTTAGCGGTAAATGAGGGAAAAACGAAGTATATGCTGTCTTCGAGGAAGGACACCCAGCACCGACGGCTCGGGCAGAACGTCACAATAGACGCATATCACTTCGAGGTAGTAGAGGAGTTTGTCTACCTAGGCTCCGCTATTTCTTTAGGCTAAGAAAGCAATTGAGTGGAAAAGCCCTCTCTCGAGCAACTAAGGTAAAACTGTACAAAACACTCATCATCCCAGTCCTGCTGTATGGTGCGGAAGCATGGACCCTGACAAAATCGGATGAAAGTGCCTTAGGCTGTATCGAGAGGAAAGTTCTTCGGGTCATCTTTAGCCCCGTGTACATTGAAGGGGAATGGACCTAGCCAGAAGGGTCAAGGTCCAGAGACTCAAATGGCGCGGTCATTTAGAGCAGATGGACATCAATGCTCCGGCTCGGAAAGCCTTCGACGCTATTCCCAAGGGACGTAAGAGGAGAGAATGACCGCGACTCAGGTGGTGCACTCAAGTGGAAGAGCACCTCAATCAACTTGGAGTGCAAAACTGGAGTCAACTAGCTAAGTACCGAGCTAGCTGGCGGAGACTGTTAATTGAGGCCCAAGTCTACAATGGACTGTAGCACCACCTTAAGTAAGTAAGTAAGCTGGGCATTACTAGCATTCTATTCTATGTTCATACTAACTACGATTTGAAAGTAGAATCGCAAATGAGTTTCGAATAGAATCAAAAGGAGAATCGAATTACACACAGGCCACAGGTTTAATTTTGAATCCTTGAGCCAAAAATGTGTCTCGCCATCTATCTTTCCAACACTCACAAGGGTTTTACAAAAGAAAAAGAAAACAAAAACAAAGTGAGGGCCTTTATACCTATATATATTGTGGGGTATTATCAAGATTGGTTTTCTGTATTTTTTTCTGTTAAACCAAGCAGAGAACACACAATACAATTTTATGTAAAAAAAATGGTTATCTCGGCTTGGAACCAGTTGGCGCCTCAGTCGAATACCGTTTCGATTATACCTGTTAAATTTATATCTAAAGGTGAGGGCTACGGACTCATGCAAACATATTGTTGAAAGAAATATTTTTCAATATAGATACTTTATTTTAGCTGTTAAAGCAAATTCAATAGATACCAACTATCATACTCTTTTCCTCTTGTTTTTAATTTCAGATATTCTTTAAGGATGATTCAATTTTTACAATTTTTAAATATCTGGTCTTAAAATTCTTGAATAGAATAAAAATGTACAACGACAAACGTTTGATAGACAAATCCCAAACAATGCCAGTACCACCAACCCCCACCGAAATCCACCATCACAATCATCACCTCTCACATCATCCTCATCATCATCCCCTGCAAATTTTACACCATCATCCAGCGCCACCACCGCCTCCACAACAACCCCAGCAACAACAACAACAACAACAACAGCAGCAGCAGCAACAACCTCAACACCCACATCATCATCACCAGCATCTGCAACATCAACACCAAATACAGCAGCAACAACAGCAACAATCACAATCTCAATCCCAGCAACAACAATCAACAATGTTTACAAGGTAAGTGTTTTAAATAAATGTACATGCTAAATGTATCTACATATTTCTATCAGTGAAGCAAATTGAAAATAAAAAAGGAAATAAACCAAAATAAAAATAGTTCAACGCCTTCACTGACCAGGTGCATAAAAGTGACACATTTTCCGCGATTTAATTAACTAAAACTTGAAGCTATTGTATCATTCAATTTATCTTCGAGTAGGTATCTTGATGTGTCAAGTTTAGTGCCTATTGTGTTAAATTTAAATGCAAACTCAATAGAACACGATTGCGCACTCAAATGGTGTGGCGCATTGCACAGAAAATCCATCAATGATTGTTTTTAATTTTGTTTTTTGAATAATTGCAAAAGGAGCGAGTTGTTTGGAATACTTTAATGAGTTGCTCTTTCTAGTGTTTGTTTCTGAGAAATCGATATTTCGTATCTTAAACATCGATTAGTGTTTTACCTGGTCGCCAGTGGTGGATTTGTTATTTTTTACTTGTCTTTAATTTATGAGAACAACATCTTTCTTATGAGGTTTTTCCAGACCATAAGGCCGTAAAGCCGTAAGTGTCTTAAGAAAAGGATTGGACTTGCTTAAATATGATTTACTCTTCAGATTTTGCCTAGCAACTTTTAAGATCGACGACGCGAAATTTCTTTTTTTATTTGTTCCAAAGATTTCTACAAGCTTATAGAAAAATGTCAAGGATAAAATCCTTACTCCAGCACTGGTCAATATTTTTTTCGTCAAGTGAATTGTTAGCAAGTTGCGGGGGCTACCCCTCGGTCACTGGCCATAAATGCAAATTTTAACCCACATTACGCGACAGGCTAACATCTAGTCACACACAATTTAAACAAGTGGACATAAATTTATTGTCGGCCTGACATAAGTCGAGGCTTAACAATACCAAAGCATATAATTGCCATTAAAGTAGTTACACGAGAGAGAATAAAATATTAAGCGAAGCAAAAACAAAAAAAAAAAACTTTTTCACTATGAAAATCATCTTTCAGACCATAATTGGAAGTGTAAGAACTGTTTTTGTTTTTTTCCTCCAAAAAAAAAACAAGAAATAAACGATTTTGCATCGTCACCGTATAAAGCGGAGATGAAGTACGCAGCAACGGGTGGTCATTCATTGGTCATTGGTGATTGGCCGTTTAAGTCAATGATCATTTTTAAAATACGATATGGCACCGCTCCGTTGGCTGTGACACATCGTAACGCTTAGCTGTCAGACTCAATTATATCTGACAGATATAAATTATTATGTTTAGGGGAAAATGAAAATGCGAGAAATGTAAGTTAAGCTTGAAAAGGATCAATCACGAACGATAGGTCTTCTTGAACAAAAATTCTTGTTCAATGGAGTTTGCTCTCATTGATTGTTGTTTGACACTAGACCTTTAATTACCATTTGACGTGATTTGATATTGAACCGAAATAATTTTGATAGATTACAGATACAAATCAGACAAGAGATTTTCTTTTCAAAATAATTCGAATGATGATTTTATTATTACAAATAGAGTGTTACTTTGACGTGGTAGGCGAACAATATAATCGTGTTATCAATTTTTTCGTGCTGCAAGCAAAACTGTTTGATAAGTTTTCTTCCAACAAAAAATAGGGTTAGCATATCCAACCGTTCACAACTTAGAACAGATTTGGGATTAGAGCAACCAAAAAGTGTTTTCCTTGCTCTTAAGCTGCCAAATTAATTATGTACTCCAGAATATGTTGAAGAAATAACATGCATCTTATTGTCTGATGAGCTGTCTCCCTTTTGCACACATACGCAGAAACTGTCATATGCGTCCTTAAATTCGATGAAATTATTATTGGTTTCGAACTCAAATTCATTATAAATCCTGATATATCCTGCGAGTTTTTCTGTTTTGAACATTCTGACGATCAACTAATCAAATGTAGTTTTGACCGTTTCTTGCTGCACTTGTCGTCAACTAAAATCTCTTCTCTTCATTGATCACCCATTGCAGAATCTAAGACGATTCGCTTAGTAAATATGTTCGTATCCCTGAACCTTGGAATGAATTCTTATACATCTTTGGTTTTGGTCTTCTGGTAAATAGAAGTTTCGGCAGGTCCATGTCCATTCCAACTGCTTCTATCGTTATCTGCGTTAGGCACCACCATATTAAACGGCAGAGGGCTTCAACCCTCCTTAATTAAATGGTATTCCTCTAAAACTCTCTAAGGAAGCTAAATTTCTAGGGGTGATCCTTGACTCCAAGCATACATGGAAGCGTAATACTGAGGAAAGAATGAAAAAAGCACTATGTGCATTCTACACATGCAAAAGGACCTTCGGTGTACGTTGGGGTATGCGATCGCAAGTCATTCAATGGATGTTCACAGCGATTGTCAGACCCATTCCCACCTATGGCTCTATTGTATGGTGGAAAGCAGTGGAAAAATCAAGCTATCTCAAGAACCTGAATAAGGTAAAGAGACTGGCCTGTATAGGTATAACAGGGGCTCAAAGATCCACACCACAGGCTGGGTTGGAAATGATCCTGGATCTCCCGGATCTGGATGAGTTCATAAGGCGCACGGCAGCCAAAACCGCAATTCGTTTAAAAGAACTGAGGTTTTGGAAGCACAGCACTTATGGACACGGGTCAATCTTACAAAGATATGACATGATTCCAGGACTGATGGAGACCACCGATTACATCCCCCCTCTACTGGATTTTGACAGGAAATTTTCTATTTGCATACCAGGAAGACAGGGTTGGGATCCTGATTCACTTATAAGTGAACAGCTTTCTACACTGACGGTTCGAAAATGGAATCACGAACAGGTGCTGGAGTGTTGTGCCAATCTCTCAACATCAGAGAGGCGTATAAACTCCAAGCTGACTGTAGTGTCTTTCAGGCCGAGATCTATGCCATTGAAAAAAGCAGCTGAATTGGCACATCATGAAAAGCTAAGCTCCTCGGAGAATACTTTTTTCGTGGACAGCCAGGCTGCTATCAAAGCCTTAGCCAGTGAGACCATAAGATCAAAGGCAGTTTTAAATTGTAGGAAAGAATTAAATAAAATCTGCCACACTAACCAGGTTAAGCTCTGCTGGGTTCCTGGGCACAGCAACATAGAAGGGAACGAAATAGCAGATGAACTAGCCAGGAAAGGGTCAGAAGCAGATACAAGTAGTAGCGACCATTCAGATAGGGGACCACTCGTCCCGATTGGGGTACTCAAGAGGAGACAGGTGCTTTTTTCATAAGAGGCTCCTCGAATCGAAAAGTACTACACGGTTAAGTCGACGAAAAAAGTTACCGTAT
>CAKKXW010000005.1:15505263-15519552 GCA_920937365.1 Sphaerophoria rueppellii | reverse complement strand
CCAGTTTGTTTTTTACAGATGTGAAAAGACAATAGCTGGGAAATTCAACGATTTTCATTAGATAAATTGAAACTTTTTTATTTTGCAAGAAGACGTGTTACCCTACAGTTTCAAGCCGCCTTCATCCCGTAGGATATTCGTGTTCTTACGCTTCGCTCGCCTTTTTTAAAACGAGTTTAACTATCACTGAACGCACTCTCTCTAGTCTAGTTTGTAATGTCTATGTATAAATGTCAAATTGTAAAATTGTACCAATTAAGAAGAAGACGAATAAAGTGTGTGCCTAGCAAAGAAGAAGGTTGTGTTTCACATTACACACCCCAAATTGATTCTCTTTTGAGCAAAATTTTTTCCGCTCGCTTCGCATTCTTGTGCTTATAGGATGCCCTACTTCCGCCGAACTTTGACATCCCATTGTGCAGAAGAACGTTTTATTTTTTCAAAGTTAAATAGATTACTTTTAGCAACTTAAAGGGTCGATAACAGAAAAGTGTAGACATTTTTTGTTTGACCATCAAAAAGAAACAAATTAAAATTCAACGAGCAGTTCAAACAGCAATAAAAAAAATTTAATTTTGTGCCTTCCTTGCAGCATATTCTGACAAAGAAAGCAAAATATTTTGTCTTAATTCTATTTCGTATCATAATAGGTTTATAAATTATTGTTTTTTTTAGTCTAGTTCATAAAATAAAAAAAGTGTATTAATTTTTGTCATATCTATTAAAATTTGTTTTCTAAGAACTTATGGCTCTTTTTTTGCTGACTTTTGACTCACTTACGTTGGTTATAAGTTCATAATCGATTTATGAAGTTTTGACCCACCTAAGTGGGTCAAAAGTCCTTTACGGACTTATGACCTACGGACTTATGACACTGCGCCAAAAAAAAACGCTTTAACTCTCATCACCAATTCTCTGAATGCGTGCAGTTTTCTCATGACAGAAGTTTTGACATTTCATCGCAAGAGGCAGTACACGTGGAAGGTGAAATTAAAATTATGGGCACGAGTAGGATTCGAACCCACAACGTTCTGCTAAGCAACCAACGTACATAATCTTTAAGCCGCTGGCGTTTGCTTAGTAGTTATACCATTTGTTAAAACATTTGACACTGATTGTAAAGCGTTTGCATTGGAAAAAGTTTCCTTTACGCCACATACACTTAGACACTTACAGTATATGGTTTATTTCAACCGTTATGTACTGAAAAAACCTTTAAAATATGTAAAACATGTCCACAGAATGTATTGAAATAAAAATATTTAAAATTAATAGCGTAGGTCAGAAACCCCGAATTTAGCCCCGAAAACCAAACGCACTCAGTGAATTGTTGATGACTGATGAGTGTAAGCCACATAGGCCATGACTCTTCAAGAGCTGTCGCACCACTCTATTTTTTTATTTATTTTTTTAGAGAGATCCAGAAGATTCCAAAGAATTTGGGGGTTGTACGTCGGGGTGACTTCGCTTCATCGTAGAAAAGCATTTACTCTGATGACGACCTAAGCAAATTTATAAAAGACAACGAATTTCGGATATGCACGTCGATTGTTAGGTCCCTTAATAGACCGCGTGCTGCCGAACAATTAGCGGAGACCCTCAACTGCTACAAAGCAGACATTACCGCTATCCAGGAAATGCGATGGGATGGACTGGGCAAAAGGAAGATGGGAAACTATGGTAATTGTTACCGGGAGCATCACGACGATCCAAATCAAGGGTAAATTCTGCAAAATTAGCCTAATATGAGCTCAGGCCCATACAGAAGAGAAAAAGAACGACACCAAAGACGAGTTCTACGAGCTCTTTGACAAAACGTACGAGCAATGTCCTAGTTATAACATTAAAATTTTGATCGGCGATTTTAACGCAAAGCTGGGAAAAGAGGACATATTTGGTGGAACAGTCGGGAAGCACAGCCTGAACGACACCACTTCCGATAACGGATTCAGGCTGATCGGTTTTGCTACAGTGTGAAATGTTGTGGCAGCAAACACCTGGTTTCAACATCTCAACATTCATGAAGGTACATGAAGATCTCCTGATCAATCAACCGTCAACCAGATTGATCACATTGCGATCGACGGAAGGCACTTGTCCAGCATGTCCTCAAACTTTTGGAGGAGCCAACATCGACTCGGACCACTACTTCGTCGTAGCCAAGGTAGTGCTACGAATATCCCGACAACGGCCAAAACAAGGAAACGCTGCAAGAAAATTCGACGTCGGACGGCTACAATCCCAAGAGATCAAAAGATCCTTCTCTGATCGAGTGTCAAGTAACCTCTTAAGGAGTCCTTTGCCACCAACATCAAGTATCGAAGACCAGTGGCAACATTGCCAGTAGGCCCATGCAGCCAAGCAGGAGGCATACAAAGCGGCGCTGCATAAAAGGACAAGAGCTGCTAGTGAGCTCTACGAGCGAAAGAGGAGAGAGGAACGCCGCCGGCTTCTAAGGAGAAAAAAAAGAGAGAGCATGAGAAGCGTCAGATCAAGGATGTTGATAGAGTCAACAGTAGAGATGAAGTTCGGAAGTTTTATCGGAAGGTAAAACAGCTGGATCAAGGTCATCGAACAAGAACCGATGCCTACAGAGATAAACAAGGGAACATCATAGTAGATTCGTAGTCAATGCTGGTGATTTGGAAAGATACAATTCCGTGAACCCGACCTAGAAGAAGTAAAAACGCCAGTATCACGGCTGAAATCCAACAAAGCTGCTGGAGCAGATGGTCTAGCTGTTGAGATTTTCAAAGCAGCTAGCTTTGCAGCAGCAGCAGATGAGCTAGATAGGTGCATGCACCAAATCATCTGTAAGATATGGTCAGAGGAATACATGCCCGATGAATGAAACCTCAGCATTGTTTGCCCGATCCTGAAAAACGGAGATTCTCTAAACTGCGCCAACTATAGAGGAATAAGTCTACAAAACATCGTATATAAGATCCTCTCAGCCGTAATATGTGAACGTCTGAAACCTTTCGTAAAAAATCTGATTGGTCCTTATCAATGTGGCTTCAGGCCAGGAAAGTCAACCATCGACCAAATTTTCACGTTGCGGCAGATCCTGGAAAAGACCTATGAACTCCAAATCGATACCCACCACCTTTTCATCGATTTTATGGCCGCGTTTGACAGCATCTACAGAGACGAACTGTACAAAGCTATGTCTAGTTTAGGCGTCCCTGCCAAGCTCGTTCGCTTGTGCAAAATGACGATGGAGAACTCACGCTGCTCCATCAAGGTTGGCAATGTGCTTACGGATTCTTTCGACATCAAAAAAGATTCAGACAAAGCGATGTACTGTCATGCGATTTCTTTAACATCGTTCTTGAGGAGATGCAGAACTCCACCTTCAACACCAGAGGCACTATCTACCAAAAATCTGTTCAAGTTCTCGCGTACGCTGATGATCTTGACATAATGGGAAGAACGCAACGTGATGTCAGTGGCGCCTTTGTGAGAATTGAGACAGAAGCGGCAAAAATGAGTTAAGCGGTAAATGAGGGAAAAACGAAGTATATGCTGTTTTCGTGGAAGGGCACCCAACACCGACGGCTCGGACAGAACGTCACAAAAGACGCATACAACTTCGAAGTAGTAGAGGAGTTTGTATACCTAGGTTCCGCTATAAACACGGGCAATAACACCAGCGCCGAGACTCAGATGGCCCCTAATGCTCCGCCCCAGAAAGCCTTCTACACTATTCCCGAGGGACGTAAAAGGAGAGGAAGACCGCGACTCAGGTGACGCACACAAGTGGAAAGTGATATCAATCAACTTGGAGTGCCAAACTGAAGACAGCTAGCTAGGGACCGAGCTGGCTGGCGGAGATTGTTGATTGAGGGCCAAGTCCACAACGGACTGAAGCCGAAGCGCCACCTTAATTAAGTAAGTGAACTTAACCTTAATTTCAAAATACCGAATTTACCAAGAAGTATTTTCTAGACCACATTTGAATTTCAATATAGATAACAGCAAAATTTAAAATATTCCTTGTCTCAATTTTCAAACCATTTTAAAATAAATAAAAAGGTTCTATTTTTACGCATAAAAGCCAATCAAAACGAGCAATATAAAAAAATTAAGAAGCGAACAGAAGTTCTTAAAGTGATTAAACAAAATTGAACAAAAGGTTCATAAAATTGTATCCAAATATTCAAGCAAACTACACACTTATCCAGCTTCTCACGAATATCCATACTCTTCAAAGCCACATTCCATTACTTCATTGGAAATCACAATCGTTCAACTGCTTCTGCTTCCCACAATTTTTTTGCATCTCTCCGATTCACTTAATTATTTATTAACTGCTTTCAAAACGAACCATAATATTCTCCATGGTAGTAAAAAAAAAACCAAACCTTTAATCATCTTAATTTCATATATCTCAAAGGTTCAAACATCAGGCTATAACAACGAACTATACCTATCATCAAATCTGCGGATAATGAATGGCTACTGTTCTCTTTTCGAAGCGATCGAATGTAACCATAAAATGTCTTCAGGTAAATCCTTAATGTTAAGGGCGGAATGCATTCCTCTCCAACTTCCCTCTCCCACGCATATACGCTTGTTCTGTATTTGATGAATTAAATGCGTTTCGGAAGGAGTAATATCCGGGAAGAACTGAAGTTGCCAATGACGCACTTTACCCTCGTTCAGATAAAAAACAAAAAAACAACGCCAAAGGTATATTTCTATAGGTAGGTAAGTCACTTCATGTTCTTTTCCACTTCAGACGATTTTTGTTAGCCAAACAGACATGGTACTACTTAAAATTTATTACTTACTTTCCCACGATACAGTTCTCTTTCTTTCAGATTGCTTGCTCCAAAATAATCGTATTGAGTTTTGGTAGCTCAAGAGGTCCGTTCTTCTGTAGTGGACTCAAATCGAACTATTGACCTGGTAACTAGGCAATATACCGCCAGGGTAGATCTTTATTCTATCTAGCATCGTCGTAGTTGGTCGTCGTCATTGGTCTTTGAGAGATCTTCTGTTGTAGATATTTCAATTTTCCTGGAAAATTTTACACACAGTGGTTATGTTGCACTGTGGGCCTTGGCCCGGGAGTGGGTAGTGCAAGAGGGGAATTCCCTATCATTATCAAGTCTATGTATATCGATTGGTGATCTATGCGAACATTAAACTCTAGCGGAACCTGCTTGTCGTGGCGTCGTCGTCCACCCAAAGTTGTTGATGCAATGATTAAGATCTCGTCTGAGGTGTAGCGTACAATACGCAGACTTTTTTTTGCTTTTGCAGGCACCGTGTCTTTACTTTTAATTAGCAAGCACTTTCGTTCATATAATAGCTTTACAAGAAGCCAAAAACGCTAACATTTTCAAGTCTTGTGAATCGATTTTATGAGGCAGATAATGACAGGAGAAGCGCATCAAAGTGTAGATGGATGCATATGATCTTAATGAGAGTTACTTAGTGCACGTGGATTGATAACGTTCTGCAGTGCTTACTTCATTGCTTCTGAAATTAAATACTGGTCTTTTCGCAAGCCGATTAGAAGAGATCTTTAATATGATGCTAATGTGTTTAGTTCTTGGTCACATATCAGGATCTTTTTAATGAAATATATGATACCGTTTTTTGTTTAAGGAGCGTATTTCTTCTGCCTTTCTTTCAAGTATGTAGTATTTAAAAGCATACGTTAAAGTATGATTTGGTTTCATGTTCTTGATCTGATCTCATCGGGAAGAGTTGATTCCATCTCGGAAAGAGTGGGATGATGATTTAGTGACGAAAGCCTTCGACACAACTATTTTCAGTGACGGCTCAAAGTTGGAGTGTGGGGTTGGTGCAGGAATTTTTTCTGAGTATTTAAATTTCTTCAGGTTTTTTTCAGCTTCTGACTTTGTTAATGTCTTTCAGGCTGAACAATTAAGGAAGCATGCAAATTACTAAGACTAGATCCAAATCAAAACCGCAATACAGCGATTGGCTTGTCCACATCATCCTCCAAATAAGTTCAACAATACCGAAGTGAGCTAGCGGGCATGAACATTGGACTCAGGGTCACTTTGCCGGGATTCCGGGTCATAGTGGCTTTGAGGTAAATGAAAGGGCTGACGAGCTGGCAAGACAAGGATCAGCCCTTCATAGCTCGCTCGCGGAAAGGGTCAACATTCGTCTTGGGCAAGATCTTCTCATTTTTTCTCGCTGAATCAAACCACAGGTTTGGTTAGAAGGATGTGGCCCACCTTCAATAAATCTCTTCCTTATAATCTTATCTACAGACCCAGGCAAGACATAGCCAGGGTTGTGGCAACATGCATCGGACACTGGCCTGTTGGGGAACACGTATGACGTATCTTAGTTGGGTATTCCCCGAAATACTTTCTATCGTAGTTGTGGGGACCAGAGAAAAAGGAAACTGCTCTTCACTTCCTGTGTAAATGTCCTGTTTTGGCCAAAACAAGAGCAAAATCATTGAGAAAGTCTTTCTTCAATGACCTTAATGAGTTTTCCGAACTGAAGATCAAAGATTTAATCTCCTTTTTAAACGCGGCGTATTCTAAACTAATTGTTTTAGTTCCTCTTAGAACTTGAGATCGCCAGCTAGCGAATTCAAAACAAAAAACTCAGAATTTTATACAACCCGTCTTATAGGTCTTACGAATTTGTATGCTATTAAAACGGCGCAACGGCGATAATTGGGTCACCGAGCTAGACTGCTCGTGGCCGCCAATTATACTTCTACTACTACTATTACCAAATGCCAGGTCTATCTAAAGATTGGTTGAGGTTGTACACGTGAGGGCCGACCGCCGGTTTGAAGAAAATCCCGGCGATCTTTTATGGTCTTCTCTATTATCACTCTTAGAACAAATAGAGTTTCTGAACACCAGCTGCAGCAAGTCTGGCTTGTCTGATGGCCACTCAAGCAAGCACTATAAGTACAAAGGTCCTTTTTCGCGTGATTTATGGTCCGGTCTCCATAAATGGATGTACAGGCTGTACAGCGACAGTTACCCAGCCCTCAATAGTTAAGAGTAGAGCAAAAAAGGGAGGAATGCTCAGAACCGTAAAGAGTCCTTGAATAATAATCGGAAGGACACCGCAGACGAGATAGGCTCTGACTCAAGTGAGTGGACTTCAACCAGCCTGGTTTGCGAAACGGAAGACGGCTTTAGCCAGGGTCTGGTCTGGCTAGAAACGCTTGTTAAAAGAGGCCCTGCACTGAAGTGTCACCTTATATAATTAAGAGTAAGTATAACAAACACACACTCAAGGGTATTTTATACCCTTATTATGCCATAGACACAGTGAGTGCTTTAGTAAAGAGGGTAGGGGTTGGAGAGGAGGTACCGTTGTACATTGGTCTTAAATTCCTGAACACTGCAATAATCGGGAAAAACAGAGCGTGGAAGAGAGTTCCACATTCGCGTAGTACGGCTAAAGAACGATTCTCTATACTTGAGCGTACGACCGAAGTTGAAATCGAGGCTAAACTGATGGGCATTCCTGGAAGCGCGAGTATTACGGTTGAATTGTTTAAGGGGAGGAATGCACCTGGCTATTACAATAGAGCAATTACCGTAGAAGTAACGATAAAACAAGGAGAGAAACGTTACGACGGTGTTCCAACGAAGTGAATGAGTTAGTGATCTCTCTATATCACCAATCATTCTTACACCTCTTTTTTGTATTCCATCCAAGAGGATTAAGTAAGTAGCTGGAGCACCAGCCCAGAGATGTTAATTGTACTCAAGCCTTGGACGGATAAGGTTTTATAGATAATAATAAAAAAAAAAAAAAAAAAAAAAAAAAAAAAAAAAAAAAAAAAAAAAATAATAGCCAGATCAGACGGGGAGAAAAAATTCTTGCACCGTCTTAAGAAACCCAAACATCTTGCGGCATTTTTGGCGACCGATGTGGCGTATGTGTTCGGTCCACAAGAGGTGGTCAGTGATGCACATACCGAGAAACTCGAGATGTTCGGTCTCATTGATGCAAGTGCCACTCATGGACAGTGGCAAGGGGGGTACCTATATCTCGCTTCAACGATACCAGACAGCATTGAGTTTTCGAAGCATTAAACTCTACACGGTTTTTAATTCCCCATTGGACAATGCTGTTTAGGTCAGAGTTTAATGAGCTTATCATATTTTGCCGTTGCAGTTCCACATCCGATGAGGAGGGGTGTGAGTCTGGAAACGAATAAGAAAAACTTAGGATACTATCGTCAGCGAAACAATTTATTGGATTAGAATGAACAGACAAGAGATCAATAGTGAAAATTTTAAAGAGGGTCGGAGACAAAACGGAGCCCTGTGGCACACCAGCATTTATATTGTAGGTTTCAGACTTGAATCCGTCAAATACAACTTGTATTGAACTGTTTGAAAGAAAGTTTCTAATCCAATGAAGAAGGGATTCATTGATACCGAAGGCACGCATTTTCGATAAAAGAGCAAGATGCCGGACTTTATCAAATGCCTTTAAAATATCAAGTGCAACAATCTTACTTTCTCCAAAACGATGCAAAGATTTGTTCCACTGTTCGATGAGATAAACCATCAGATCACCAGTGGACCTATTGCTACGAAAGCCGTACTGCCGGTCATTAAGAAGCTTTCGGTCTTCGAGATATTTCTTGAGCTGATAGTTTATCAGCGTTTCCATGACCTTAGAAAGAAGGGACGTAAGTGCAATCGGACGATAATTGGACGGAGAAGAAGATTCGCCTTTTTTTTGGAATAGGCTGGACAAATGCTGTTTTCCAACTGCTCGGAACGAGCCCAGAAGAATAGGATAGATGGAAAAGCTTACGCAAGGGTTTTGCCAGCGTGGAAGAACACCTCTTCAGAACAATAGCGGGGATACCATCCGGACCAGTGGATTTATGTATTTTGAGATCTTTTAAGACTCTCGCCACAGCTCGAGTGCGGAAGAAGATTTGTCCCATGGAATCATTGACGCACTCAAGAGCAGGCGGAGTCATGACACTCTCTGGCAGCGAAGAGTTGGCGGCGAACTGCCTAGCAAAAAGGTAAGCTATCGCGAGCGAGCTAACAACTGGAGTGTCATTGTCAACGAGCGTAGGGACAGAGGAGGAAGAAGACATATTGTTTACAAATGACCAAAAATGTTTACTGCCTTTAGGACATTGCAGTATTTTTTGCCTTAATTTGAGGTTATGTAAAAATTTGGTCCGCTGAATATGGGCATTGCAGGCCTACCTGGCTTGTTTAAACTTGTTCCGATTTTCCTCAGTTGGGTTGGCTTTAAGACACCGGAACTTTACTTCTTTTTCCCTGTTAACCTCTTCACAGCTTGAATCAAACCATGACTTTTCCTTAACTGTTATAAGCCGAATATAACCACCATCCAAGAAATTTGATATATTGACGCGGACCAACGGAAAGTAAGAGGACTAGTACTGAATTTAAAGTTGGGAATAGACTTATGAAGAAATATCGAGTTTCAGTTATGTCAATATTTGAATTGCGATAATCTGTTTCAAGGCAAAATTCGAGAAGCACATTTTGAACTATGACAACTGATTTAAGTCTCTGGGTACCAACCAGGACATGGAGTATACTTTTCTTTATCAAGGGGGATGGGGTATATACTAACTACACTAGCTCCGTGGTTACCACATGAAGCTAAAGTAGACAAGTGATATTAAGATAGATTCATTTTGTGCATCCGGATCAATAGCACATTACTAATTCGGCGCAGTGAACGTAATAGTGCATGCAAGTAATTGAAAAGAGAGGAATGTTTAAACAGTAAACATACATTCAGATAAATAGTTAATGAATAATTTGTTTATTAATTCGAAAACAAATTAGGTCACCATTGGCATTCTCTTCGATTTATCTCAATGATTTACAGCCAAAATAATGAATGTATTGTGTTATTATCCCCTACCTACCATTTATTTTTAACTTGATGTTAACCGAATACGAAATGCTTAATAAAATTATATTCACAGCAAGATACCGCATCATTAACAACAATATCTGAGTAACAGCAGCGCATTGTGGTTTCTTTATTGTTTAACAGAAGACAACCAATGATTATATCTCTAGGTATGTTTAAAATATGCGATAGTATTAGTAAATTGCAGCGATATTATCTCTTTGAAGATCAGATGCGGGTACACTATGGTCGAACCAACCACCCCCTCAATAAATTGATTATTGTTAACAAAAGAAAAATCACTATAATTGATGTATACTTTTTGTATTAAGAAAAGGAAGACTTATCATAATTCAAAACATTAGATTCTTATAAGGGGCCGGATAATGCTTAATTGGCATGCTGAAGCTTTATTCTAATGTTTTTAATCTAAACAAAACAAAAAGGCAAACATTACTGCTCCGGTCCTGCTTTTCCAATTTTTTCTCTCCTATTACCTCCCATTACCTAAACATTTCCAATCCTTATCCTGGCACCTGCACTCAAACTAACATAACCTTCAACCTTGTCCGCGAGCTTACCTCAATGATCAATAATCGTCTATCGCCTTGTCCGAATATGCTATCTGAGGGGAGTTTTTGGTGACTTCTATAAAAAAAAATATTTTTCATGGGCGACTTGACCTGACTTCATAGAAAATAGCTAAGAGGTGATTCAAAGAGGCCGAACGTAATTTGTTTTCACACAACATAATCAAAATGATAACCCGTCTTTAAATTGGATCTAATGATGATAAACGTTTTGTACCGAAACGAAACGAAAGCGAAGCAGACCCACACCGACCGCTGATCTCACCTTTTCCTTTACATCGAGACTAGCATAAATTGAATGAACAGCATTCCTTGGCTTGTAGAAGGTATTCGATTAAATACCCTCATCGAACATCAACTCCTTTACGACTCAGACTCTTGTTTGAAATAGCTGGTGGTTGCAATACTATAACCATCATCATCATCAATATTATCGTCATCAGGAGTAAATTCCAACAACCTGAGTTTAACCAAAAATCTGCCTTCCACACCATCGCTCGATCGTCGAAAAAAATCATATAGCAAAGCCAAGAGACTCTCCTCCGAGCCCAGCTCAATCGCAAGCAGTGAGAGTGTGGATTTAGGGGCCACAAAGGTCTCTCTGATGCAGTCTGAGAGTACTTTTCACATCAAAATGATTATTATTACGAGACAAAATGTTGGCCAACAAATCGAAATAATGGAAAAAAAAAGAAGCGAAAACCGTTTCTTAGCTATTTTAAGGCAAAATGTCCGATTACGATACGTTTTAAATCAAGCATAATGAGATAGCATGTACTCGCAGCGGCCGGCGTACGTTCATTCCAAACCACCAAACCAAAAGCAATGAAAAAAAAGAAGAGGAAGAGAGACTGAGCGTTTAAAGTAAATCGCTTATGTCCATTGATTACAACAAGAATTCACAATCAACGCTTATCCTATCGGGATATTTTGTTTGATGTTAGTGTAATGATGTTGCTGATCTCTGATGGCCAAATCAGCGGCTGTTCGAAATGTCTTTCCCATTCGATTAATGAGACCGCTTGAAGACACTTTAGCAGTCTATTAAGTCAACCTAACTAATAATATTGCGAACTAGTGTGCCTCGAGTACCGCCCGCACCTCTCACTATGCCAGTAGAACAATAATTTACATAGTTGAATAAATTTGCAAGACAATCACACGGTATGGGATATTTTCACGAAACCAAGAGATCAGTTGTAACCATTTATCATGGCACACTTTAGAGTTGTGACATTCCAATTACACCTGTTCAGCTTCTAAAAATGTAGAACTAGGAGCGAGTAGGTGTGTATCTTATTTTTGTTCAATTGTGTGTAGGTGGAACTCAACATTGGATCTTATAATATTGAGATAAAGTTTTCTTTTCAACGAAGTGATGCCATTTATTAACCAAGTGAGGAAGCTATATTTTTAAATCGGTTGAAATTAATTATTTTTTTTTTATTTATTACTAACTTATGGTGGGCGCTACAGTCCAGTTCGAACCAGGGCTTTATCCAACAAACATCTCCAGCCAGCTCGGTCTCTAGCTAGCTGTCTCCAGATAGGAGAAGAAGAAGATAGCAATTTTACAAGTTAAAAGATAATAATATATACTATTTACTATTTATTTTCTTATAACTATAACAACAGAAGGTACATTTTATGTTTATTTGTTTTTTAAAATACACACTTCGGTCAGATGGGAGTTAATAAAAGTAAGTTAGGTTGATGCTGATTCATATTCCACCATTCAAAAAATTCAATGAAAGAATAGGGGTCGAAGTGTAGTTTTGCGGATGCCAACAAATATATTCTACTGTTTTCAAGTCCAGTGTCTTACCTCCTAATTCCCATATATGACCTGGCCTGCAAATATGACGTTATTACTCTTATGTTATTTTCGATAATTCCACAAATTATTATTATTATGCGCGGGGGAAAAATTGTGGGTTTTAACTAAAATCGTAGTTAGAGATCGTACAATGTTGTGTTGATCGATTAATTTCGTAATGTTAATTTTCGTTTCAGTATTAGCTTAAATGTGTGTTAAGGAGGCAAAATAGAAACTGTAATGATAAACCAGCTCATCATAAAGTACGACTGATGGCATCGGACACTAGTTGTTATAGGCTGAATCAAAAAGACGCTTCAGATTCAGCTTCGCCTGACGATTACGAGTTCAGCTATAGGAATTCAATGCTTGCTATCACAATGTCGCTTCGACCTCACGTTTCGTACGTAACGTGACTCCAAAGGGAAGCTCTAGTTCAAATATGTTTAACTTTTGCTTTGTCTGACAGCTCGACAGCTGTTTAAGAGAAAAATACACACATGGAATTCATTTGTCTTTGGAGCAGCGTTACCACTTGAAAAAAAAAAGGAATCGAAGTAGATTTGGAAATAAAGCGAAGAAGATTGAGAAATAGCGAAGTAGATTTTAAATATTATACTAGCCGACCCTGCGAACTTCGTCTCGCCACCCCTCAGAGCAACTTTAGAATAATTACACTATTAACAAAGATATTGCTAAAATGCAATGTGATTTGCTAGAATCTTATTGAAATAAAGAACTTCATATATTATCTGAATTTTTCCAAGCTTTACAACTAACATTCTACTTTCATTATTTCAAATTTTGTTGAAAATTCAAAAAATGTTCGTTCTTCCGGTGTATTTTGACTATTTCACAAAAATTAAAATTCTATGCAGCCTTCGATTGTCCCCTTTTTTTCTGACTTTCTCGTTAGACTTTCCCAATATTTTGTTTTTATTAAGGCTATACCTGCAGTGAAAGTTCTATAAGAAATGCATTGAGGATTGAGCGGATTAAGAGTCGCTAAAGGATATCTATTTTATTTTTCATTTTATTTATTAAGCTTAATCCAAGCTTTGAATTAACTTAAACTTATCACTAACTTAAAACAAATTTTTTTTCTTGGGTTCTTGTTATCGACTTTGAACCTTGATTCGTGTAGGCCTTAAGTTCTTTATTAATCAAGAACCCATACATTTTGTTTTTAGAAGGGTCTCAAAGAAGCGTGTAGAAGTAAAGGGTATTTTTTAGAGTGGATTTAGAGATGTTAAAATCGAACACTGAATTTGCAGCATTACAGTGACGAAGAATTTTGGACATTGGTTCGAAGAATCCATAGTTTGCGCCGTGATGAGGAATATTAAAAAGAGAGACAGATCGCACGTTCCGAGGGTTATTGTTAAGTTGGATTTTACTCAGGAGTGTCGGGGAATCTATATTGCCCAATAACAATTGGTGAGCAAACGATAAATCGGCGATTTTCCGTCTAGAAGTTAAGGGTTTCAAGTCTATCAACCTTAATCGGTCGGTGTCAGGAGGCAAGTTGGAAGAATCTTCCCAATGGAGGCCTCACAGGGCGAATGAAACGTTTTTGAACATCTTCATTTCTTCAATTCTAAGTGAATGGAGTTCATAATAAGGGGACCAAACTTGGCATCCATACTCAAGATGAGGTCGGACTAAGGAAACGTAAAGGGATTTTGTTACATAGGGAGTGGACAATTCTTTAGATCATCGCTTAATAAAACCGAGAGACCTATTAGCTTTATTAATAACTAGCCGACCCTGCGACCCTCGTCTCGCACCTTTCAGAGCAACCTTAGAATTAGGACAATTATCTTCGTGCTATGAGGTTTCCGAGATTTTCATCAAGAACTTTCTATTTTCAATTCGAAAACCGATTTTGAAATTTTCCAGTTTTCCATTTGAAAACCAATGCACCTGCAATTACATGCAATTTTCCCGTTAAAAACCAATGAGGTTTCCGAGTTTTTCATAAAGATCTTTCTATTTTCA
>CAKKXW010000005.1:15475346-15488655 GCA_920937365.1 Sphaerophoria rueppellii | reverse complement strand
TGTTTAGGTTTGGGTTTATCTGCGACTAAAACAAGGGCCATCATCAGCGGTATCATTTATAGTGTCACCAAGTAAAATGCATCCGGGCCTTGTAGGGTAGCGTAAAGTACCTACCGGCCCGTCAGTGGCGATGGGGGTTGGACCTCCCGGTCCAGAAATCAAATTGAGAATCTGCGTCTCGGCCGGTTTGGCGAAGAATATCTTGTAGCTGGTGGATCATCAGGGTGAATGTCAACACTTATAAACGACACCTGTGTGAGTGGTCACACGTCAGATAAGGCTTAATTGCTAGGTGCTGACGTTAATCAATTCATGCTTCTGTTCCAATTAGGACACATTTTCGTAGCCCAGGCCTATAAGAAGCGGTTTGGCCGGCTCTGCGTCTAAGAGTTAAACTAAAGACCTGGCCCTCCAGGTTGGGGGTAGCGGTGACTGCCCGGCCATCCATGAAATGCGATGGGATGTTCCGGGCCTACGTAAAATGAACCACTGTGATATTTACTATGGCGACTACTACCGGGAACAAAATCAGCGTCTATTTGGGTTTGGATTTGTAGTTGGGACTCGATTCAGGAGGAAGGTCTTGAGTTTCAACTCAGTGAATGAGCGCATCACGACAATCCGCATCAAGGCTAAATGCACAAACATAAGCCTCATCTGGGCTCACGCCTCCACTGAGGAAAAGGATGAAGACACTAAGACAGGTTCTACGAGCTCCTGGACAGGACCTATGAACAATGTCCTAGCTAATCCAAGCTGGCTGCAGAAGTTTGTTTGATGAGGCCCTGGGCTGTCAGATCATTTGGCGTAGAGAAATAATTCTTCTTAACGCCATCAGCGCTGTTTTCAATTTTTCATTTCAATAATTGAAAATTTTATCGCCGGCACAACAATCATATCATTTATCATTTAAACGTTGAAGCTGATTTAAAAATTTGGATTAATATAGTTAATTAAATATAAAATCAACACAGAAGCAATCCCAATCACAATATCCAATTCATGTTTGACATATTTCAATCAAGAGGATTTATTCAGAAATTTAAAAGAAATATATTTCTTACAAAACCAAGCCCTCAATTCAAACGAAATTGTAGGGAACCATGAGCTCATGATCATCGGATAGTGATGTTTGATGAGTTTAATGAACCTTGACATGTTGTGAACCACTATCTTTCAATGATTTTTCCATCAATTATATGCTGATTGTTTTGCAATTACAGATGACGACACCAAAACGCAGACACCCCGCTCAGGTATCTACTGACACTGACAACAAATAGGTTCCAAATGTCATTCGCACAGATATCCCAAATCATCACCCAACAGTGTCAATGTCTGCCGATGGATCCCTTTGTTACTCTTTTTCGTCGATATAATGTTGTGTGTCGTCCTTCAAAAAGTTCATCAGTAATAGTTAAACCAAAGACCATCAAGTCAACAACATTGTCTAAGTAAGTCTAAAAATGTAAGCTTAGTTCAAGCGAACCAAACACAAGACACATTTCAAGAGCAGTAGAATTCGAAAAAGAAGAACAATGAATTCGTTGACGACATCAATTGCACTAAAGGCATACGATACACTGACACTGACACCCCGCTCGCCGTGCGCCGTGCACGGCATCAAACGTGACGAGCAACAGTAGGGGGTCCCGATGAAACGGTCGTCATGGATTGATTTATTTTTTCTTTCGGTCGGAATTGCTTCATTTATCCAGTTATGGTAAACATTGATTGGAGCAACTGAGAGGTGGAATTTAATTTTATATCAATCCAATGTTTGACAGTCAGTGAATGAAGTCAGTCTAGGAAATCAGAGCTCTGTTTTTTATCACAATTTTCAAACAAAGTTGGGTATAGAAGTTTAAAGTTGAAGTTTGGAGAACGTTTGCACTGGGTAACAATGGAAAATTTTGTCTTCAAGTAACCCACCAATAAAAGCCATAAAAATGTATTTGTTTTTATTCTCGAACCAGAGTTCCAATTATTTGACCTTCTGTACCTACTTGTTGCTACCTAGAATTTTACTCAAACCAAAAAAAAACCTAAGCAAGTAAACACTCGCAACGCCATCGAACTCGCACCGCAATTTAGAGTGCTATATGCCAATGCCAAGAGTCAAAGTTTCATCGATATGCATACATTGTGAGCCTAAACGACTGCTGTCTGCGGAGTTCCTGAGCGCTCGCTTAGCACTTTTCTTATATTCTTTCGGTACTCCAGCAACTCATTGACACAGCACAGAAAAAAAAAACAAACGAACGAACTACGACGACGATGAAAGGAGCCATGCTGCCGTACCCTCGCGTTCTTTAGTGTTCTTATGTGTATTTGTTTTTTATTTATCCTTGCCCCTGCCACGATATGTGCGCAAGTCGCTCATATATCTGATTGTGTTTTCTAAGTCTTATCTAGATTTGCTCGCTTAAGATATTTAAGTTTTTTATTACTCCGTTTCGTACGCTTGCAAGAAGGTTAACCGAAGTGCAGCCTTTTGCTTCAACTACCTACTGCAAAATTGTTTGAAATTTGAGTCTTAGATTTAGTTACTAAATCGACAATACAACTTAGAGAATTGCATATGGTTTAATTAAATTTGATGTTGAGGGGTGTAAACGAAACAAAACAAAAATGTTTAATTGATACTCGGTGTGCCTTATCGGTAGAACAGATTTGCACAACATTTGCATTTTGAGTTAGTTTTTTTTGTTTAATTTTCGTCGTCATCCACATCGGTCATTTAGCAAGCATGACAGACGCTCTAATTGAACGCCGCAATGGAATGTGTGGGTGCAGTATTGTACAATTGCTGGCTTTATTGTAGTTTGTGTCATTAAATTGAAGTAAATCATGTGAAAACAATAACTAAACTAAGGTTTTTTTTTGGAAAACAACTACAAAGAGATTAAACGAAAGAGCTGAGCAGCAAACTCGATTTGTTTAAACTGTCAACGAGTGGCTTATCTATCCCTCGGTGCTGAAATTATCGAATGATTTATTGCTCTGACTATTGGGGTCTTAATAAAGGAATTTTTTATCGAAATACATTTATAAACATACTAAGCCCACACAAGTTGTTACATGGCGAGAGAGCGAGGTTGCATTAGATTGAATTCAATTCTTACTAAAGTTTTATCAATTTGTGAATGTAAGCTTTGATAAAGAGTGGCTAGCAGGATTGAATTATAATGTTAGACAAAATAAAAGAGGTCCACACTGAGAAAAATATTTGCCTGTTTACATGCATAAGATAAATGCAAGTCATAAGATAAATTCTGAGGAACCAATAAAAAGGAAAAATGAGTAGTGCAAAACTGAGCTAAGAAATATAGCCTCATTATAAAGTGTGTGATCGTCTTAAATATTTATTGTCTTTGCCTAGGTTAGGTTATGGGGGGCGTGCACAGCGTGAACTGGCATACACGGGAGCCTACTGGTCCATTTTGATCCCCTATAAAAATAAAAGTTAGCATCGATGCTATTCAAAGTTGTCGATTAACGTAGATCGGCTCGTTAACGAACCAGCCTGTGCTATCTATAAATTTCGTCATGTTTGCCATTGAGACCTGTGCTAGATCATCCAGTTCCCCAACAAACCTGTTCCCAAAATGACGGAGTCGGTTAGTTTGGACGTTTCGGACAGTCACATCAGAGCAGGTGTTTAATGGTTCTTTTTCCTCCTCATCCTGACAGCTCCTACAGAAATCGGGTGCAAAAGCCCCTTACTTGTTGGCCATTGTGCAATCGTCCCTGGATTTCCAGAAGTTATTGATTATTATCTCTTTTGATTTAAGGTCTATCTTCCTCTTGAGTACCCCAATCGGGACGAGTGGTCCCCTATCTGAATGGTCGCTACTACTTGTATCTGCTTCTGACCCTTTCCTGGCTAGTTCATCTGCTATTTCGTTCCCTTCTATGTTGCTGTGCCCAGGAACCCAGCAGAGCTTAACCTGGTTAGTGTGGCAGATTTTATTTAATTCTTTCCTACAATTTAAAACTGCCTTTGATCTTATGGTCTCACTGGCTAAGGCTTTGATAGCAGCCTGGCTGTCCACGAAAAAAGTAATCTTCGACGAGCTTAGCTTTTCATGATGTGCCAATTCAGCTGCTTTTTTCAATGGCATAGATCTCGGCCTGAAAGACACTACAGTCAGCTTGGAGTTTATACGCCTCTCTGATGTTGAGAGATTGGCAGAACACTCCAGCACCTGTTCCTGATTCCATTTTCGAACCGTCAATGTAGAAAGGGATACCCTGTTCACTTATAAGTGAATTAGGATCCCAACCCTGTCTTAATGGTATGCAAATAAAAACTTTCCTATTAATATCCAGCAGGGGGGGAATGTAATCGGTGGTCTCCATCAGTCTTGGAATCATGTCATATCTTTGTAAGATTGACCCGTGTCCATAAGTAATGTGCTTCCAAAAACTCAGTTCTTTTAAACGAATTGCGGTTTTGGCTGCCGTGCACCTTATGAACTCATCCAGAGCCGGGAGATCCAAGATCATTTCCAACCCAGCCTGTGGTGTGGATCTCTGAGCCCCTGTTATTCCTATACAGGCTAGTCTCTGTACCTTATTCAGGTTCTTGAGATAGCTTGATTTTTCTACTGCTTTTCAGCATACAACAGAGCCATAGGTGAGAATGGGTCTGACAATCGCTGTGTACATCCATTGGATGGCTTGCGGTCGCAAACCCCAACGTACACCGAAGGTCCTTTTGAATGTGTAGAATGCACATAGTGCCTTTTTCATTCTTTCCTCAGTATTACGCTTACATGTAAGCTTGGAGTCAAGGATCACCCCTAAAAATTTAGCGTCCTTAGAGAGTTTTAGAGGAATACCATTTAATTAAGGAGGGTTGAAGCCCTCCAGTTTCCGTTTTTTCGAGAACAAAACTAGCTCTGTCTTGGTGGGGTTGACCCCGAGACCATTCTTAGTTGCCCAAGAAGATAAATCTTTTAATGCGTTTTCCATAATGTTTCCGATGGTGGTAAGGAACAGTTTTATCTTAGTTGCTCGAGAGAGGGCTTTTCCACTCAATTGCTTTCTTAGCCCAAAGAAACAGCGATTAGCAAGAGTTATTCTTCGTCTGATCACGGCGCTGGGGCTGGTGTTATTGCCCGTGTTTATAGCGGAGCCAAGGTAGACAAACTCCTCTACCACCTCGAAGTTATATGAGTCTATTGTGACGTTTTGCCCGAGCCGTCGGTGTTGGGTGTTCTTCCGCGAAGACAGCATATACTTCGTTTTTGCCTCATTTACCGCTAAACCCATTTTTGCCGCTTCTGTCTCAATCCTCACAAAGGCGCTATTGACATCACGCTGTGTTCTTCCCATTTTATCAATGTCATCGGCGCGCGTACGCGAGAAGTTGATTTTCGGAAGATAGTGCATCTGTTATTGAAGTTGGAGTTCTGCACTATCTTCTCAAGAACGATGTTAAAGAAATCGCATGACGGTGCATCGCCTTGTCTGAATCCTTTTTTGACGTCGTTGATTCAAGACCTCAAAGATGGAATTCGTGAGGCTATCGAGGACATAAGGCAGCCATTTTGCGATTTGGTTATGGAAAATTTCATGAAAAGGATGTGGTCCTGAAAGCGTAGTCGTGGTGGGCGTTTGGCTGATGTTGTGCTCCGTTATGAACGGCATACGTTCCTCTTTATAATGAAATAAACATCCGATCATTTATCTCAAAAAATGCCATTTTTCTTTGAACATTAAAATAACACCTCATATTGGAAAACCCTTTATTAGGATAAAACTTAATATTTTTTGCCATTTTTTCACATTTTCCACAGAATCTTCGCTCGTATATGGCTAAATGTTAAGTAGCCTAAAGCCTTCCTCGAAATAGTAGTTCCTGAGATTACCGCGTTCAAAGGAACAAACTCTTCAGTTTCCGTTTTTGTTTTATTTTTCACTGTTGCTTTCCTTCTATTGGTCGCAACATAGTGTTGCATAGCTTGAAACCTTCGTCAGTAAAAAACTATATAAAACAAAAAGAATTGTTCAATTTTATTCAGTGGTTCTTGAGATAAAAACGTTAAAACGCAGAAAAATTAATATTTTTTGCCGTATTTTCCACATTTTCCACAGATTCTTCGCTCCTATTGGTCACAGCTTAATTCAAACGAACAAACTCTTCAGCTTTATAAAGGGTTTTTTCAATAGAGACGCTACAATAGTAGACCGATAGGGACAGCAAACGACGCCATATTTTTCCTGTTCTTTTCTCTTCAATAAGGTTTGCCATTTTATCATGGAAAGGTATACGATCCACAACGACTCGAAATTATTAAAATTTACTACCGAAATTCGGAGTCGGTGGTCAACACTTTAAGAGCGCTACGTACAATTTATGGTCGTCATAATCGTCCTGCCAGATCAACAATTGAGCGTCTAGTGGAAAAATTTGAATCCACAGGCTCAGTACAAAATGTTCCCGTGCCAGTGAGACAAAGAAGTGCCCGTAGTGTCGAGAATATTGCTGCCGCTAGCGCATCAGTCTAGCAAATCAGTCTCTCACACGTCGTTCTCAAGCGTTGGGCATCTCTGTGACGTCATTGTGGCGAATTTCGCGAAAAGATCTTGGCCTACATCCTTACAAGATCAAATTGACGAAAGAACTGAAGCCGCTTGATCACCAGAAGCGTCGTATGTCCGTCTATTGGGATTTTCATCGAAAAATCATCTTCAGCGATGAGGCTCATTTCTGGCTGGATGGCTTCGTCAATAAGCAAAATATGCGTTATTGGTCAGGCAGCAATCCACATGTGCTTCAAGAGGCACCATTACATGCCGAAAAAATCACTGTTTGGTGCGGTTTACATGCTGGTGGTGTCATATGGGCCGTACTTCTTCCGTGATGATCAAGACCGGCACGTTACTGTGAATGGGAATCGCTACCACTCAATGCTAACCGATTATTTTTGGAATGAATTGGATGATATGGACTTGGACGATATGTGGTTCCACAGAACGGTGCCACATGTCACACAGTGGGCCAAACAATCGAATTATTGAGAACGAGGTTCGATGAGCGCATTTTCTCCAGAAATGGACCTGTGAATTGGCCGCCTCGTTCATGCGATTTAACGCCGTTTGACTATTTCCTGTGGGGCAACGTCTAATCTATGGTTTATGCCAACAAGCCAGCGACGATTGATGAACTTCGTACGAATTTGAAATTGCAGCAGTATCGGCCGATTTATGCTTGAAAACCGTCGAAAATTGGGTTCAGCGTCTGGACTTCTGCAAGCGTGCCGGTGCCCGTGGTGGCCATGCAAAACAAATCGGGTTCCATACATAGTGGCATCAAATGTACTTAGAAAGGAATAAAGAATTTCATTGATATCCAAAACCGTTTTTGTTTTGTAGCGTCCCTATTGAAAAACCCTTTATATTAGCATTCTGAAAAACTATACCTCTTTCATTTTATTGAGTTTGAATAGGAAAACAATTGGTTTTGACTTTAATTCTATATTCAAGAAAGTATTCTTTGGTATCAAAATGGTGCTAAGCCAACTATTTTGAGTTTGGGTTGTAATTGATATTTCTAGTTCCACATTTCTATTGATCTGTTTAGGTCGCTGCCTTAGATCATTGAACCCATCTGAAAAGGTTGACTCACTTTTATTGCCGTGTCGGTCCTCTTGTACATCGTATCCCGTTGCTTTTGTTGTTCCTACTTCTTCAATGAATTTAATACAGCACGCGCTATGTTTACTTGTCTCTCTATCCAATGGTCCTTTTGTTTCGTTTGTGGTGTTTTTGTTTTTCATAAGAATGAAAGGTGCATGTTAATGAGATTAACAAAATTATTGTTAGTTCGACTGATGTCTTTGGAAATGAAAAAAAAAATAATAAAATTAGCATTAAATTACTACTTTAAATTTAATTTTCGGCTCCTGGGTGCACAGGATGTTTATGTGTATTCCAAATTGGACGTGTGAAGAATCTTGAGAAGGATTGGCTTGAAAATTCTTGTCATATATAAAGAAACGAGACTAAATGTTCAATTGAAATAAAATAATAGATTGGATTTTAATAAAGTAAGTTAACGTTTTTGTTTACAATCCTTATACTATTGGTAATTAAATTAAATTTAAGTCAAACTTCTCACAAAAAATGTTTGCATGATCAAAAATTAAGCCAAAAAATACTGCAATGTCCTAAAGGCAGTAAGAATTTTTGGTCATTTGTAAAAAATAAGAAGAATTCTTCTTTTTCCTCGGTCCCTACGCGTGTTGACAATGACACTCCAGTTGTTAGTTCTCTCGCGAAAGCGAACCTTTTTGCTAGGCAGTTCGCCGCCAACTCTTCGCTGCCAGAGAGTGTCATGACTCCTCCAGTTCTTGAGCATGTCAGTGATTTCATGGGACAAATTTTCTTCCGCACTCGTGCTGTGGCGAGAGTCTTAAACCCCGCTATTGTTCTGAAGAGGTGTTCTTCCACGCTGGCAAAACCTTTGCGTAAGCTTTTCCATCTATCCTATTCTTCTGGGCTCGTTCCGAGCAGTTGGAAAACAGCATTTGTCCAGCCAATCCCAAAAAAGGCGAATCTTCTTCTCCCTCCAATTATCGTCCGATTGCACTTACGTCCCTTCCTTCTAAGGTCATGGCAACGCTGATAAAACTATCAGCTCAAGAAATATCTCGAAGACCGAAAGCTTCTTAATGACCGGCAGTACGGCTTTCGCAGCAACAGGTCCACTGGTGATTTGATGGTTTATCTCACCGAACAGTGGAACAAATCTCTACATCGTTTTGGAGAAAGTAAGATTGTTGCACTTGATATTTCAAAGGCATTTGATAAAGTCTGGCATCTTGCTCTTTTATCAAAAATGCGTGCTTTCGGTATCCCCTTCTTCGTTGGACTAGAAACTGTCGTTCGAATCGTTCAATACAAGTTGTATTGGACGGATTCAAGTCTGAAACCCACAATATAAATGCTGGTGTGCCCCAAGGCTCCGTTTTGTCGCCGAAACTGTCGCTTGCGGCTGTTAGTGATGGATTTCTTGATGTTGGCCATGTAGATTCGTTTGAAGTCCTCATCGGTGAACGTTTGTGTTTGGGCGAGTTCTAGGGTGGCTTGTTTTTCATTTAGAAGTCTTACTTCCTTCGGAAGCTTTTGTTTCTTGTTGGAGTATAATGAGAACTTTCATCATTCGACAACTTGATGGCCAACAACTTTGTATTTCAGTAATTTTGTATTTCAGTTGGCTAGACTTTTTATAGAATTTTCTAAATGTCTAATTTCTTATTCATTCTCTTACTTTCTGTACTGTGTTCAAACACGACACATCTTAAATTTATAACTTATTAAATAAAGCTTATTATTATATTGTTATTGCTGGATCGTTTCTCTCTTCTTTGTATGTCACTCACAGACATAACAATTGGCGACGAGGATTGAAGAAAATCACGCATAGAAAGAAAAAAAAAATAAACAAAATGGCAAATGATAGAAAAAATTCTGGAACTTTTGGAAATCCAATCAAAACTCCTTCAAGCACTTACAGAAGGGAATAAATCAAGTCAAGAGTCAAGGCCAGAACAACTAATGGATTCATTAACAAACAGCTAATCTGAATTTGTTTATGATCCAGCAAATGGAATAACATTTGAGGGATGGTTTTCTCGACACGAAGATATATTTTGCGTAGACGGAAAAGATCTCGATGATGCATCGAAAGTCAGATTATTAATGCGAAAACTCAATCCAATTGCACACGAGAAATACGCATCGTATATCCTTCCAAAGAATACACGAGATATTCAATTTAAAGAAACAACAGACATCCTTAAAAGTATGTTCGGCGCTCCAGAATCTCTTTTCAGTACACGATATCGTTGCCTGCAGACAGTCAAGAATCCGCAAGAAGATTTCACCAGCTACGCAGCACGTGCTAACAAATTATGCGAGGACTTCAAGCTTAGTGTGCTTACACCAAACCAGTTTAAGTGCTTAGTGTTTGTAACAGGCCTGCAGTCATCAGCCGAGGCAGACATTCGCACGAAACTTCTGTCGGGTGTCCAAAAATATATAAACCTTAAAAAAGATACAGCTCTAATCCAAAATGCATCAATTCCAGTCACAGCGGTCAACGCTGTAAGAAATGAAAAGTTTGATCATTCAGTGAAGTCAAAGCATCAACAAAGCTATCTCCAAAGCAAACATCAGCCAAGCAGCCAACCAAAATCTCCTTTTTGGAGTTGCGGTGAAATGCATTTTTCTCGTGATTGTCCGTTTCGAGATCATAAATGCCAGCAATGCAGCAAAATCGGTCATAAGGAGGGTTACTGCAACTGTTTTCCCAAAACACGCAGTCCGAACAATGACAAAGTTGAAGGAAGAAAGCCAAAACACAACCGTAGAAAGTTTACTCCAAGGAACAAGGCAATTCAATTCAAAATCAACAGTGTCAACCATGCCGATCGATGTAAATATGTGTCAGTCAATATTCGTCTCGATAATATCATGGAATTGCAAGCAATTAAGCTACAAATTGACACGGGTTCAGGCATCAGCATTGTCGATGTTTCCACTTGGAAACAGTTAGGTCAGCCTGGAGTAAAGCTGGAGAGATGTCAAGCGAAGAGTGCATCGTCACACGATATCAAATTAATCGCTGAATTTGGATGTGAAGTCCAGCTCAACGGGAAATTCAAAGCATGTACATTTTTCGTCTCAAATATAAATGCCTTAAACATATTAGGTACCGATCTTTGCGAAATCTTCAATATATGGAATCAGCCGATTAGTGCACTCTGCAGTCGTATCATTCATCCGACCGCCGACAATGACCGCCGCTCCGCAATCGACAGCATTCAGAAACGATATGAGGAGTTGTTCAAAGAAGATACAACAGTATGCACGAAAACAGAAGTACATCTCCAGCTCAAACAAAACTCAACACCAGTCTTCAGGGCAAAGCGACCAGTGGCGTATTCAGTCTTACCACTAATTGAAGATGAACTCATGCGACTCCAAGATCGTAATGTCATCACCCCAGTTGATTATTCAGACTGGGCAGCACCAATTGTAGTTGTTAAAAAAGCATCTGGAGGCGTTCGGATTTGTGGAGACTACTCCTCGGGTCTGAATCAATCACTGGAGTCCCATCAGTACCCACTTCCTTTGCCAGAAGACATATTCGCGAAAGTTGCCAACAGTCCATATTATACATACATAGACTTGGCAGACGCATATCTTCAGGTCTCTGTCACACCTGAATCAAGGAAGCTTCTCACTATCAATACCCACAAGGGGTTGTTCACTTTCAACAGACTTTCGCCGAACAAGTCAACAGAACCTCCAAACATTTTTGCAGACTTACCGTTCTTCGCCAAATCGTAATGTAACTAACTTTAAATCGCCAGCAGAAGCATTTCTTGGTCGTAAAATAAGAACTTCGTTAGACCTTCTTAAAAGAAAAGATAATACTAACACAACATGCAATGACAAACAGAATATCCAGTACAATAAACATCATGGTGCCAAGGAACGACATTTTGATGCAGGTGATATTGTCTACACCAAAATCTATCGCAACAATAAAGAATACTGGGTACCAGGAACCATCATCGAACGCAAAGGAACCGTCAACTATAATGTACTTATAAATGATGGAAGTAAAATAAAATTGATAAGGTCTCATACGAATCAAATCAAGAATCGATTTTCTCCAACCATAGAAGATAATTCACCAAATCTATTTCTCGAATTAATGGATATGTTTGAAGTAACCAAACAACCTAACTTGATACCATACGGTCCAAAGAGAGTTAACGAGGACTCGGACTCAGATATAACCACCGATTTTGAAGATGCAAATGAAGAGCCAAATTCAGAATCAAGATCTCATTCTCCTGAACCAAGACAAGTGATTTCATCAGAGACATCCGAACTTTTGAGTTCTCTTTCAAGATTCCACACTCACATTCCTGAACCGAGACAAGCGACTTCATCAGGACGAACAGTGCATGCACCTGCATGGATGAAGGACTACGAAATCTCTTAAGCGAAGGAGATGTTGGAGTATAATGAGAACTTTCATCATTCGACAACTTGATGGCCAACAACTTTGTATTTCAGTAATTTTGTATTTCAGTTGGCTAGACTTTTTATAGAATTTTCTAAATGTCTAATTTCTTATTCATTCTCTTACCTTTCTGTACTGTGTTCAAACACGACACATCTTAAATTTATAACTTATTAAATAAAGATTATTATTATATTGTTATTGCTGGATCGTTTCTCTCTTCTTTGTATGTCACTCACAGACATAATATTTCTTTTGTTTGGGTTCGACTGTTGGCTTTTCAGATTTCACTTCTTCATCCGGCGATTCTGTGTCATCTTCTCCAGAATCCTTTTCGTCCTCCTCATCCACATCATCTTCCTCGTAATAATCCTTAACGTCAATATCTTCTTCCGAGTTCGGCTCCTCCTCGGCATCATCAGAAACATCGACCCCTGGCCATCGGTAGAATCCGAATCTTTATCATTATCGCCCCAATCGATAGTCTTGGATTTCTTTAGCAACACCTCAGCTCCAGGAACACTCTCATGCGCCTAAATCCTTCGTACTCTTTGATTTTTTGCTCCTTTTGAGCTTCTGTACGTCGACCACGGTCCTTCTTGTGCAACAGCGCTGGCAACTGTTTTCGATATAGTGTGATGAGCGACCTCACAGCCATCATAACAGATTTTTCCTTGTAGGCCTTGTACATAACCAAATCTCGCATCAATGCCTCACCCATTGCAAGAGGACATCTGGTGCATATTTCTCGTGTGACGTTCAATCCAATGGCCATCACATCGCTGGAATTACGCTTGGTTATGAAATTATTCGCGATTGTCTAGAGAACTGCTTCCAAGACATCACCGGGTACGAGTCCGTGGGAAACCTGAGCAGCGAATTGGAGAATTCTCGTACTTGATGGTGATGCGGCTGCAAGAACTTAGTGATATACTGACATAAACTGAAGAGGAGAGGATCGTACATGCCAATGACCCGAGATATAACGACATAACGTCCAAATTCATGAGTTTCATTTCGAAACGTTCGTTTCCCGATTGCAGTTGATTGAACAGACCCTTGACCAGTTCCTGGGGATTGTAGATGTAATGGATGCCAGAAAAGTTGAAGGGTTCGGCATTCTTTTTCTTCTTCGACACTCAAGAACGTCGGCGTAGTGGTAGTTCATGCTCTTAAGAGGTTAAGCGACGAGTCCAAAGGGTGCCTGAGCATGGGCCACTACAGAACCTTCGTCAAGAGATCTGTTAGCGCTTATTAAAG
>CAKKXW010000005.1:15440090-15469184 GCA_920937365.1 Sphaerophoria rueppellii | reverse complement strand
CTAGCTGAAAAGCGGCTTCATTTCATCGTGAATTAGAGTGTACGAATAATTTAACCAAGTGACGTGTCTTTAACAGTATTTATTGCTGTCAAAGTTGCTGCTGGTGCTGGTAGGTATACTACCAACTTGCTTAATCTGTCTTGTAGACTTTTGAAGCAATAGGTTTCAGCAACAAGAACTCGGTATGAAGGCAAACTAATGCGGACTTTGAATATATTTGACATTCTTGTTGGATGTTGGTTGACAAGAACTTACACACTACTTTCATAGTTTTGCGTTAGTCATGGAATATTTTAATAGGCAGGTATTATGTTGACATGTTGATAACCCTTAATTGCCGACTTTCAGATCAAAAAAAAAAAAAAAAAAATGTATGCATAAATTATTTGAAAGACAAATTCCTGCAAACTATTTTATGCAACTCCGCAAAATTATCGTTTCAATTTCAAACGTCACGCAAAATTTATATTTGAAAAACATTAATCAGATGTCTGCCACTTGGTTTTTATTTAATTGCGATTGTTAGTACTTGTAGATAGTTCTTTCGCTTCGAGTTATCAAGCTTTGAGTTCATTTTCAGAATGGCATAATGAAGTTGTGAGATGTTAAAAGTCTTGGAATTCCGAAGAGGTGTTCTTCCACTTCCCTTGCGTAAGCATTTCCATCTATCTTACTCTTCTAGTTGGAAAACAGCATTTGTGCAGCCAATCCCAAAAATAGGCGAATCTTCTTCTCCCTCCAATTATCGTCCGACTGCACTTACGTTCCTTCTTTTTAAGGTCATGCAAACGCTGATAAACTATCAGCTCAAGAAATATCTCGAAGACCGAACGCATTTTAATGACCTGCAGTACGGCCTTCGCAGCAACAGGTCCAATGGTGATCTGATGGTTTATCTCACCGAACAGTGGAACAAATCTTTACATCGTTTTGGAGAAAGTAAGATTTATGCACTTGATATTTCAAAGGCACTTGATAAAGTCTGGCATCTAGCTCTTTTATCGAAAATGCGTGCCTTCGGTATCGATGAATACCTTCTTCGTTGGATTAGAAACTTTCTTTCGAACCGTTCAATACAAGTTTTATGGAAGGATTCAAGTCTGAAACCTACAATATAAATGCTTGGTGCCCCAGGGCTCCGTTTTGTCTTTGACGCTCTTCCTCATTTTTATAAATGATCTATTGTCTGTTTCTTCTAATCCAATAAATTGTTTCGCTGACGATAGTATCCTTAGCTTCTCATATTTGTTTCCAGACTCACATCCCTCCTATTCGGATTTGGAACCGAAACGGCAAAATATGATAAGTTCATTAAACACTGACTTAAACAGCATTGTAAAGGGTTTTCCAATAAGAGGTGTTATTTTGATATTCAAAGAAAAATGGCATTTTTTGAGGTAAATGATCGGATGTTGATTTCATTATAAAGAGAAATGTATGCCATTAACAATGGAACACAACATCAGCGAAATGGTCGCCACTACCACGCTTACAGGACCACATCCTTTTCATGAAGTTTTCCATCACCAAATCGCAAAGTGGCTGCCCTATGTCCTCGATATCCTCACGAATTCCATCTTTGAGGTACTGAATCGACGCTGGGCTGTTGTCGTAGACCTTATTTTTGACGTGGTCCCAAAGGAAGAAGTCGCAAGGTCAATTGTGATCACCCTTTCGAGAGATAACACGGTCCGTAAACTTTTCCCGTAAAAGATCGATGGTTTCATTGCTTGTGTGGCACGTAGCGCCGTCTTGTTGAAAGTAAACACTGTCCAGATCAATACCATCCAATTCCGGCCATTAAAAATCATTAATAGTCTCTCGATAGCGCAATCCATTGACCGTAACTGTTGCTCCAGCCTCATTTTCGAAAAAGTAAGGTCCAATGACCCCACCGGACCATAAACCGCACCAAACAGTCACGCGTTGACGATGGAGAGGCTTTTCAACAATAACTCTTGGGTGTTCCGAGCTGCAGATGCGACAGTTTTGCTTGTTGACGTAGCCTCCGAGGTGGAAATGGGCCTCATCAGTCAAAATGATTTTTCGATGAAATTCCAGATCATTTTCATGCATTTCAAGGACCCAATCAGCAAAGACACGACGTTGTTGATGATCAGCCGGCTTGAGTTCTTGTGTTAACTGAACTTAATAAGCCTTTAGACAGAAGTCTGTATGCAAAATACGGTCTAATGACGTTTGTGGAATGCCTAATTCCAAAGAACGACGAGGAATGGACAAACCTTCTTCAACACTTTGGGCTACATCAGCAATATTCTCAGTTGTTCCTGAGCGACGTGCACGGGTTTTATTCTTCACATCACTAACTTGTCCCAACAGCTCGAATTTATCCACCAATTTCTGTATTGCGGTCCGACAAGGTGCTTCACGACAATCCAAAAATGTTTTAGTTTTACGAACCGTCTCTGCCAAATTTTCACCATCTTTATAGTGAATTTTAATAATTTCGATGCGTTGTTGAAGCGTGTATTGTTCCATTTTTATTAATGGCGTAGTTTCTACTTGTCAAATGTTGAAAAAATGATAGCTTCAAAGTGATAGATACCGAAATAGCGGGCTATTCAAAATAACACCTTTTATTAGAAAACCCTTTACAATGAATTAAAATCCGTGTAGAGTTTAATGCTTCGAAAACCCAATGCTGTCTTGTATCGTTGAAGTGAGATATACCCCTCTTGGCACTGTCTATGAGTGGCACTTGCATCAACGATACCGAACAACTCGAGATTCTCGCTATGTGCATCACTGACCACCTCTTGTGGACCGAGCACATACGCGATGTCGCCAAAAATGCAGCAAGATGTTTGGGTTTCTTAAGACGGTGCAAGAAATTTGTCTCCCCGTCTGATCTCGCTATTATTTATAAGACGTATATCCATCCAAAGCTTGAGTACAATTCCCATCGTTGGGCTGGTGCTCCAGTAACTTAGTTAAGCCTCTTGGTTCTCTAGAGAAATACCCAATTGCATTCCTCCCCTTAAACAATTCAACCGTAATACCCGCGCTTCCAGGAATGCCCATCAGTTTACCATCGAACCCAAATTCGGACGTAGAGAATCATTTTTTAGCCATACTACGCGAATGTGGAACTCTTTTCCACACTCTGTCTTCCTCAGTCATTACAATGTTCAAGAATTCAAGACCAATGTACACCGACACCTCCTTACATACCCCATAAAAAGGGTATAAAAAATCACTTGAGTGGGTGCAAATTATAAAAAAGAAAACAAACATACGTTGCTCTAGAGTCTACAGCAGTGTGCTACGTGGCCTAAGGAAACAACATTTGGAATGATTAGGTAAAGATCCAGGGACCGAGCTGGCTGGAGAACTTTGTTGGTTGAGGCCCTGGTCCGACCTGGACTGTAGCGCCACCATAAGTAAGTAAGTAGGTAAGGTATAGATCAACACACGGTCATTGCTCTAGCGCAAAAGTCAGTTGTATTTCTTTTAAAAAAAATGACCCGTAATACTCGCGCTTTTAGGAATGCTCATCCGTGTACGCTTGAGCCTAACTACGGTCAGCACCAGGTCTTCCGCAGTCATTCATATTCAATGGTCATAAATTCAGGATCCTATGCTCGTTTGCCAATGCTCGCACCGTGCTCTTGGCTGGGCTGAAGCTCGCACTTCCTTCAACGAAAGATATTGAATGAAGTTTCCTGTTTGTTAAAAACTTTTCACTGTTATTTCAAGAATCATTAACCTTTTTTCTTTTCCTTAACTTCTAACAAATAGTTTTTTTTTCTCGAAACTCCTTCAACAGCAGAACTAAAAATTTATTAGCAACTTGGTTATATAAATAACAACTCATTGATAACAAGAGGGAAAAGGTACATGCCAAACCAACAATAGAGCAAGCTGCACATGCTCAAACGTATATTGTTCCAATTGAAAAACGTTTATTTTTAACACAATTCTCACTGTTCGGTCAAACTGTGCAACATACCGCTGCTAATTGCTGCCAATCTGCTAATGCTGTTTAAACTACAACCCAGACCAATATGGCATCCCAGGATAATGCTAATGCTGTGGCTAAGGCACATACTAAGTCTTCTGTTCTGGTCACCCACCATACTGATCTTAGAGTGTATTTACAATAATTTGCTTAGGTCGCGGGCGATTAGTGCAATTTGGTCTGGTGATGCACTTACTGCAGCCATATGGATGAGGGAAAATAATTTCACGAATTGCATTAGCAACTAGCAAGCAAAATATTTCTATAGGCATAAACATAGAACTTGGACCCTCGTCCGTTGCGTTGCATCGCTTTGTTTGAATGAGGATGATTTACCTTCACTTGGTTACCATAGACACCGACCTTACTCATCCGCTGTGTAATTACGGAAATTGTTTTTCAAATTAGTGGACATACAATATCCTGGTAACTATGGAGTTCCCGAGAAAACAATTTTTTTTTTGTTTCGTTTTCACAGAATCGAAAAAAGACAAAAAACAAAACAAACTAACAACAGCCAGGCAAACTGTTTGGTTAGCACTGTGATTGCTGTTGTTGTTTGGCAGTGCTGGTTTTTCGAAGACTAAAAATAGGATATGGATACCACTTGGTTGCTAGGTTTGCAACAGATGATAGATAAGCGTTAAGGTGCCCGACCTAGTCTTCCTTACTCAGCATGAGAAGCCCATATGTAGCAGCAGGCGTGTATATAAAACACAGTGGGTGATGTTAGAGGCGCGATGCCTTTGCTTGTAGTGCGAGTGAATATCAATTTAATGACTCTTGTTTCGCACAAAAATATCTACAAAAACTCACAGCAGGAAATAGTAACAGAAAGAAAAGGAAGGAGAAAAATTAAATAAAATACATCCGTTATAAGCTATACTTATAAGTTTTTCTTGGTTTTTAATCATAAATAGCAAAGTGTCAAAAAGCTGTTGTGTGTTAAAATAAATCACATCAAAATCATTCTGTAAAAAACTAAATGAACGAGCCATCTGAGTCTCTGGACCTTAACTCTTCTGGCTAGGTTCATGTCGTAAAGTTCGCTCTTGAATCTTCTTTGCAATTACCTTTCAATGCACACGGGGCCAAAGATGCCCCGAAGAACTTTCCTCTCGAAACAGCCTAACGCACTTTCATCTGATTTTGTCAAGTTCCATGCTTCTGCGCCAAACAGCAGGACTGGGATGATGAGTGTGTTGTACAATTCTACCTTAGTTGCTCGAGAGAGGGCTTTTCCACTCAATTGTTTTCTAACCCAAAGAAACAGCGATTAGCAAGAGTTATTCATCGTCTGATCTCGGCACTGGTGTTATTACCCTTGTAAATAGCGGAGCCTAGGTAGACAAACTCCTCTACTAGCTTGAAGTTTTATGCGTCTATTGTGACGTTCTGTCCGAGCCGTCGGTGTTGGGTGTCCTTCCTGGAAGACAGCATAGATATACTTCGTTTTTCCCTCATTTACCGCTAAACCCATTTTTGCCGCTTCTGTCTCAATTCTCACAAAGGCGCCATTGACATCACGCTGTGTTCTTCCCATTATATCAATATCATCGGCGAACGCGGGAAGTTGAACAGATTTTTGGAAGACAGTGCCTCAGGTGTTGACGTTGGAGTTCTGCACTCTTCATCTTATCAAGAACGATGTTAAAGAAATCGCATGACAGTGCATCGCCTTGTCTGAATCCTTTTTTGACGTCGAAAGATTCCGTAAGCTCGTAGCCAAACTTGATGGAGCAGCGTGAATTCTCCATCGTCAAAACTAGACATAGCTTTGCACAGTTCGTCTCTGAAGGTGCTGTCATACGCGGGTCTTAAAACCAATGAAAAGGTGTTGGGTATCGATTTGGAGTTCAAAGATTTTTTCCAGAATCTGCCGCAACGCGAAAATTTGGTCGATGATTGACTTTCCTGGCCAGAAGCCGCTATTAGGACCAATCAGACTGTTGACGAAAGGCTTCAGACGTTCACATATTACGACACAGAGAATCTTGTAGGCGATGTTAAGTAGACTGATTCCTCTGTAGTTGGCGTAGTTTAGAGGATCTCCCTTTTTCAGGATCGGGCAAACAATGCTGAGGTTCCATTAATTGGGCATGAATTCCTCTGACCATATCTTACAGATGATTTGGTGCATGCTACTATCCAGCTCGTCGCTTGTTGCTTTGAACAGCTCAGCAGCTAGTCCATCTGCTCCAGCAGATCAGGTCGGGTTCACGGAATTGTTGGCTAGCATCGTGTCCGATGAAAGGTTCCTGTCTGACGAGATATTTGTAGTACTACCTTTGCAACGACGAGGTAGTGGTCCGAGTCGATGTTGGCTCCTAATGTTCGAACATCTTAGTGCCTTCCGTCGATCGCAATGTGATCAATCTGGTTGACGGTTTATTGATCAGGAGATCTCCATGTACCTTTATGGATCGATCGATCAGCCTGAATCCGTTATCGGAAGTGGTGTCGTGCAGGCGGCTGTGCTTTCCGACTGTTCCACCAAAGATGTCCTCTTTTCCCAGCCTTGCGTTAAAATCGCCGATTACAATTTTAATGTCATAGCTAGGACATTGCTCGTACGTTTTGTCGAGGAGCTCGAAGAACTCGTCTTCGGTGTCGTCCGTTTTCTTTTCTGTGGGGGCATGCGCGCATATTACGCTTTTGTTGCCGAAATTAGCCTTGATTCGTATCGTCGTGATGCGTTCACTTACACATTTGAAGCTCAAGGGTTTTGTTTGAGTCTGCTTCACACGACGAATCCGCATCCAAAGAGTCGCTGTTGTTGCTCCCGGTAACAATTATCATACCAAATGTCGCAATTTTTCATCCTCCTATAGCGGTAATGTTTGCTTTGCAGCAGTTGAGGATCTCCGCTTATTTCTCGACAGATCGCGGTTTATTAAGGGACCTAACATTCCACGTGCATATCCAAAATTCGTTGTCCCTTATACATTTGACATCGTGTATACGTCCGCTTCCGAGGCCTGTTGTTGCTTCGCAAGTAAGTGCATTTCTTCGTAGTCGGTAAGTCACCCCAACGTACAACCCCCAACCTGGACCTGAAATACCAGGCACTTGATGTGACTGCAAGTGCATAAGCCGGAAAAACCGGTCCTTTTACGGCCTGGGCATCAAATAAGTCAAAGTAGCCCGTAAAGGTGTTCACCAAGTATTTCGGCGTAACTGGAACTGAAAATGCCACCGTTGATTCCAAAAAAGAAATTCATTCGTTACCGTCCCTTGTTGGGAGTGCCTTGGTGGTAACACTCCTTCGTTGTGGGGTAATTAGTATACTAACAGCCTACTCCACTTTGACCTGTCGACCATGGGAGGCCCTTCTGCGAAAACAAGTTTCTCGATCGCGTTTCTTAGTTTTAATTTTTAAAGTTGTAATCTTTAACGACTCCATTCCTATTCCTCCAGCCCAAATTTGGTCCATCATCAACTATACCAAAAAAGGACTTTCCGTTCCCGTTTCTATCGCTCACCTGAACTTGGTATCCCCCCAGATTTGATACCTTACGATAATTCATAATTATATATTCTCACCGAGAAGCCTTGCCACGTTCTTCTCTAATTTGATAACTGTTCTTCTTCTTCACTGTTCGGAAGCTAAGCTAAGCATGTAAGTGCCCATCGCACTGCGACAGAATATTTAAAAAATTAAAAGCACTTTGTGTCCCAACTTAATGAAAAATAAGCTCCTAAATACCTAGGTATTCTGAATTTTCTTCAATCCCATTACATTACATATTTCAACGATTCGATAAATTTGAGTTCCTAATGTTTTAAAAAATGCGTGTGGCATTGATTAACGAAAACAAAACTCTATTAAAAACGTTCTTTAATTTCTATTAACATGAATTCATTGTTGTAAAACAATCCTTAATCCGTATTAACTTACAAGCAACTTCCAATCCCTTTCTACGCAATTTTAACCTAACACTTTGTCATTCATCTCAAAAATAGATAAATCACTCAATGCACAAGTTCTAAGTTGTAATATCTATGACACAGGCCATGGGCAATTCTAGAAAAGGGTACGTTGCACCTTAAAAATAAAATACGATAGCAAATAATTTTCAAAGCTAAACGGACCCACCCAACCAACCAACCAACCAACCAACCAACCAACCAACCAACCAACTTGAAATCAGAATGGTTCGTTTGGGTACATGGGAATCCTGCATACTTCCCCAGATTGTTGCACAATGTTCACACATTTTCACACCTCCAAAAAGAGAAAGTTACGGTCGAGTGTTTGCTGGTTTAGTGCCAGTAACCAAGAGCCTACAGGCACAAAAGCACACAGTAACAATATGACTTAATACGTTCTTCGAATATTGAAACTATTTACCTTACCGAGGAAGTTAACATTGCAAAGGCCGGCTGCCACCTTTTGCAGTTGCAAGTTGCAAGTCGCTAGATCTGCTCACACCCAACATATATGGAAGATAGTGCGCGACGAGAATATGTGGTGCAGTAAGGGCCAAGGCGAGAAATTCTCTCAAGTGGGAGAAACTTGAACATCGATCGTTTGGTACCTACTACCTACTGGCCTGCCCAGGTCCAAACTAAATCCATATAAATGTGCTTCTATAAACGCGACTTGGACGTAAAATAATCCAGTGAACGAAAATGAGTTTGACTGCTTCACCAGATAAGCCCGACACAAAAAACATGCATTTAACCAAAGATACAACTGCTGATAGTGGAATAATGCTGCTGCTGCTGCTTTTATTTTGGTTTAGCTGCTGAAGAGGCCTAGGCAGCTCTTCCTACCACATGATGCCAACACTGCTCGGCAGAGTGCTTATAAAGGTATATATACTCTCCAGCATATAAGGTTGCTGCTGAAAACCATATCTCGTAAGTCTTGCGTTGGTCGAACTAAGACAATGAATCGCCCTCGCGATATCTTAAGTTGCCAAAGTTTGACAGGCTATCTTCTGGCACCGATACACTCCAAATTCCATGGCAAAGATTGGGTGAAAGGAATCCCACACAGGGTGTATTGCATTAGTTCCACTAAGAACGAAAAAAAAAGAACAAACAAACCTGTATGGAGACAGACGATGACATGCGAATCATCTTCTAACATAATCTCTCAAGGCTGATTGTGTCGTCGAAAATCTGTGATGACTGCTGATGCGTGGGTGAATGAACCTCTCTTCCTATATCTGAATTTGGATCTAAGAATGCCACCATCGGAGAATGAGAGCGATCGCGAAAATGAAAATTGTTAATTAAGAGAACACAGAAAAACAAAAACAAAAATAACAGTAACAAGAGCACAATAAAACTATGCAGCTTGCACTCGTTTCAAGCTCAAGGTGGTGTGTCGTTCGATTAAAGACATCAGATTAGTATTGGCATTGGAGAGAACATTTCGTCATGATGTCTTGTCAAAGATTATCATCACGCTTTGCAGAAAAAGTGAACTTGAAGCAGACATTCATGGCTGCAGTTTGTATAAGAGCGAAGGATGAAATGGGATGGTATATAGGATTCTTTCCGTGCACCTTCTTGTTTAAATATCCTCGGGTACACTCTAAGAAATTTCTGTTGAAAATTACTCCAATTATTGCATACAATAACTGGTACGTTAAAATTGTAGTAATTTTCAACACGAATTTTCGTTGTTGTTTTTTCAACATTTGGTCGAAAAAGCAATTGTTTAATTTTCAACAAACTAAAAAGTAAACATTTTCATAGATCGTTTATCGTAGCTCGTAAATCCCAGATCGTTGGTTTCTAAGCAATGTTTGCTAAATATTAAACATATTTATATAAAATTTACTCCGGATTTGCTGAAAAAACAACAAATAATGTCCAATTTTCTACAAAAATAAACTTTTATTTTTAGTATTCAACTCGTTCTGCTGATATTTCAACAAAAAAATCTGACTCTTCAACAACTTTACTTAATTTTCAACATTATTGTTCACCAAATGCAGGAAGTATTGTTGGCTTTTAAGCATACTTGTTCAATTTTATTTGAAGTTTGCTGAAAACTAATTTTTAATTCATTAAAATTCAACATTATCTGTTGAATATTAAACAGAAATGTAATACCAATCAAAATTAAATCAAAAATTCAACATAAAATGATTAGAATTCAACATAGTTGTTGAAAGATAAACATATTCTAAAATTTATTCCCAAAAGTTTGCTTAAAATTATTCAACCGTAGTTGATTTTTCAACAAATTAACCCTATTTTTCAGCACAAATGCATAAAATTAAAATAAAAAAACCTGCATATTTAACATAAAAAGCTGCTTTTTCAGCAAAAAAAAATAAATGAAAATTCAGGAAAATTAAACAAATTTATTCACTGCCATATTTAGTATTAAACATAAACGTTTAAAACATGTGAAAAAATTGAATTTCCGATTATTTGTTTGGATATTAAACAAATTTTATTGAAAAAAAAAACTACATTTACTATAGTATTACTAAACTAAAATGCTGTTTTTGAATAATATTTTATCAAAATCCAACTAATTTTATTGGAAATTCGCAATTTTCTTTACATATTTAAATGATTATTTTGAATACTAAATATGGCTATAAATTTGTTTTATTTTTCCGAATTTTCAATATCTGTTTTATAAAAAGCAACCTTATTTAGTTGGAATATTCAGGTTTTCATATTTTTTGAGCATTTATATTTGAAAATAGAATTCGTATTGAGAAATCTATAGCTATACAGTTAATTAAATATAAGCCTTTTTGGAAACATATTCTAGTGATTCCTAGTATCTTTCAAAATATATGTTGAGTTCTTACCATTTTATACGGGTTGAGTTCTCATCAAAATCAGATTGTTGTCATACAAGCAAGCTTCTTGATCCTTATATTGAAAAGAAAAAAGAACATGGAAAATTAAATTTCATTCTTCGAAACAATCATCCCACAAAATTGAACTTCATCCTTAAAAAACTATCATAAAAAAAGAAAGATTAAATGTATTTTAAAAAAATATATTTTTATTTATTTTTTTTTTCAATAGTTCCTTAAAAACTAAGAATACATAAACACTATTTTATTAACAAAAAAAAAGGTTATTCAATAAGAAATAAATCTGTAAATAAAAGGAAAAAGAAAAGCATTGGTTTATGTCAATGAAAATTAAAATAAAATTTATATTAGGATAAGAAATAAGGTTATTTTGTTATGTTATAGTGAAAATCTAAAGCTGATACTTATAAAAAAAAAACAAACTTTGAGGAGGAGATCTAATACTTAACCGAATCTAAAGAAATATAAATGAGAGACCATGACCATCATCCAATTGCAATTTTGTCACTGTCACAAGAGAATACATACATATATTTTAAATAGAAATGTCAATTATTGTAGAAAATTAAAAATAACTTGGAATTAGTAAACAATTTAGCTTATAATTCAACACAAAATTATGATTTTTTTCTAAAAAAGGTTGAATTTCCAATAGAAATGTTTAATTTCCAACAGAAATGTTGAATTTTCAACAGAAATGTTGAATTTCCAACAGCAATGTTGAATTTCCAACAGAAATGTTGAATTTTCAACAGAAATGCAGAAATGTTGAGTTTCTCATATTTCCACGATAAATACCATAATGGCTTGGTTTAATTCCGTATTGTTATTGTATTTAACATTGCAAAAGAAAATAACACTTATTCACGACTGATAGATATTGTTTGTTGAAATGCACATTGGAAATTGAACATTATTACGTTATTATGAAAACGATCAAATGAAATTAAACCAAAACTATTGAAAGTGAGAAAAACGATATCCGTAAAAATACGATCTGGGATGTTGAATTTTTCTATTCTCTTCTTTTTTCAGATATTTGATTAATATTAAACAAACTTTAAGGATTTTTAAGCAAAAATGTTTAATTTTCAGAAAAATTTGTTGAATAACAGAAAAAAAATGATTTCTAGTAAGAAAATACGGTGTTGAACATTCATCACCCTTCTTAATTTTAAGCAATCTATTGATTTCTCAACAAAAAGATATGAATTTTCAACAGCGATGTTTAATTTTCACCGAAAAATGTTTAAATATGTTGAAAATTAAACAAAAATTCTAATTAATTTTCAACAAAAAAATGCTTATTTTTCAACAATAATGTTGAAAATCACTACGATTTCATTTCGATGCTACAATAACTGTAGCAAAATTCAACCGGTGTTGAAAAACTTTAAACACTTATTGTAGTAAAATTACTATTTTTTTTTTACTGCTCTAATGGTCTTAATGGTCTTGTGCAATTTTTGTTTTGCCTTTCATCATAGGGGATACTTACATGCAATTTTGTGTCAAAAGTCGGTACAGAAAATAATGACAAAATTTGAAACTCTCAGAGTTCAACTAAGTTGTATGTCGATTAATGCTGGGCTCTTAGGAAATCTGTTCCATTTTATTTAACGTAAGAAGTGGAAAATTGTAAGAACCAGCATCATTACAATATTATTTGTGATTGTTTTTTTGCAAGCTAACAATTTGTTAAATGAAAAATTGGTTCTTGTAAGGGAAAAGAGAACCTCAAACCTTGTGCTGTTTTTCAAAGGCTGGAGTGTACCCGTCGGATCCTGCGTTCGTTGCAAGTGTCAATGAAAAATTTTGAGTTGAAGAGGTTTGTCTTATTAACACACAATGCTCAATGCCAATCGCGAACTCGTGAAACTGTGCTGGACTTTTTCTAACTGAAAACACAACGTTAAATCATGCGTAGAAACAAAAGCGTTAGTAGAACTGAGAAATTTTACAGTGGAAAAAGGGCATTACTTTATTCCCATGAAATCATTTCCTTATTTTTTGAAATTTGCCACTGGGGCTATACATTCTATACAAATACATATACAGGGCGATTCACGAGCTAGAGCATGTAGGTTGAGTTGAGACAAGAAAAAAATTGAATGGGAGGGGCCGGGGTCTATCCCCCCCCTGTTTAGCTGGGAGGGACAATTTTCTGAAAAATTGACTTATTTTACCTTTTTGGAAAGCCAGAAACATATGCTTTCATTTTGTTTTTAAATTAAATTGTTTTAACGAATAGTTTAAAAAATATTAATTTTCAAACTCAAAAGTCTTGACTTGTCAAAAAAAAAATCATTTTTGAACTAAGTTTTTTCAAAATTTTATGTAACTAAGTACTAATTTTGTTTTAAAAAAATCAATGCCATTTTTAGTCGAAAACAGAAAACCGGATGCAAAAATATCTTTCAGTTTTTGATAAATAAAAAAAAAACAGAACCACTTTTTTCTAAGAAAATCTTTGTTTTTATTTTTGCCTAATCAAATTTTAGTTTGATTAATTTATGAAACATTAACCTTTCTTTTAATATTTGTTCTGTAATTGGAATTTTATGAGGCCTCAATAAAGTAGAAAAGTATTGGATTTTCCCTGGATTAATCATTTTGTTCATTGATAACAACTGAAAACTGACCTGAAATTTTTCTTATTATGCCTGGGTTCCGCGGCCACCATGATTAAGCTGCAATTTTTCTTGAACGAAAAGACCTAAAGGTGAATAAAAGCCATCGCATATTTAGTAAACAACCATTTCCAATTGAAACATTGACTCATCAACACATAACAATGTCAAACTCATACTCTCGAGAAGAGTTAGCGGACATGCACTTCTGCTACGGTTTAGCTAATGGTCGAGATCGAGAAGCTGGAAGACTTTACGCTGAAAGATATCCCAATAGAAGGTACCCGAGTCGTAGCATGTTTTCAAGAATCCACCGACGTCTAAGAGAGCACGGACAGCTAGAGCTTAGAAGAAGTGAAAGGTCAATTGCAGGACCCGCAATCATAGAGAAAAGAATTTAAGTTACGGTCCGACGTGATCCCTCCCTCGGAGTGTCCCAATCTAGGGCATGGAGAGTGCTTGCAACGGGACACTTACACCCTTACCACTTCACGCCAGTTCAGGAACTCACAGCAAACGATAGGTTTTTGAGAGCAGAATTTTGTCGATCATTGCTGCTTAGAGATGAAACTGAACGCAACTACTTTGAAAGGATTTTCTGGACGGATGAGGCACAGTTTACCAGGGATGGGGTCACTAACTTTCACAATTTACATCACTGGAGTGAATCCAATCCACACTACAAAAAGCAGAACAAATCGCAACACCTATAACCGATAGTTTAATCTATCAACAAGGTGGTGCTCCAGCACACTATAGCTTACAAGTGAGAAACTGGCTGGATGATCATTTTAGTGACCGATAGATTGGGAGAAGAGGCCCAACAGAATGGCCTAGATCACCAGATTTAACACCCTTAGATTTCTATGCATGGGGATTCATGAAGAATTATACGTACGAAGTGGAAATCGTTTCTTTGGAACAGCTAAAAGAACGAATTGAAGTCGCTGGAGTAAAATTGCGGGAAAATGTATCAAATATAAATTTATGTGCAGGCATTAGAAAGAGAAATAATCTATGCCTTCTAAGAAATGAGGATCATATTGAAAATTTGTTATAATTACTCGATTTAAAAAAAAAAAAAATTATAATAATAAAAGAAAGGTTAATGTTTTAATTATGTGATGTCTTTTATTTACCTTTAGGTTGTTTATTGTTTTTTCGTTCAAGAAAAATTGTGGTTTAATCATCTTAAGCTCCCAGCAGGTAGAACCCTCACCGGCAGGTGGCGGCGTCCCCCAGGCATAATAAGAAAAATTTCAGGTCAGTTTTCAGTCGTTATCAATGAAGAAATTGATTAATCCAGGGAAAATCCAATACTTTTCTACTTTATTGCGGCTTCATAAAATTCCAATTACAGAACAAATATTAAAAGAAAGGTTAATGTTTCATAAATTAAAAAATAAAGTCGATTAGGTAAAAATTAAAACAAAGATTTTCTTAGAAAAAAGTGGTTCTGGTTTTTTTTTTGATTCTCAAAAACGGAAAGACATTTTTGCATCCGGTTTTCTTTTTTTGACTAAAAATTAACAATGGAATTGATTTTCTTAAAACAAAATTAGTAAGTACTTATTTACATAAAATTTTGAAAAAACTTAGTTCAAAAATGATTTTTCTTTTTGACAAGTCAAGACCTTTGAGTTTGAAAATTAATATTATTATTATTATTATCATTCTTTATTTTTTTCAATTTAATTTTGTACAGAGTTCATTTAAGAATACGGTCATGGCTGTTCTGCCGTCTGCCGGAGTTTACATAACAAAATAAACTTATAACAAATAAGAAAAGAGGAGGAAATATAGTTGAAACTTCTAGATTTAAACAGAGATTTGCGAAAAAGATTATTAATGCAATTAAGTTTAATTTAATTATTACAATTTCGGATGAGAAGCGAGAGTTTTGATTTTCTTTTTCAATTTTAATGATTTGAAACATAAATAAAAAAAAAAAAAAAAAAATAATAAGTCAATTTTAATGGTGATTTGAAACACAAAAAGTAATAATTTGAATGATTTAAAACATAAAAAGCATTGTAGAGCATACGTATGATTTTAGAAACTATTACGGTACATTAGAGCATGTTTACAAAATTTGTACAATTTATACCAACTTCGAGCACCATTTAATATTTCATAGAGACTATTAATAGACAAAAAACTTACTGAAAATTAATATTTTTTAAACTATTCGTTAAAACAATTTAATTTAAAAACAAAATGAAAGAAGATGTTTCTATCTTTCCAAAAGGGTACAACACGGAGTTGTAAACGAAGCCGTTGATTTTTAATATTTTTTTTATAAAATAAGTCAATTTTTCAGAAAATTGCCCCTCCCGGTTAAACGGGGGGAATAGACCCCCCCTCCAATACGATTTTTTCATGTCTCAACTCAATCTACACGCTCTCGATTCGATACAGGAAAATTAATTCTTTTCATTACTTTTGTTTTTGCAAATTTGCGAAAGGATTTCACGTTTTGATTCTGTCCCATACATATTTCAAAATTCAGGGCCGATTACATTTTATTTTCATATTCAAAATATAGAACATTGGGTCTTTCATTTTTATGAATTTATTTTTGTGTGGGTTTCTTTGTATTCATTTCATTATTGATATTGGAATTACACATTTTCCGATCACTCATCGTTGCCATGTGACGTCACAGTTGTGTGTCACATGATCTGACTAATAAATTTTGTATTTATCACAAAGTATAGCATGTAATTGTTAAGCATTACTTAAATCCACAGTAATAATACATGAGTCGGTCGGTTTTGCCTTATAATCGATTTCCTCAATCAAATGTATTAACATATGATTAAGCTGCTCCGAGAAACATAGAGTTCCTTCAAAATGAATTGCGATGACTGCACAAACAATTGTGTCATTGTCAAATATGAATCAGGCTTGCACTTGGCAATAAAATGACAAACAATAAACTTCCAATACTCATCATTCAATCTGCGTTATAAATCGCTGGGTGGGGTTCAAAGCATCTTAGAGAAAAGAGCCAAATGCAATTATCCCCAAACCTTATAGTTACAACCAACACAATGAAGGACGAGAATAATGTGGCGGTGATGGCGCGCGACTCAATGCGCAATTCATTTCATTTCAAATCGCATCTCGACAATGATTTTCGATTTTTCATCCACACCTCTCCCGTGAGAGTGTCTTTTTGTATCTAATTACTACAAAAACAACAACATTCAAAAATAGTTACATTCATAAGATATCTATCGAGGTGCAGGCGCACCTTGTATCTATTTTATGTGCACTCACAGCGAAAGGAACAGCAATTTGTCTGCAGTTATGTCTATCATTCGGTATCAGTTACAAACGATCGGATGAACTTCCTAGATCTTCTTTCAATTAAATTTGGTATCTTGAGCGACAACCTGTGAGTGTGGGTGGTTGTGTGACGGTGGCGGATGTATCTTCTCCATGTATCAACGTGACAATGCCTTGCAGATATACGTCATTGCCCTAGTGTTTAGCCGTACCACCTTGCATGGGAGAGAAGTCTTGACTTGTCATTCCCGCCAAAAAAAAAACCTAAGCTGTGTGTCAACATCAATTTACAAAGTCTCGGATCCACACCAGATCCGAGATTCATGGGAAAATTTGAGGAAAAACCACTTGCGCACGTTGATTTGCATAAAAATTGTTGTCTAGTGCTCTACGACGACGTTGATGGTGAAGGTAACGCGCGGCGGTACTTGAAGGTTGTTCCGCTTAGGTTAAGTCTAGCAAGCATTTATCTTTGTATAGATGTGAATGTGTGTAATGACGAAGCAATTATAATCACAAGTATTTACAACAATACAATAAGCTGGTAACAAATTTAAAGCATAAATAGAAAGATAGATACTGCATACCGGTGTTTGACTTTGCCTGTAAGACTTATTCGATATTATTCCACTCATTGCATCTTGACACATTCAAACGGGCTCAAGGACTAAGGTGAGGCAACTACATGCGTGATTTACATCATAACAGAATTGAGTATTTAAGATGACTCCTCTTATATTCATTATTTTCATACAATTAAAATGTGAATTAAGATCAATTATCAATTGTCAAGTATCAAAACGGCACTCTAAGAAAGGGTCCTTAAAACAAACAAAGACAAGAACTAGAAGTCTATGATAATGCCTGGAAAAGTTAAAATCCAGTAAGGAAAAAATCAAAGCCACCAAATAATTTTCTTTAATCTCAAAAATTCAAAAAAATTTAAATGTGAAGTTAAAAAATTTAAAATTTTTTGATTTTTTTTTTAAATTCTTTTAGGTATCAAGTTGAAATTGCAGTTACTAGGCTTTCCGTCTGGGCTTTTTTCATGGATTTTTCATTACCTGGAAAATAGAACTTATCAAGTGAATCTCAGGAAAATATTTTCGAAGACTTTCAATGCAAAATCTGGTGTGCCGCAGGGTAGTCATTTAGGACCACTTCTATTTATTTGATCTATAAACGATGCTCCATTATTTGTTTGAAGCAGTGAAATCCTTATTTTTGCAAATGATATGAAGATCTTTAAGAAAATACATCTAGATAACAATGATTGCATTCTTCTGCAAAATGATATACGTAAATAATTTATCTGTATGGTGTAAAAAGAACAGTTTAAATCTAAGCCCGTCGAAATATCAGACAGTGACATCCCCAAAGAAACGAACAACTTTGACTTATGAGTATTATATGTCTCAGCAAATACTTTACATTGTGTTAAAGTAAGTGACCTTAGGGTTCTTTTAACACCGAATATAGATTTTACTGAGCACATCAACAACATTTATAATAAAGCTTGTTCTATCCATTCAATGATGACACCCCAGTCTAATGACTCTTGCGAAAGCTAACCTTTTTGCTTGGCAGTTTGCCTCCAACTCTTCGCTGCCAGAGAGTGTCATGACTCCGCCAGTTCTTGAGCGCGTCGATGATTCCATGGGACAAATCTTCTTTCGCACTCGTGCTGAGCGATGGTCCTTAAAGATCTCAACATACACAAATCTGCTGGCCCTTATGGTATCCCTGCTATCGTTCTGAAGAGGTGTTCTTCATAGCTGGCAAAACCCTTGCGTTAGCTTTGCCATTTATCCTATTCTTTTAGGCTCGTTCCAAGCAGTTGGAAAACAGAATTTGTCCAGCCTATACCCAAAAACGGCGAATCCTCCCCTCCCTCCGATTATAGACAGGTTGCGCTTACGTCCCTTCTTTCTAAGGCCATGAAAACGCTAATAAATTTATCAGCTTAAGAAATATCTTGAAGAACGAAAGCTTCTTAATGACCGACAGTACGGCTTTCGCAGCAACAGGTCCACTGGTGATCTGATTGCTTGTCTCACCGAACAGTGGAAGAAATCTTAACATCGTTTTGGAGAAAGTAAGATTGTTGTACTTGATATTTCGAAGGCATTTGATAGAGTTTGGCAACAAGATTTCTTATCGAAAATGCGTGCATTCGGTATTGATGAATCCCTTCTTCGTTATATTAGAAACTTTCTTTCGAACCAATCAATATAAGTTGTATTGGACGGATTCAAGTCTGAAACCGACAATATAAATACTGGTGTGCCCCAGGGCTCCGTTTTGTCTCCGACCCTCTTTCTCATTTTCATTAATGATCTCTTGTCTGTAACTTCTAATCCAATTCATTGTTTCGCTGACGATAGTACCCTAAGCTTTCCTCCTCTTCAGATGTGGAACTCTAACGGCAAAATGTGACAAGCTCATTAAACTGTGACCTAAACAGCATTGTACAATGGGGAATAAGAAACCCCGTAGAATTTAATGCTACGAAAACTCAATGTGCATCACTGACCAGCTCTTGTATACCGAGCACATATGCGATGTTGCAAAAAATGCCGCAAGGCTTATTAAGACCATGCAAGAATTTTTTCTCTCCTTCTGATCTGGCTACCATCTATAAAACGTATATACGTCCAAAGCTTGAGTACAATTCATGTTCAGAGAATAGTTCTTTAGCCATACTACGCGAATGTGGAACTCTCTTTCACATTCGGTCTTCTCCAGTCACTACAATGTTCGAGAATTCAACACCAATGTTAACCGACACCATCTATCCCACTTTCCCTAACGCTCGCACTGTGCTTTGGCATAAAAAGGGTTATAAAATATAAACCGAAAAATCCTGGGGTTTGTTAAGCGTTGGTCAAAAGAATTTCTTGATCCTAAAGTGATGGCCTTAGTAGTTATTTTTGAGTAACCGTTATAACAGTTACAGTTATTTTTGAATAACACAAATAAAGAATAGAATAAAATAAATCTATTAAACTTTTGGTATATCTAAGAACATAAAAAAAGAATTTCTAGAAAAACAAAACCATAAAATAAAAAAAAATATCATGTTTAAGAAATTAAATTAATAAAAAAATTATTAAATGTTAAGAGTTACAGGAATTTATATTTAAAAAAAAAGTAGGTAATTGTTTAACTTTTCCCTCGGACAGGCGACTCCTGCGGTCCGTTAATATAAGACCTGCTCTTGAAAAAAGTCTTTCACAGGGCACCGAGGACCTTGTGGACATAATCTATCTCTAGCCTTGCTGATGAGGTAAAATCATGGACCTGGAAATTAAGAAAGGAAACATGTTTCCGAGTACATATTCCACAGTAAGTGAACGTGCTGACTTAATGCGATCCTTAAAAGATAATATATTTAGGCCCATTTGCTGATTCGGAACGTAAATTTATGTTCTACATAAAGTTCATCTTTAGTATAGAGATTTTATGTAGAACTTATCGAATTCCGGAACGTCCCATATAAAAATGAAAACTTTAAGTTGAAAATAAATTTATGTTCCGAATCAGCAAATGGGCCTTAAGTACATATTAAATGAGGAAATACGATCAACGAGTATCGAATCGGTTAAACGTTAATGAAATTAGACGCCCTGTTGGGTGTGCCCTTATTGGCTGGTTCATCCCTTCGTACAATGTGGATATACTTGACAGAGGGTGAGCGGCGTCCCTCATCCGCCTGTTGGATAAAACCTGCAAAACAAACAAAAGATCACAAAAAACACTGATGTATATAACGAATGGTTATAAAAAAACTTAAATGTGACAATACCCCTCACCCAGGGGCAATTGGGTACCGCGGATAGTGAGGATTTGCCACCTCACTAGTGGGATGGACCTTCGCAGGGGTTGTGGTTGTCTGAGTATGGCCTCAGCTGCTATTCGCAAATCACGGTTTACGGCTCTTCTTTCGGATACAGATGCACCAGATTTCGATCTAATTAAAGTCCCAATACTATAAAGATAAATTCAAAACCAATGTACACCGACACTTACTTTTAAACCCCGTCATCTCTTCTTAATGCGCTCACTGTGTCTCTGGCATAATAAGGGTATAAAAAGCCCCTTTAGTGTGTGCAAATTATAAAAAAAAAAAAAAAAATCTTAATGACTTAAAAAACATATTAATAGGAATAAATTTAAGACTATGCTCAACACCAGTGTGGCACGCTGTTTTTTGTTTTCTATTTCAGTACCTTTTGTTTTTTATTTGTATTTGGATAATTTTGTCATTTCATGTTTTTTTTAGATTAGTAGAAGGAAATAGTTTGCCTTTAGATTATAGATACTCAAGTTGAAATCTAGACAAATAACATCATTGACCAACAAAAAATTAAAACTGCACCTTATTGAAAAACCACTTATTTGTTTTATCGTCGAGTCGTCAAGTTGGGAACAAAAACATAAAAACAATTTTTTCTTCTGTAGCATTCAAAGGCACTCAGATTTTAACACGTTGCCACTGAAATGACCTTTTCCATGTCGTTTAAAACAAAATAACTGCTACAATATCAATTTGTACATATTCCAGGGGCGTGTTTACCCGTTTAACTCACTGAACTTTCAATATGTCTTAAATATCTTGAGCTCTCTACTCATGTGGTAGGTGTGGGAGTGCAGTCATCACATTAACTTCGTTAAAACATCACACCGACAGCATTATCGTAACCATAAACATTTTGTATTCAAATTAATTCAAGATGGGTCTTACGAGTGAAATCCGAAACTATAAACTGGTGGTGGCGCTGGCGCCTGAGCCTCTTCATAAGTGCATAGCCACTTTTGGACTCAATTCGCATTTTATGGTTGCCATTATTTGAGAAATTGGATTATTTTTTTTTTTATAATAAGACGCACTCAAGGGTTTCTATTCCCTTTTTATTTCAAAGCACAGTGCGGGTGTTAGGAAAAGTAGGATAGGGTTAAGGATGATGTGTCGGTTAACATGATCGTCGATGTTCAAGTGACGTAAATGTCCCAACGATGGTATGTTCACCAATAATCTTGAATGCTCTGTTTTGAATACTGTCCAAAAGGCTTAAGAACGTCGCTGGAGCACCAGCCCAAACGTGGGAGTTGAACTCAAGTTTTGGACGCATATAATATGTTTTATAGATGGTAGCCAGATCAGAAGGGGAAACAAATTTCTTGCATCGTCTTAGGAAACCTAAACATCTTGCGGCATTTTTGACGACATCGCGTATGTGATCGTTCTCGAAATGTTCAGTTTCACTGATGCAAGTGATGGACAGTGTCAAGACAGAATTGAGTTTTCGAAGCATTAAACTCTACATGATTTTTATTCCCCATTGTACAATGCTGTTTAAATCAGAGTTTAATGAGCTCATCACATTTTGCCGTTTCAGTTCCACATCCGAAGAGGAAGGATTTGAGTCTGGGAACGAATATGAAAAACTAAGGGTACTATCGTCAGCGAAACAATAAATTGGATTAGAAGACACAGACAAGAGATCATTTATGAAAATTAGGAGGAGGGTCGGAGACAAAACAGAGTCCTGGGGCACACAAGTTTCAGACTTGAATCCGTCCAATACAACTTGTATTGAACGATTCGAAAGAAAGTTTCTAATCCAACGAAGGAAGGGTTCATCAATACCGTGAGCACGCATTTTCGATAAGAAAGGTTGTTGCCAAACTCTATCAAATGCCTTCGAAATATCAAGTATCTTACTTTCTACAAAACGATGTAAAGATTTGTTCCACTGTTGAGATAAGCCATCAGATCACCAGTGGACCTGTTGCTGCGAAAGCCGTAATGTCGGCCATTAAGAAGCTTTCGGTCTTCAAGATATTTCTTAAGCTGATAATTTATCAGCGTTTCCATGACCTTAGAAAGAAGGGACGAAAGTGCAATCGGACGATAATTTGAAGGAGAGGAGGATTCGCCTTTTTTGGGTATAGGCTGGACAAATGCTGTTTTCCAACTACTCGGAACGAGCCCAGAAGAATAGGATAGATGGAAAAGCTTACGCAAGGGTTTTGCCAGCGATGAAGAACACCTGGTCTCGTGTTCCTAAGGTGCTCTATTTTACAAGATACTCTCTATCTCGTATTTAACCCCGTGAAGGGTTACGATTCCCACAAATGTATGGAGTTGTATTCAAGTCGATAGGTGCTTTCATTGTGTAGATATATAAGGGGAGATTGTGGCGTAATATTACGTCAGGCCCTCAGCCGTTTCTCGTAAACTAAGAGAGGTACAAAATCAATTCTTTCGGTACAAAATAGCAACAAATTAGTAACAAATTCCCAGATGGTTCCCGAGTCCGCCTTATAAAATGGAGATTCTAGCGTAATATACGTTTAATTTTGTTCATACTTGTTTGACTTGTTGAAGGGTCCCTTCACGTCAAAAATAACGTCTTGGATTAAATAAAGTACTACCGACTACGCTGGTAATATCAGATTCATGAACATAGAAGAAACCCTTAGAACCAGGGTTTTTTTTTTACTTCTTCTTCGGTGCCGCCTTCGTGTTTGTATAGAAAATATTAAATTTTTAATTAAAATTATTGTTTTTATATGACATAATTTTCAATCGAAATTGAGCATTTGTATAATTGATCATCTTAGTTCATATTTTGCTGTAGTGAGAAAACTAACATCTCATAACATTTACACCAATTGTAATATAAGAAGTATACATTTTGTTTGTCCAAAGCATTCTACCCTTACTCCTCTTTCGTTTAAAAAAAGAACTATAAGAAAATTGGTCAAAAGCTGTTTTTTTTATATGTAGGTAGACATAGATAAAGTAAACAAAAAAAAAAAATAACGGTAACAGTTGTCAGCAGCTGGCAACCACTAATTTTTTTATGTAGAAACCTTCCTTATTCAATCACGATTCGTGGTCGTTTTCTCAAACTTTTTTAAGTCCGTAAATTATCTCACAAATGCTAGGACAAGCCCATAAAAGGAATTTGCATTCGCACTACTATTACTGCCCCTGTGGGCTTTCTTGCAATCTAAAAGCTTTACCGTCTCTAATGTCAGTGTAATAAAATATTAACAGGACAAAATACAGTTTATAAACATGTTTGCATGCTTTTCTTAAAGACAGATGGCGTTATACTCATTGGTCTAAAATTTATGATTTTTTTTCTCTTTCAGTTTTCAAACGCCATGACATTTCAATTCACCATGCGCCAACACCAAATATAGGCTTCTCCAAGGTAAGTTTAGATACCCACTATAAAGACACACTTTATGTTTTATGCACCAAAAATGTTTGTATGTAGATTAGGTATACATTTTTTAAGTGTAAGTACTTTGGGAAGCTTTTTTTTTTCTTATTTTTCATTTTTCTTTTCCATCGCCCTCCCATAGATAATAATTTACAATACCATAACTTTTATTTCTCGCGTCTGCTGCCAGCAAACGTCTTAATAAATCCAACAGAAAAAATTATCAGATTTTTGTATTTTCTTTGTTCAACAAAATGAAGTTTGATTTTGATAATAATTAGGTCCATAAATCATGATGAAAATTTCATTTGGGTGAAGAAAAACTAAATCCTGATGCCTATTGTAGTCAATGATGGTGAGAGACTATATAAGATAACTGTAAGGAACGAAAAAAACATGTTGAATTGATCAGATATCTAGACTTTGTGCATGCCCTTCCTTAGGGTTTGATAAAAAAAAAAAATAACGATTTTGTTACTATTATTTGCATAACAATGGAGTACCCAAAGGGTGTGCTTGAAAAGGGACAGTGTACACTACTTTGCATGAACCTAAAGTTTGTAGAATATTATGCTTTGTATATGCGTATAGCTACAGCTTCAATGGAGAAGAGAAGTGTTAGTAATGGTTGATCGAATTCAATGAATATAGGAAATAATGTATTTTGATCAATTTTATGTGGTTTAAGTTCACTATAAATAAGAACATCATTCACTATTGTTTTCTTTATCGAAGTCCAAATTTGGACAGAGGGCTTCAACTTCTCGTGAATTTGACGCTCTGTCTGACTCCATTCAACCTCCATTAACACCTCTAGGCAGATCTGACCATAGTATCATATCTGCAAACTTCTCGTGTCAAACTTATCCAGTTAAAGAAAGAACTCCGAAAAGATCCGTATGGCAATACGAGGAAGCCAACTGGGACGGTCTCAATAACTTCTTCCGGATCTTTAACTGGTCACTATGCTTCCTCGATAGTGACGAAGACAGCGCAGATATGATTACTAATATGATTAGTTTGCGAATGAAAAAGTTTATACCGTATAGGGTTAAAAGTATCAAACCCAAAGTAAAATCATGGTTTGATTTAAGCTGTAAAGAGGTCATCAGGGAAAAAGAAGTAAAGTTTTGGTGTTTAGAGCTAACCCAACAGAGGAAAACCGGAACAAGTTTAAACAAGCCAGGAAGGCTTGCAATGCCCACATTCGACAGACCAAGTTTTTGCATGACCAAAACATAAGGCAAAAAAAAACTGCCCTGTCCCAAAGGCAGTAAGAATTTTTGGTCATTTGTAAAAAATATGAAGAATTCTTCTTCTTCCTCGGTCCCTACACTCGTCGACAATGACACTCTAGTTGTAAGCTCTCTTGCGAAAGCTAACTTTTTTGCTAGGCAGTTCGCCTCAAACTCTTCGCTGCCAGAGAGTGCCATGGCTCCACCAGTTCTAGAGCGCGTCAATAATTCCATGGGACAAATCTTCTTTCGCACTCATGCTGTGGCTAAATGATCTCAATATACATAAATCCGCTAATCCGGATGGAATATTGTTCTGAAGAGGTGTTCTTCCACGCTAGCAAAACCCTTGCGTAAGCTTTTCCATCTATCATATTCTTCTGGGCTCGTTCCGAGCAGTTGGAAAACAGCATTTGTCCAGCCAATCCCAAAAAAAAGGCGAATCTCCTTCTCCCTCTAATTATCGTCCGATTGCACTTACGTCCCTTCTTTCTAAGGTCACGGAAACGCTGATAAACTATCAGCTCAAGAAATATCTCGAAGACCGAAAGCTTCTTAATGACCGGCAGTACGACTTTCGCAGCAACAGGTCCACTGGTGATCTGATGGTTTATCTCATCGAACAGTGGAACAAGTCTCTACATCGTTTTGGAGAAAGTAAGATTGTTGCACTTGATATTTCAAAGGCATTTGATAAAGTCTGACATCTTGCTCATTTATCGAAAATGCGTGCCTTCGGTATCGATGAATCCCTTCTTCGTTGGATTAGAAACTTTCTTTCGAACCGTTGAATACAAGTTGTATTGGACGGATTCAAGTCTGAAGCCCACAATATAAATACTGGTGTGCCCCAGGGCTCCGTTTTGTCTCCGACCCTCTTCCTCATTTTCATTAATGATCTCTTGTCCAAGTGCAAAAGCAAAATCGTTGTCCTGCGTGTGTCGTCATCATTAATTCCGTCCGTATCCGTGGCTTGTTGGTGTTTGGGAATTATTATTTTTTCATGTGGCCGGGCAGTCACACCGTCGCGCAATTGCCAACTTCGAGTGCCAGGTCTTTAGTTTAACTCTAAGACGAAAAGCCGACCAAACCGCTCCTTATAGGCCTGCGCTGCGAATATGTCTTAGTAGCCCTATAAGGTAGTTTATGCTGACTGGAACTGTAGACGCCACCGTTGATTCCATCTTGAGAGTTTTTCCACTGACGCCTGTTGAAAAGGAGACATGCCTTAGTGGACGCATAACTCTTTCTTTGCTGACTTCAACAACTTCCCACTGGGGTTGGAACCCAATCTTCGGTTGAAGGTACTGGGCTGAGTGGGCACCCGATGTTCACCACGGGGAGGTGGAGAGTAGGAGTTGATAGAAAGAGGTTTCTGTGGACGCTTGTGTCCTCTTGAATTCACGTGTCTACACTTCGATCATCGAGAGAACGATATGAAATGGCAATAATTAAGCTCGGCTAATTCTGGTAGGTTGAACAGTGGACACCTGGAATCATTGACATCGACATCATAGTACCTCGCTCATATATAACGAAGTACAGCCACATAACAGCACTGGCGACAGGGCCCATCGGCTTGGGCAGTACAAGTTAATTATTCAAAAAAAAAAAGGGACAGATAGACACATGGAAGGAAAGAACATACAACATAAACTTACGGCGCACAGAGAAGGAGATATACATTTTTACTGTCTCATATCATCGCTCAAATGATTTTTGTAGAAAAAATGCTGCCGAAGCCGAGTCTCTTAAAGCCACAGCCACCTGCACACCTCGAATAAACTAAGAAGAATATGCCTGAAAGTTTCTTGCTTCACAATACGTCGTAGAAAATATCGCTGCAAACCAAATTTGATAAGATTTCTTCCTGAGTTTTTCGACAAATATGCATGCCAGTACCATTTACTAGACTAAGAAACACACATCGAGTAATGTATTAGAAAGCATCTGTTTCTTAACGAGACACTGGTTTTATGCATGCACTTCAGCCGTTTAAAGATTCAATTCTATTCAAGTTCAAGGAAAATTACACTTTCAGAAGAAGAACGCAAAAGCTTTCTCGTTGAAATCGTACTTCTCATACATTTATCAATTCATTCTTGACAAATACATATATTTATAATATACTATTACCCAACAAGTATTTACAATAATTCACTCCCCCTGAAAGTTATTCTCTTATATTCACATTAATGATGCTAGGTGACAGTTCCCTCGTACCTTTAAATTGCGTACTCTTCTTCTGCTGTACAGCGGCTTTGCGAGGGAATCGCACATCGACTGCTGCTTCTCGACGCGACCAACGTTATTGAACATCTGTGCTGAATTTTCATGAAAATATTGTGTAATGCCTAAGCTTTATTCATTATTATGACAGGTTTAATGGGATAAATTTATAAATTCGATTGCATAATATTGATAATGGCATACTGTCTTTGGTGTACGAACAATTTTGCTTTGTAAGTGAATTTTAGAATAAGATTTAACTATTCGAGTTGAGTTTTATTTTGACTCCAAGTCAGCGCTGCCGAATCTTCTACTAAGGGAGTATTTGTACTCCCTTTGCGTTCAGTGTACTCCCGTACTCCGCTATACTCGAAAATACTCCCCTTGGAAACTTAAAATAACATTTTAAAATTAAAATATATTAACTACCGGGCTTACATATTTATTTTTATTATTATATTTTATTATTATTATTTAAGCGAACACAACTAGTCTAGTGGTGTTAACTCATGCTCGCCCAATTCTTGAGGTAACTTGCTCAACAAACCTACCCTTAAATAAAGTGATTGTGAAGTGTGCTTTGTGGCTTGTATCACCATCCTAAATCGCACCATACACAGTTCAACTCAATCGTCAACTGAATCAAATCAAATGTAAATCAACCTGTGTGTGGCCTTGTCATTTCATCGATTTGACAGTTGAATGGTTGGTTGAAGAAAAATCAAAAGATTTTGATTTCTTTGAAGTTGAATATAAAGTCTTTCAACTGAATTGAACTGCATGTGGACGAGTTTGTTGATTTCCTGTCAAAACAACAGATGAGTTTAAAAGGGAGATGGGAAACCGAGCTGTCAAAATGACAATGCCTACAAGCTATGGATTATACTGCGATAGTATGCGTGTTTTTACCAATACTATCATAGTAAATATGGTCCTACCACCTCATTTTTGTTGCTGTTTTTTTCTCATTTATTCAGTAGAAGCAATGCGTTCCAACTCAGTCTATGCAGTGTGTGCTCGAACACAAACCTAGTTGACAACTCAGTTTACAATCGAGTTGAAATGTGTATGGGGCACTTAAGCGGTAATCATGGTGCAATAACGCTGGCCATTCAGAACGCCATAGAATTGAAATTGACTGATTTAGATCATTTGCAACGGATGCCAGAGCGATGTTTTCGACACTCGACCTAACCACTGTCTTACTGACACGGCAAAATCACTCAAATTTTTGCACTCGAATTGTTATTGCCGGGGTGGAATCGTGTTAGTTGATAGTTGACACTCAATTTTCTTTTCTTTTTTTCCTGGATTTGACTGTCAATTATCAAAAATCAGCTTACACGATTCCTGCCCCGGTCTCCTAGGGCGAGAATTACGACCTAAAATTTTAGTTATTTACGCTCTTAAATTTGTGGTCATCGACTCCGAATTTCGGCAGAAAGCAGACTTTGTTCGTTGGTGAATTTTACCATAGGGCAAATGTTTAGTAATTCGTTAGTAAAAGGGTAACCAGGTAGATTAGAATGGCGCTTCAATTGCGCCGTTTTGAAACCATAAACTGGAAGTAACCTAAAAAGAATAAACTATAAAAAGATACGCACAGCACAGTACCAATTGGTTTTGTTAAAATAGAGAATCAAGTTCCTAATCTTAATATTCAAAGGCCGGGCACTCACACAAAAAGTGCTGCAG
>CAKKXW010000005.1:15414930-15439590 GCA_920937365.1 Sphaerophoria rueppellii | reverse complement strand
TAATAATTAGGTCCATAAATCATGATGAAAATTTCATTTGGGTGAAGAAAAACTAAATCCTGATGCCTATTGTAGTCAATGATGGTGAGAGACTATATAAGATAACTGTAAGGAACGAAAAAACATGTTGAATTGATCAGATATCTAGACTTTGTGCATGCCCTTCCTTAGGGTTTGATAAAAAAAAATAACGATTTTGTTACTATTATTTGCATAACAATGGAGTACCCAAAGGGTGTGCTTGAAAAGGGACAGTGTACACTACTTTGCATGAACCTAAAGTTTATAGAATTTTATGCTTTATATATGCGTATAGCTACAGCTTCAATGGAGAAGAGAAGTGTTAGTAATGGTTGATCGAATTCAATGAATATAGAAAATAATGTATTTTGATCAATTTTATGTGGTTTAAGTTCACTATAAATAAGAACATCATTCACTATTGTTTTCTTTATCGAAGACCAAATTTGGACAGGGCTTCAACTTCTCGTGAATTTGACGCTCTGTCTGACTCCATTCAACCTCCATTAACATCTCTAGGCAGATCTAACCATAGTATCATACCTGCAAACTTCTCGTGTCAAAATAATCCAGTTAAAGAAAGAACTCCGAAGAGAACCGTATGGCAATACGAGAAAGCCAACTGGGACGGTGTCAATAACTTCTTCCGGATCTTTAACTGGTCACTATGCTTCCCCGATAGATAGATAGACAAGTTTAAACAAGCCAGGAAGGCTTGCAATGCCCATATTCGACAGACCAAGTTTTTGCATGACCAACACATAAGGCAAAAAATACTGCACTGTCCCAAAGGCAGTAAGAATTTTTGGTCATTTGTAAAAAATATGAAGAATTTTTCCTCTTCTTCGGTTCCTACGCTCGTTGACAATGACACTCCAGTTGTAAGCTCTCTTGCGAAAGCTAACTTTTTTGCTATGCAGTTCGCCTCAAACTCTTCGCTGCCAGAGAGTGCCATGACTCCACCAGTTCTAGAGCGCGTCAATGATTCCATGGGACAAATCTTCTTTCGCACTCATGCTGTGGCGAGAGTCCTAAATGATCTCAATATACGCATAAATCCGCTAATCCAGATGGAATATTGTTCTGAAGAGGTGTTCTTCCACGCTAGCAAAACCCTTGCGTAAGCTTTTCCATCTATCCTATTCTTCTGGGCTCGTTCCGAGCAGTTGGAAAACAGCATTTGTCCAGCCAATCCCAAAAAAAGGCAAATCTCCTTCTCCCTCTAATTATCGTCCGATTGCACTTACGTCCTTTCTTTCTAAGGTCATGGAAACGCTGATAAACTATCAGCTCAAGAAATATCTCGAAGACCGAAAGCTTCTTAATGACCGGAAGTACGGCTTTCGCAGCAACAGGTCCACTGGTGATTTGATGGTTTATCTCACCGCACAGTGGAAAAAATCTTTACATCGTTTTGGAGAATGTAAGATTGTTGCACTTGATATTTCAAAGGCATTTGATAAAGTCTGGCATCTTGCTCTTTTATCGAAAATGCGTGCCTTCGGTATCGATGAATCCCTTCTTCGTTGGATTAGAAACTTTCTTTCGAACCGTTGAATACAAGTTGTATTGGACGGATTCAAGTCTGAAACTCACAATATAAATACTGGTGTGCCCCAGGGCTCCGTTTTGTCTCCTACCCTCTTCCTCATTTTCATTAATGATCTCTTGTCTGTAACTTGTAATTCATTGTTTCGCTGACGATAGTATCCTTAGCTACTCATATTTGTTTCCAGATTCACATCCCTGCTCTTCGGATGTGGAACTGCAGTGGCTAAATATGATAAGCTCATTAAACTCTGACTTAAACAGCATTGTACATTGGGGAATAAAAACTCAAGTAGATTTGTGTGACGCGCTCATTCACTGAGTTGAAACTCAAGACCTCAAGAACTACAAATCCACACTCAAATAGACGCTGATTTTGTTCCCGGTAGCAGTCGCCGTAGTTAATATTGCAGTTGTTCCTTTTACGTACTCCCGGACCATCCCATCGTATTTCTTGGATGGCAGTTGTATCTGCTTTATATCAGTCAAGGGCTTCCACTAGTTGTTCGGCTGCACGTGGTCTGTTGAGGGACCTAACACTCCAAGTGCAAAAGCAAATTCGTTGTCCTGCGTGTGTCGTCATCATTAATTCCGTCCGTATCCGTGGCTTGTTGGTGTTTCGGAACTATAATTTTTTCATGTGGCCGGGCAGTCACTCCGACGCACGACCCCCAACTTGGAGGGCCAGGTCTTTAGTTTAACTCTTAGACGAAGAGCCGACCAAACCGCTCCTTATAGGCCTGGGCTGCTAATATGTCGTAGAAGCCCTATAAGGTGTTCACTAAGTAGTTCATTCTGACTGGAACTGTAGACACCACCGTTGATTCCATCTTGGGAGTTCTTCCACTGACACCTGTTGAAATGGAGGCATGCCTCGGTGGGCGCATACCTTCTGCAAACCAATTTTGATAATATTTCTTTCAGAGTTTTTCGACAAATATGCATGCCAATACCATTTACTAGACTAAGAAACACACATCAAGTATTGTATTAGAAAGCATCTGTTTCTTAACGAGACACCCGTTGTTAAGTTAATTCAAGTTCATGGAAAATTACACTTTCAGAAGAAGTACGCAAAAGCTTTCTCGTTGAAATCATCCATTTATCAATTCATTCTTGACAAATACATATATTTATGATATACTATTACCCAACAAGTATTTACAATAATTCACTCCCCCTGAAAGTTATTCTCTTATATTCACATTAATGATGATAGGTGACAGTTCCCTCGTACCTTTAAATTGCGCACTCTTCTTCTGCTGTACAGCGGCTTTGCGAGGGAATCGCACATCGACTGCTGCTTCTCGACGCGACCAACGTTATTGAACATCTGTGCTGAATTTTCATGAAAATATTGTGTAATGCCTAAGCTTTATTCATTATTATGACAGCTTTAATGGGATAAATTTATAAATTCGATTGCATAATATTAATAATGGCATACTGTCTTTGGTGTACAAACAATTTTGCTGTGTAAGTGATTTTTAGAATAAGATTTAACTATTCGAGTTGAGTTTTATTTTGACTCCAAGTCAGCGCTGCCGAATCTACTTCCGCTATACTCGCAAATACTCCCCTTGGAAACTCAAAATAACATTTTAAAATTAAAATATATTAACTACCGGGCATACATATTTATTTTTACCATTATTTAAGCGAATACAGCTAGTCTAGTGGTGTTAACTCGCACGAACGAGGCGGGCAATAGGCTCGCCTAATTCTTGAGGTAACTCACTCATTAAACCTACCCTTAAATAAAGTGATTGTGAAGTGTGCTTTGTGGCTTGTATCACCATCCTAAGTGGTAATCATGGTGCAATAACGCTGGCCATTCAGAAAGCCATAGAATTTAAATTGACTGATTTAGATCATTTGCAACGGATACCAGAGCGATGTTTTCGACACTCGACCTTACCACTGTCTTACTGACACGGCAAAATCACTCAAATTTTTGCACTAGAATTGTTATTGCGTGTTAGCTTTTAGTTGATAGTTGACATTCAATTTTCTTTTCTATTTTTCCTCGATTTGACTGTCAATTATCAAAAATCAGCTTACACGATTCCTGCGCCGGTCTCCTAGGACGAGAATTACGACCGAAAATTTTAGTTATTAACGCTCTAAAATTTGTGGTCATCGAATGCAACTTTCGGCAGAAAGCAGACTTTGTTCGTTGGTGAATTTTACCATAGGGCAAATGTTTAGTGATTCGTTAGTAAAAGGGTAACCAGGTAGATTAGAATGGCGCTTCAATTGCGCCGTTTTGAAACCATAAACTGGAAGTAACCTAAAAAGAATAAACTATAAAAAGATACGCACAGCACAGTACAGAGATTTGGAGTGTTAAAATCTAATTGGTTTTGTTAAAATAGAGAATCAAGTTCCTAATCTAAATATTTAAAGGCCGGGCAGTCACACAAAATGTGCTGGAGTTTTTCCCTCTGAGCCGTATCTCTATAGCTACGACAAAATTCATTGTGGGGAATACCATGCTTCAAGGCATGTTGTTCAACCGGCCAGTGGCCTATGCAAATGGCAGCTATTCTCCAAAAGTCTGACCTGAAGGTTTAATCCCGTCCTGGCCAGTTGGTCAGCGATTTCATTGCCTTGAATGTCGCTGTGCCCTGGTACCCAGACTAGATTGATTTCTTATCTTGTCGTTAAAACTTGGGAGCACTTGCTTGCAATCTCTAAAGATTCTGGACTTAGTCAGGTTGCTATTTAAAGCCTTGATAGCTGCTTGACTATCAATTAAGATTGCAACCATTTTTATAATTTCGTCAGATTTGACTGCTTGTTTTAGAATACTGCATGATTGTCTAATCGCTAGAACTTCAGCTCTAAATACGCTACATCTCTTGGGCAGTCTAAAGGATTTTTTAATATCCATCAATTCTTCGGAGATGACACCAGCCCCAATACCGAGTTTCATTTTGGAACCATCAGTGTAAACTGTGATGTCCAAATTCTTTGTAGGGCTATTAATTTTCCAATTTTGCCTAGTTGGAATTTCAACCTTCTAAGGCTTAGGTTTGGTAACGTGTAGTCAGAGGGTTCTAGTTTATTTATTTAGGTAATAAATTTAGAATTTTACTATAGTCAAAAGACTTTGCAGTCCACATGCCCGATTCTCTAAGTCTTAAAGCACCATATGAGACTGTGTCGTGAATATGAAGGTCGATCTGAAAAAGATTCAGAATGACTGTGAGTGCATCAGCAAGGAAAGATCTATGCAAACAGTTCATTGAACTTTTTTTAGCTTATCGATGTTACATTTTTTATCTAGGGCAGACCACCAATTAACTTATTCGTATGTCAGAATGGGGCGAACAAGTGAAAGGGAACATTCATAAGTTAAATTCAAAGCTGTCAAACTTTTTTTTCCTTCTTACTTATAGTGGCGCTACAGTCCAGGTCGGACCAGGGCCTCACCCAACAAACTTCTCCAGCCAGCTCGGTCCCTGGCTAGTTGTCTCCAGTTTTGCACGCCAAGTTGGTTCAGGTCCTCTACCACCTGTGTGCTCCACCGGAGTCGCGGTTTTCCTCTTCTGCGACGTTCTTCCGGGTTGGATTCGAAGACTCTTTGAGCCGGAGCATTATTTTCCATTCGCTCAACATGACCCAACCATCTTAGTCGTTGGACCTTAAGTTTCCTGGCTAGGTCAGTGTCGCTGTACAGCTCGTACAGTTCTTGGTTGAATCTTCGTCTCCTTCCCCATTAATGCAGACAGGACCAAAAATCACTCGAAGAATTTTTCTCTCAAAGCGGCACAAAGCGTTTTCATCAGATGTTGTCATAGTCCATGTCTCTGCACCATACATGAGGACCGGGATGATGAGGGTTTTGTAGAGTGTCACTTTAGTTGCTCGGGAAAGGACTATACTACTCAGTTTCCTCCTTAGTCCAAGGAAGCAGCGATTGGCAAGAGTGAGTCTTCGTTTGATTTCAGCGCTGGTGTTGTTGACAGATTTAACTATACCTAAGGTTAAATCTGTCTACGTTCACGTTTGCTTCAAGACGTCGATGTTGGTAGACCTTTCTTGTCGACAGCATTAACTTGGTCTTGCCCTCGTTAACAACTAGACCCATCTTCCTGGCCTCCGTCTCAAGGCTCACAAACGCTCCACTGACATCACGCTGTGTTCTTCCAATTATGTCATATCGTCTGCGTATCCTATAGTAGCTGGACGGACTTTTGAAAGATTGCGCCTCTGGTGTTGACATTGGAGCTTTGCACAATCTTTTCAAGAATGATGTTGAAGAAATCGCATGACAACGCATCGCCTTGTCTAAAACCTTTTTTGACAACAAAAGCGTCAGTTAGGTTTTTTCCGACCATGATGGAACAGCGTGAATTTTCCATAGTCATCTTGCACAGACGGATGAGTTTTTCTAGGATGCCAAAACTAGATATTGCTCTATATAGTTGGTCTCTATAGACGCTGTCATACGCGGCCTTGAAATCGATGAAAAGATGGTAGGTATCGATTTTAAGTTCCTGGGTCTTTTCCAAGATCTGTCGTACGGTAAATATTTGATCGATGGTGGACTTTCCGGGTCTGAAGCCACACTGATAAGGACCTACCAGGTTGTTGACGAAGGGCTTCAAACGTTCACACAGCACGGTAGACAAGATCTTATAGGCGATGTTAAAGAGACATACCTCTGTAGTTCGTGCAGTTCAGGGGATCTCCTATTTTGAGGATCGGGCATACGATGCTGAGGTTCCATTCATCGGGCATGCTTTCCTCCGACCAAATTTTGCAGATGAGCTGGTGCAATTAAAAAGTGTTCATTTAAAAAACAATGTGTTGTTTGTGTACTCCCTTCAATAGCAAAATACTCCCCATTAGAACTTGAAATTACTCCTCTGTGAAAATTTGAAACGGCAGCCCTGCTTCAAGTTTAACTAAGCGATAAAATAACAATACTAAGTCCGTATGCCTTAACCCTTAAAACAAACTTAAATGTTTTATAATCAAATTAAACTTTCAAGCCCTTTAAACAAATAAGAAAAGTCTCAAATTCTGCTCTCAAAAAATTTAAACCAAGAACAAATATTGCACAAACCTCTGTATGAATGAAATAGAAAAATCATAAAAAACAAAATTGAGGTAAAAATAAATAAATAATAGGTAACGAGATCTCCTCGAGATGATAAATCACTGCAAACCGCTCGGTCCAGAGATCTATTGTGCATAACAATAAATAGTTAAATATGCTATTACTCTTGTGGACTGTTTTCCCATACAAAAAACAACATAAGTACATACCCATCGAACTGATTCGCTTCGCCATAAGTCGATCAAACAAGCTAACAAACACCGAAGAACACATCTATCTATACATCATTTATCTACGACTCGAAAAGTAATGGAGAATTTGCAACGAGCCCAACTAAGTGCCTCCATTAGGTTGGCTGCTGCCCTCTTGTTTTCGATATGCCTTTTCCTCCTTTCCCACCCATCAACAGACAGGCACCGGTGCCTGACTTTTTCGGTTACCATTCCATCCCGGTCGCGGTCAGCGAGTTAACTTGACGTGTATACAGCGAGAATTATTACCCTAAAACATTTGTTTTGTGTACACAACAACAAGAACGTCAATGGAAGTGAGGTTAGGGTAAAAATTTTGCTTTTATTATTTATTGCACGTTCGGCATTCATGCTCATTTTGGCAGCTTAGGATATTTCTTTCAATATTTTTATTTTGTTTGAAAAGTAAAAGACAAAAAGACTTCTAGGGGTCATTATAGACGGATTTGAGTTTGTTGTGGTTCCTATAAATGTGTTTTATTTTGGCGATTTATGGTTACTCTGATTGTGAAATATATTACTTAGTCCGTTTTGGAGTCATTATGGCCTTTCCGTCAGTAAGACTATTTCTTAAACGTGATACGGTTAATGTATTTATAAGCATGCTGCGAATTGGCAACTATTGAATTCTTGCAAACATAGCGTCTTGCTGTGGCTTAAATCAATTTCAAAAGGTGATTTCAGACTTTTGAAATTACTTAACAAAACGCATATCTAGAATAAGAAAAGGGAACTAAGAACGACCCGAATTACGTCGCCAAAACGTAATATTAATGCAACTATGATATTTTTCACACCACGGTTATTGCTGACCATGTTAGGTGGCTTGTTCGAACCACACTGTCTTGAAGTAATGATCTATGATCTATGTCTCGTCATGTCGTTCGAAAAATCGGAGCGGAGACCCTCAACTGCTACAAAGCAGATATAACCGCTATCCAGGAAATGCGATGGGATGGACCGGGCAAAAGGAAGATGAGAAACTGCGACATCTACTATGGTAAGTGTTACCGTGAGCAACAACAGCGTCTCTTTGGATGCGGATTTGTCGTGGGAAGCAGACTCAGGTCTTGAGCTTCAAATGCGTGAGCGAACGCATCACGACAATCCGAATCAAGGCTAAATTCGGCAACATTAGCCTAATACGTGCGCATGTCCCCACAGAAGAGAAAAAGGACGACACCAAAGACGAGTTCTACGAACTCCTTGACAAAACGTACGAGCAATGCCCTAGCTATGACATTAAAACTGTCCTCGGCGATTTTAACGCAAAGCTGGGAAAAGAGGACATCTTTGGTGGAACAGTCGGAATTGACACCCTGCACGACACCACTTCCGATAACGGATTCAGGCTAATCGATTTTGTTGCGGGGCGAAATGGTGCATCCATAAAGGTACATGGAGATCTCCGGATTAATCAACCGTCAACCAGATTGATCACATTGCGATCGACGGAAGGCACTTGTCCAGAATTTTAGATGTTCGAACTTTCCGAGGAGCTAACATCGACTTGGACCACTACCTCGTCATAGCCAAGCTAGTGCTACGAATATCCCGACAACGGCCAAAACAATTAAAAGCTGAAAGAAAAATCGACGTCGGACGGCTGCAATTGCAAGAGATCGCCAGATCCTTCTCTGATCGAGTGTCAAGTAATCTCTTAAGGAGTCCTATGCCGCCAACATCAAGTATCGAAGACCAGTGGCAACATTTCCAGAAAGCAGTTAGAGATGCCGCCTCTAATGAACTGGGTTTCACACAGCCACTAAAACGAAACCCCTGGTTTGACGAAGAATGCAGGCAGGCCCATGCAGCCAAGCAGGAGGCATACAAAGCGGCGCTGTATAGAAGGACAAGAGCTGCTCGTGAGCTCCACGAGCGAAAGAGGACAGAGGAATGCCGAGAGAGAGAGGAGAGAGCATGAGAAGCGTCAGATGGAGGATGTTGAGAGATCCAACAGCAGGAATGAAGTTTGGAGGTTTTACCGAAAGGTTAAACAGCTGGCTCAACTTTATCGAGCAATAACCGATGCCTGCAGAGATAAACAAGGGAACATCATAGTAGAATCGCAGTCAATGCTGGGGATTTGGAAAGACCACTTCTGAAGATTGTATAACGGCGACGACGAACAAAACACCGCCGTCAGACAGGAGCCTTTCATCGGACATGATGATAGCCAACAAGTCCGTGAACCCGACCTAGAAGAAGTGAAAACCGCAATAACACGGCTGAAATCCAACATAGCCGGTGGAGCAGATGGACTAGCTGCTGAGTTGTTCAAAGCAGCAGGCGACGAGCTAGATAGGAGCAAATCATCGGTAAGATATGGTCAGAGGAATGCATGCCCGATGAATGGAACCTCAGCATTTTTTGCCCGATCCTGAAAAAGAGAGATCCTCTAAACTGCGCCAACTATAGAGGAATAAGTCTACTAAACATCGCCTACAAGATCCTCTCTGCCGGAATATGCCTACGTCTGAAGCCTTTCGTCACCAATCTGATTGGTGAGAATTGAGACAGGAGCGGCAAAAATGGGTTTGGCGGTAAATGACGGAAAAACGAAGTATATGCTGTCTTCGAGGAAGGACACCCAACACCGACGGCATATAACTTCGAGGTAGTAGAAGAGTATGTCTACCTAGGCTCCACTATAAACACGGGCAATAACACCAGCAGCATCAGACGAAGAATTACTCTTGCTAATCGCTGTTTCTTTGGGCTAAGAAAGCAATTGAGTGGAAAAGCCCTCTCTCGAGCAACTAAGGTAAAACTGTACAACACACTCATCATCCCAGTCCTGCTGTATGGTGCGGAAGCATGGACCTTGACAAAACCGGATAAAAGTGCCTAAGGCTGTTTCGAGAGGAATGTTCTTCGGGTCATCTTTGGCCCCGTGTGCATTGAAGGGGAATGGCGAAGAAGAACTTTACGGGTTAGACAACGACATGTACCAGCCAGAAGGGTCAAGGTCCAGAGACTCAGATGGCTTGGTTATTTAGAGCGGATGGACACCAATGCTCCGGCCCGGAAAGCCTTCGACCCTATTCCCGAGGGACGTAGGAGAAGAGGACCTCAATCAACTTGGAGTGCAAAACTGGAGACGACGAGCTAAGGACCGAGCTAGCCGGCGGAGACTGTTGATTGAGGCCCAAGTCCACAACGGACTGTAGCGCCACCTTAAGTAAGTAGGTAAGTAAGTAATCTTCTTCCAAGCCAAGAAGTGTGTCTACGACCGTCTCGACTGAGCGTACAATGCGGTGATGCATATGCCCTAAGACATGGGTAAAGCCGTAACACTTTTCAAATGTCTCCACACCTTCAAGGATTGCAGAATTTTTAAATTCTGTAAAGGAAGGCCATTACTATGAAGTAAAAAAGTAGACAATTTGGCAAGCAAAATTTATTAAATTTTCTATTGAAGAGGAACCGCTATGTTCACCTGCTACATAAACAAAGGTGCTAAGGATAAGGGATTAGTAATAAATATCTATCTGAGAATGTTGATCACTGAAGAGGAACATAGGGTATGAGGATTCCGACCACCAGGACGTGTAAACTAGTGTTGAAACCAATTTGTAGGTTGGAAAGAATGTTTCTAGAAGACTATTGGAACATGAAATAGTAATCTCTCGATCTTTCACCCTAAGGAAACTATACTCTTCTGGTCTCGGTCCTTGTAGATGAAAATTGCATTTGCCTAGCACAAGATAGGCGAGTTCTCTTCTTCCACTAATTACCAACCCATTGCACCTTTATCCATTCTTTCCGAGAACATAGCAACGCTGATTAACTATCAACTTAAACAATATCTGGAAGACTTTAAGCTTATATTTGGCCAGCCGTCAGCAGTCCAGCTTTAGTAGCAATAAATAAATGGGAAGACAAAAAACTCCTGGATGACAAAAGCATCCATTTTTATACAGATGGATCCAAGACAAATGATGAAGTTTGTAGTGGTGTGTACTCAGAAATGCCTCCCTAATCTTTGTAGCGTCTTCCAAGCGGAGATTTTAGAGATCAAAGAGGTTCTCTCCTGGCTAAGAGAAAACGTGATATCAACTTTTGATATCCGCATCTTCTCTGACAGTCAGGCTGCTATTAAATCTCTTGATGGTGTCTCAAACGGCCCTCGATTGTCGATCATCTCTTATGGAGATGGCGCAGCAATTTAATTTTCACCTCTGCTGAGTGCCGAGCCACAGAGACATCACGGGAAATTGTAGAGCCGATGAACTCGCTAAAAATGGAACCGTCATACCTATTTCACCTGAAAGGGAGAAGATAGGTATACCAATAGCTACATGTAAACTTTTGCTAAAATAAACAGCCTTTACGATAACAAGGACTATTTGGTACAATTTACCTACGTGCGCAGCCACAAGGCTCATATGGCCGTCACTTGACTTTAAGTGCTCTAAGGACTTGTTATCTCAAAGTAGATTTCATATTAGCTCGCTAATAGGTGTCCTTACGGGACACTGTCTTATAGGCAGGCACGCAATACGACTTGGTGTGGCCTCAAATGACTTCTGCAGGAGCTGTATGGACGAGGAAGAAGAGAAAACAATCTCTCACTTTCTCTGCACATACCCTGCTCTTTCACTAAGACGCAAACTTCATCTGGGAGAATACTATTTATGATAATCCCAGTGAACTAGTTAGTAAGGAGATCACATATCTTCTTCGCTTTATAAAAAGCTCAAAATGGTTCGACTAGAAAGAAGTAATTCTCTAGATTCATGTGGCATCACAATGGGAGTGTGCGGATTCTGTATCTGCATATCTCAGTTTCATTTGGATGTGGAACTTCAAAAATTGACAAACACATACAAAAACTGAGTTCAAGCAAAAAGAAACCAATCTGGTTTATATTTAATGCCTTAAGATGAAATTCATCCTGACAGGACTCCATGAAAAAATCACTCAGTAGCAGATTTATAATTCCCAATTCGCACTCATTTGCATTCATTCTTTTATTCAGAGTCGAAAATAATGTCTACCTAAGCCGTGTTAATGCGATTGACCGATTGAGTGTGGGAACAACAAATTCACCATCTCATTTGCATTTGGAACAGTTTTAAAAGAAAAAAAAAAACAAATGCTGGCTGGTTTAAATGACATTAAGTGGAATTAAAAATAAAAATCTCAAAACCAGATCAACCAGGGGGCAACAACGATGCCGCTGCCGGTTGCAGTCGCCCCGGATCGTGGGAACTTCCAATAAATCAGTGTGCGCGGAATTTCAACCAACTTAAAACCAAACAAATTATGATATGTGCGGTCGGCCACCTTCACGCTAGCGCTGTGCTTTTATTTACACAAATATCTCAAGATCACACAAATACAAAAAAAAAACACTGAATCTGCACTCAAACCCAATCAATCCATACCAAAGGATGAACCATTATTTAATCATTGACCACAGTGTTTCTCTCTTCAGAAGTGAAGTCCAAATCCACAGTCGCAGATTGCCAAATCGTCTTGTCTAGCCCGAGACTAAGCCTGGACATCACTTACCTAGAAAGAGGAATGAAAAAATATTGTGCTTTTCCTTCATCATCATCTAGCAGCGCGCATAGTTAATTCAGTCACGAATGTAGATCGATCTCTGGCGCGCACCAAGAAAGAGAGAGCCTTCGTTCATCGCCTTGGATATTTTTTCTACGTAAATCAATTTAATAGAGTTGTTTCTGGAAGACATCATTACGAGGAACTCTGAGGTTTGAGGAACTATAGCAACTTTTGGCTCTGTCTATGTTGACTAGTCGAGGAGATTGATTCCTGGGAGTGGAGTGTTGGGATTGTCTTTGAAGGATTTGATAATTTTTTTTTTGTCGTTTTAAGATCTCATTGTTGGAGTTATCATCATAGTTAGGGAATTCCTTGCATGGAGTGAGGCAAAGAAACCTTCTACATTGCAAGCACCGAGCAACCTCAAAGCAAAAAGGTCAAGCAATTTTCACTTTGGCCTGAATGAATGAATCTCTATCTATTTTTTGATTTCTAATGACCTTCCTCATTCTCTATTTTTGCTAAAGCGATAAATATGGTTTTTCGTCTTGCGTTTCAGGATTCACTAATTAATAGCACCAATTCCGGGCCAGCTGAAAGATGCACTCACTACACGTAGATATAAGTACTTGGGGCAACATGACTGTTTTGTAGCTTATCGACTTTGGAAACCTAGTTTCCACGCTCAAGTCGACTAGGCTTATCTGCATCAGGACAATGGCTAAAACGACAACAACGACACAGAACAACACTCCAGTTCCTCTATGTCTATTCACAGACTAAGGCAGATACCAAATAACTAAGTACGCTCGTCGATTTGTGTAAATCTTTGTGGTCGGTCCAAAGGGAGCTGCTCCTCGTGCTTCGTAGACTTTTTCGATATATATTTGTAATTACCTTGGAAGTTGGAACTTATGTATACCATATTACCATACCATGTGCATTTCAAGGTATGGTGGAAGGAAGGAACTCTGCTCGGCCTACTCCAGGCGTACGATACTGTGAAATTTTTATTTTTCTCTCTTGTTGTATTCAAGTTTTCATCATTTGATTATGGGAACTAAATCTACACTTGGGTCTGTAGTGCCTCGAGTGGAATGGTGCGAGTGGTTCATCTCTGCGAATTCTTACAATTTGCCTTTTGTTTTTTCGACTTATTTTTCAATGAAAGGCGGTCTTGGCGGCGAAATGGAAATTGCTGATTAGAAAATTTTGTATAATTTTGTTCCGAAACAGACAGATGGAAATACTATGTTGTATAGAGTGCTTTAGAATAGAGAATGGGCTGGACTATTATTGAATCAGACTTTATTCGGACTGACAGTTTGGTTTGTGTTTTCTATGTTTTGATGATTTGAACAATTTAGACATAGATATAGTTAATGAGAGGCAGTCTTACGGTTTGGTTGAGTACAGGGCTGGTAAATTAAGTTTTTATTGATAAGTGTGCAATAAATGGCCAATGTTCTGCTTGCAATATGTAAATTACATCTGTTAAATTATAGCCGATCGCAATTTAAATAAATATTTTTTTTTTTATTAACGCGCACTCAAGAGCTTTTTTTCATTACCTTTCATATGCCAAAAGCACAGTGCGAGTGTTAGGGAAAGGATAGAGGATGAAAAAGGAGATATCGGTGAACATTGGTTTTGAATTCTTGAATATTACAATGACTAGGGAAGACAGAGTGTGGCAGAGAGTTCCAAATTCGCGAAGTACGGCTGGAGAACGGTTCTCTACATGACAGTACGTCCGAAGTTGGGGCTCAAGGGTGAACTTGTGGGCATTCCAGAAGGCGCGGGTATTACAGTTGAATATCTTAAGGGGAGAAATGCAACTGGCTATTTCACTAGAGCATAAACCGTTGAAGTATCGGTTAAATAGGGTGAGACATGAGACATTACGCCGATGTTCTAAGAATGTAAATGACTCAACGATGGTATTGTCACCAATCACTTTTAATGCTCTTTTTTGGATACTGTCCAAAAGACTTCAGTACGTCACTGGAGCACCAGCCCACCAGCAGACGTTTAAGTTTTTCTCAAGTTCGGGACGTATGTAAGTTTTGTAGATGATAACCAGAAGGGCAAACAAACTACTTGCACCGTCCTAAGAACCCCAAACATCTTGCGGCATTTTTGGTGACATCAAATATGTGCTCGTTCCACAAGCGGTGGCCAGTGATGTACATACCGAGAATCTCGAGATGTTCGGTCTCATTAATGCAAGTGCTACTCATGGACAGTGGCAGGAGAGGGTATATCTCGCTTCAACGATATAAGACAGCATTGGATTTTCAAAGCATTAAACTCTACACGATTTTGTATTCCCCATTGTACAATGCTGTTTGAGTCAGAGTTTAACGAGCTCATCATATTTTGCCGTTGCAGTTCCACATCCGAAGAGGAGGGATGTGAGTCTGGAAACGAATACGAAAAGCTTAGGGTGCTATCGTCAGCGAAACAATTTATTGAATTAGAAGTAACAGACAAGAGATCATTAATGAAAACGATAAAGAGGGTCGGAGACAAAACGGAGCCCTGGGGCACACCAGCATTTATATTGTGGGTTTCAGACTTGAATCCGTCCAATACAACTTGTATTGAACGGTTCGAAAGAAAGTTTCTAATCCAACGAAAAAATGGGATTCATCGATACCGATGGCACGCATTTTTTGATAAAAAAGTAAGATGCCAGACTTTATCAAATGTTTTTAGAATATCAAGTGCAACAATCTTACTTTCTCCAAAACGATGTAAGGATTTGTTCCACTGTTCGGTGAGATAAACCATCAAATCACCAGTGGACCTGTTGCTGCGAAAGCCGTACTGCCGGTCATTAAGAAGCTTTCGGTCTTTGAGATATTTCTTGAGCTGATAGCTTATCAGGGTTTCCATGACCTTAGAAAGAAGTCACGTAAGTGCAATCGAACGATAGATGAAGGAAGAAGAAAATTAGCCTTAATTTTTTGGAATTGGCTTGACAGATTCTGTTTTCTAGCTGCCTTGAAGAATAGGATAGATGAAAAGCTTACGCAAGGGTTTTGCCAGCGTGGAAGAAACTTTAAGGACACTCGCCACAACGCGAGTTCAGAAGAAGATTTGTCCAATGGAATGATTGACGTCCTCGAGAATTGGAGGAGTCATGACACTCTCTGGCAGCGAAGAGTTGTAGGCTAACTGCCTAGCAAAAAGGTTAGCTTTCGCGAGAGAGCTAACAACTGGAGTGTCATTGTCAACGATCGTAGGGACCGAGGAAGAAGAATGTTTTTTTCACAAATGACCAAAAATTCTAACTGCCTTTGTGGGACATTGCAGAATTGTTTGCCTTATTTTTTGGTCATGTAAAAATTTGGTCCGTCAAATATGGGTATTTCAGGCCTTCCTGGCTTGTTTAAAATTGTTCCGGTTTTCCTCTGGTGGGTTGGCTCTATAACACCTGAACTTTAACTCTTTTCCCCTGATAACCTCTTTATAGCTTGAATCAAACCAAGACTTTTCTTTGGGTTTGATGCTTTTAACCCTATTCGGGATAAAAGTTTTCGTTCTAAACATAATCATTTTAGTAATCATATCTGCGCTGGAGTCTACGTCACTATTGAGGAAGCATAGTGACGAGTTAAAGATCCGGAAAAAAATGCTGAGACCGTCCCAGTTGGCTTTCTCGTATTGCTATACGGTTCTCTTCGGAGCTCTTTCTCTAACTGGATTATTTTGATTGATGACAAAGTAAAACTGACCTTTACACTGCATTTATTTTCAAAACCAAAACGCTTAATTTAACAAAGCTACTGGTGCCGATGTCATACCAGCCGAGCTGATGAAATGTGGAGGGTCATGTTTTCAACAGCTTATCCCTTAACCTATAGTGCATGTATAGCAATAATAAGAAATACCAAAAAGTGCAAGGGTTATGTCCTCTACATAACAGAAAAGATATCACAGAGTGCAGAAATTATAGGGGTGTAAAATTGTTGAGTTCACCCAATAAGTTATTCCTCCTTTAAACTGCAGAATCCGATAGCGATAGCCCCAAACGCAAATACCAATGTGTTTTCAGAAAAGGAAAATCGACGATAGATAGATGGGCTGACAATGACATGACCAACGATTCAAACGCAAATGAATCCGTATTGCTCCTTGCCCAAGGATTTACCTTTCTCCTCTTCAACCTGGCATTGGATTGGAGAAAGTAATCCGATATTCTGGAACATCTTCAAAGTTGACTATTATCACCAAGAGGCTTATGCAAACGATATAAACTGTAGATAAAAACTCATTTATTTGGATCGAGCAGGCGGTGGTTGGTAAGACGCACGGGTGGCTGCATATGAATGAAATAATATCCAAGTCAAGGTGGCTCCTTCCGCACAAAATGTTTGCAGAAGAAGAACAACTATTTATATAGACGAGTAGTAGTACGCTTTAAGCAATTACCTTCGGTCATTAATTAAATAAAACAACAATATTATAAAATAAGTAAATGTCGAGACGACGCGACCGACGCGTGTTGTCTTAAAGAACTTGACAAAAATTGACAAATCCATTCACATTAAGATTTTTTACTTTCTTTTTTCATTTGATTTGTATCTTATTTTTCAATAATTGAATAACTGTTTTCTTTTTCACCCAGGCCCTCTCCGGATTCCTAATGATGCTAACGCAAAATGGAAAACTGTTGTACATTTCAGACAATGCTGCCGAATACCTTGGGCATTCGATGGTAAGTGCTCTGTAATTTCCTTTTATTAAGTCTTTAAGTTCACAGCGATACAAAGTAGTATTAAGGTTTGTAGAATTTCATTGATTTTGCGTTTGTATAGCTTTCTCACAATTTTCTTCAATTTGCGTCAATTGTTTCTTTTTGTTTTTGATTATCTTCTTGCCGTTATTAGTGATGGTTGAAAATGTTTTGAAACAATGTTGCAGCAAAATAACGAAGCAACACTGTGAAAATGATGGTAATACAATATAAAACCTATTATGAAATGTGTCAAAAGTTAGCAAATGCGTTCAAAACTAATTGTATTACGTATCCTTTTTTTCCCATTTAAAAGTTAAGATAGGTTTCAATGCTTTCATTGGTTGCAGACTCATTGTTTTGTGTTTGTGCTTGAACTTGAATACTAAAATCTAAGCGAGTGCTTTACTTACTTACTTATGGTGGCGCTACGCAGTCCAGGTCGGACCAGGGCCTCACACAACGAACTTCTCCACACAGCTCGGTCCCTGGCTAGCCACCTGTGTGCTCCACCGGAGTCGCGGTCTTCCTCTTCTGCGACGTCCTTCCGGGTTGGATTCGAAGACTCTACGAGCCGGAGCATTATTTTCATTCGCTCAACATGACCCAACCATCTAAGTCGTTGGAACCTTTACTTTTCTGGCTAGGTCAGTATCGCTGTACAGCTCGTACAGTTCTTGGTTGAATCTTCGTCTCCATTCTCCATTAATGCAGACAGAACCAAAAATCACTCGAAGAATTTTTCTCTCAAAGCAGCCCAAAGCGTTTTCATCAGATGTTGTCATAGTCCATGTCTCTGCACCATACATGTGGACCGGGATGAAGAGGGTTTTATAGAGTGTCACTTTAGTTGCTCGTGAGAGGACTTTACTATTCAATTGCCTTCTAAGTCCAAAGAAGCAGAGCGATTGGCAAGAGTGATTCTTCGTTTGATTTCAACGCTGGTGTTGTTGTCTGAGTTGATAGCGGATCCCAGGTAGACAAAGTTCTTAACTACCTCGAAGTTAAATCTGTCTATGTTGACGTTTGCTCCAAGACGTCGATGTTGGTAGTCCTTTCTTGTCGACAGCATTAACTTGATCTTGCCATCGTTAACCGCTAGATTCATCTTGCTGGCCTCCGTCTCAAGGCTCACAAACGCTTCAATTACATCACGCTCACGCTGTGTTCTTCCAATTATGTCAATGTCGTCTGCGTATCCTAGTAGCTGGACGGACTTTTGAAAGATTGTGATTCTGGTGTTGACATTGGAGATTTGCACAATCTTTTCAAGAATGATGTTGAAGAAATCGCATGACAACGCATCGCCTTGTCTAAAACCTTTTTTGACATCAAAAGGGTCCGTTGGGGTTTTTCCGACCATGATGGAACAGCGTGAATTTTCCATTGTCATCTTACACAGACGGATGAGATTTTCTGGGATGCCAAAACTAGCCATTGCTCTATATAGTTGGTCTCTATAGACGCTTTCATACGCGGCGTTGAAATCGATGAAAAGGTGGCAGGTATCGATTTGAAGTTCCTGGGTCTTCTCCACTAGGTCTGCCGTAGGGTGAATATTTGATCGATGGTGGTCTTTCCGGGTCTGATAAGGACCTACAAGGTTGTTGACGAAGAGCTTCAAACGTTCACACAGTACGGCAGACAAGATCTTATAGGCGATGTTAAGGAGACTTATACCTCTGTAGTTGGTGCACTTCAAGGGATCGCCTTTTTGTGGATCGGGCATACGATGCTGAGGTTCCATTCATCGGGCATGTTTTCCTCCGACCAAATTTGGCAGATGAGCTGGTGCATGTTCCTAACCAAATCATCTCCAGCTGCTTTATACAGTTCGGCGGCTAGCCCGTCTGCTTCAGCGGCTTTGTTCGACTTTAGTTTAGATATCGCTATCTTCACTTCGTCCATGTCGGTTGGGTGGAGTGCTTTATTCGTAATAATCATTTACCAGTTACACCCAGGCCCACATTCAAATAGTTCCTATCAACATTTGACAGCGTTGAGCTACCCATATAAGAACTCTCCACACAATCCCATTTATTGCTAAAAAAAAAAATGACCCTCCCTTTAGCAAATAATTCATTTCTATTGATTAAACTACTCGTATGTTTCGAATGTCCAATAATTCTGCAAATTTACTGCTTGTAATGAAGTGTCAAAAAGTGACTTAATTTTTATTCGAATATTCTTATATCCGACACACCCTGAACTGAAATTGCCATTCTATTTATTTGTTTGAATTGATACCTCGAGGGCTATTCAACAATTATTCAGTGTGAACATAACTTACAAGCCTTTGAGTTCCTCTAGGGGAGTCTATTAATCATATTTAGATTTAAGGAAACAAATCTGTGGCTTTTTATTAAATTTAAAGTTTGAGGAGTTGGAAGGTTGGAAGTTGCCACTTTCGTGTTATATCCCAATTGAAGGATATGTTTTTTCATAACAAATACCGACCTTCTTCTTATTTGGACCCATTTCGGCTAGGATAAATGAACGCTTAAATTGTGTGAAGAAAACTGCTAAAAACTTAAATCAAAACTAGGTCCCCAAACTTTAAGATAAAATTCTTTATTGTCCCAAAACGAAATTGCAGTTTTTAATGTGAGGATGGTAACCCTTTTCTCTTGATTACATTATACAATCCCGCTAAGGTTGCGCAAAGTTTGAACCCCAAGCACCAAGCACATTAGATGTCCAGTTCGTTGAGAGTTTTCTACACATTGAAAGGTTTAATTAACCGAACTGTCAAAATGACTGTCAATTCGTACATCCCTGCATAAACTCTGCTTTGTGCGCACATGTTTTGTTTCTGTGTATGTCATTACGATTTGGTTAATATATCTGAGTTCGAAGTTAATCCAGATAAGAATTGCACTTTTATGGCAATCATATTCCAATGCAGAGTTTGCCATATTAGAGAAACACCAAATGTTGCAAGAACTAAGCATATAAGCATCGTCACGTCATGGTCTTGGGTCTATTCGTCGCTGCTGCTGCCGCCGCCGTTGACCCATATTAATCTACTAAAAAAAGACATTCGTTAATTAACTTTAGTTGGTCCTGCTTTTACGTGAACATGAAGAAATATAATTGCATTGTTCAAAAATGTCTTGACATGGATGACCAAAAAAGTTATTAATGAATTTCCTCTAATTTATTGGGTGATGTTGTGGACACCCTTTCTCTTTTATACATGTGTTGTGTACCTATGTCTTTTATATTGTGCAAAATATATTGACACGCAATTAATTAAATTGGTCAGTTGTTACAAGATTTGACAAGTGATTAGCATTACGTATGTGAACCTAACTTGGCCATGGATTTAGGGATAAAATAGAACTTTCGCTTTTGCTTTATGGCTTTACTATTTTTTATTATAATATGTGTGACATGTCTAGTGAAAGCAATATGACGTGTTTTGCTATCCAGGAAGTGCGATGGGATGGACCGGGCAAAAGGAAGATGAGAAACTGCGACATCTACTATGGTGATTGTTACCGAGAGCAACAACAGCGACTCTTTGGATGCGGATTCGTCGTGGGAAGCAGACTCAGGCAAAAAGTCTTGAAAGACGAGAAAAAGAAGGATACCAAAGACGAGTTCTACGAGCTTCTTGACAAAACGTACGAGCAATGTCCTAGTTATGACATTAAAACTGTCCTCTGCGAATTTAACGTAAAGCTGGGAAAAGAGGACATCTTTGGTGGAACAGTCAGAAAGCACAGCCTGCATGTAGTGCTACGAATATCGCGACAACGGCCAAAACAAGGAAATGTTGCAAGAAAATTCGACGTTGGACGGCTACAATTGCAAGAGATCGCCAGATCCTTCTCTGATTTAGTGTCAAGTAACCTCTTAAGGAGTCCTATGCCGCCAACATCAAGTATCGAAGACCAGTAACAACATTGCCAGAGAGCAGTTAGAGATGCCGCCTCTAATGTGCTGGGTTTCACACAGCCACCAAAACGAAACCCCCGGTTTGAAGAAGAATACAGGCAGGTCCATGCAGCCAAGCAGGAGGCATACAAAGCGGCGCTGCATATAGAAGGACAAGAGCTGCTCGTGAGCTCTACGAGCAAAAGAGGAGAGAGGAACGCCGGCTTCTCAGGAATGAAGTTCGGAGGTTTTACCGAAAGGTTAAACAGCTGGCTCAAGGTCATTGAGCAAGAACTGATACCTGCAGGGATAAACAAGGGAACATCATAGTAGAATCGCAGTCAATGCTGGGGATTTGGAAAGACCACTTCTGTAGATTGTGTAACGGTGACGACGAACAAAACACCACCGTCAGACAAGAGCGTTTTATCGGACACGATGATAGCCAAAAATTCCGTGAACCCGACCTAGAAGAAGAGAAAACCGCAATACCATGGCTGACATCCAACAAAGCCGGTGGTGCAGATGGACTAGCTGCTGAGTTGTTCAAAGCAGCAGGCGACGAGCTAGATAGGAGCATGAACCAAATCATATGTAAGATATGGTCAGAGGAATGCATGCCCGATGAATGGAACCTCAGCATTGTTTGCCCGATCCTGAAAAAGGGAGATCCTCATAACTGTGCCAACTATAGAGGAAAAAGTCTACTAAACATCGCCTATAAGATCTTCTCTGCCATAATATGTGAACGTCTGAAGCCTTTCGTCAACAATCTGATTGGTCCTTATCAATGTGGCTTCAGGCCAGAGAAGTCAACCATCAACCAAATTTTCACGTTGCGGCAGGTCCTGGAAAAGACCTATGAACTCCAAATCGATACCCACCACCTTTTCATCGATTTTAAGGCTGCGTATGACAGCATCTACAGAGACGAACTGTACAAAGCTATGTCTAGTTTTGGCGTCCCTGCCAAGCTCGTTCGCTTGTGCAAAATGACGATGGAGAACTCACGCTGCTCCATCAAGATTGGCAACGAGCTTACGGAATCTTTTGACGTCAAAAAAGGATTCAGACAAGGCGATGCACTGTCATGCGATTTCTTTAACATCGTTCTTGAGAAGATAGTGCAGAACTCCAACGTCAACACCAGAGGCACTATCTTCCAAAAATCTGTTCAACTTCTCGCGTACGCCGATGCTATTGATATAATGGGAAGAACACAGCGTGATGTCAATGGCGCCTTTGTCAGAATTGAGACAGAAGCGGCAAAAATGGGTTTAGTGGTAAATGAGGGAAAAACGAAGTATATGCTGTCTTCGAGGAAGGACACCCAACACCGACGGCTCGGGCAGAACGTCACAATAGACGCATATAACTCCGAGGTAGTAGAGGAGTTTGTCTACCTAGGCTCCGCTTTAAACACGGGCAATAACACCAGCTCCGAGATCAGACGGAGCATAACTCTACTGGAGCACCAGCCCAAAGATGAGAATTGTACTCAAGCTTTGGACGGATATAAGTCTTGTAGATAATAGCCAGATCAGACGGGGAGAAAAATTTCTTGCACCGTCCTAAGAAACCCAAACATCTTGCGGAATTTTCGGCGACATCGCGTGTGTGCTCGGTCCACAAGAGGTGGTCAGTGATGCAGATACCGAGAATCTCGAGATGTTCGGTCTCATTGATGCAAGTGCCTCTCATGGACAGTGGCAAGGTGGGTATAGCTCGCTTGAACGATACAAAACAGCATTGAGTTTTCGAAGCATTAAACTCTACACGGTTTTCAATTCCTCATTGCACAATGCTGTTTAAGTCAGAGTTTAATGAACTTATCATATTTTGCCGTTGCAGTTCCACATCCGAAGACGAGGGATGTGAGTCTGGAAACGAATATGAGTGAAACAATCAATTGGATCAGAAGTTACATACAAGAGATCATTGATGAAAATGAGGAAGAGGGTCGGAGACAAAACGGAGCCCTGGGGCACTCCAGCATTTATGTTGTGTTCTTCAGACTTACAATACAAATTGTATTGAACGGTTTGAAAGAAAGTTTCTAATCCAACGAACAAGGGATTCATCGATACAGAAAGCACGCATTTTCAATTAAAGAGCAAGATGCCAGACTCTATCAAATGCCTTTGAAATATCAAGTGCAACAATCTTACTTTCTCCAAAACGATGTAAGGATTTATTCCACTGTTCGGTGAGATAAACCATGAAATTGCCAGTGGACCTGTTGCTGCGAAAGCCGTTCTGCCGGTCATTAAGAAGCTTTCGATCTTCGAGATATTTCTTGAGCTGATAGTTTATCAGCGTTTCCATGACCTTAGAAAGAAGGGACGTAAGTGCAATCGGACAATAATTGGAGGGAGAAGAAGATTCGCCTTTTTTTGGGATTGGATGGGCAAATGCTGTTTTCCAACTGCTCGGAACGAGCGCAGAAGAATAGGATAGATGGAAAAGCTTACGCAAGGGTTTTGCCAGCGTGGAAGAACACCTCTTCAGAATAATAGCGGGGATACCATCCGGATCAGCAGATTTTTGTATGTTGAGATCTTTTAGGACTCTCGCCACAGCACGAGTGCGGAAGAAGATTTGTCCCATGGAATCATTGACATGCTCAAGAACTGGAGGGAGGAGTCATAACTCTCACTGGCAGCGAAGAGTTGGCGGCGAACCTCCTAGCAAAAAGGTTTGCTTTCGCGGGAGAACTAACAACTGGAGTGTATAAAATATTGTATGTTGTTTCAGAATTGCTTTCAATGTGGTAAAAAATGTACCTCCTCAAATTTGATCAGATCCATACAGACGAAAATGATCAATGATTTGCCTTCCTATCGCAATATCGATCAAAGTCAATCGGAAGCTATCTTAAACTTTTTGTTTTGTATATTTTCGAGTTTATTATCCTTCAAAAAGAGATTAGTAGGTACATCAGCTCTTTTGCTTAAAATACTGAGACTTGTTTTCTTATTTCTTTAAATATCAAAAATAAGATGTATACATTGTTATATTGGTCCACATCGACTACTGTTTTGACAGTCCCGAAGCAGTCCAAAATTTTTAAATGAAATGTCATGCATGTCTCTTCTTTATGTCTGACAATTTCTTCCCTAAACTCCTGACATGCTTTTTCTTAAACTGTTTGAATTGACCTAATGGAATATTCATGTTTCAACAATTTCCTTGCATTGCAATTCTATCATCGACTATAACATTATCAATATATTCATGTGTCCATAGTCCATATGCCACCAACAAAAATCGAATAACAAAACCAAAACGAGAGCCTCATTTCGAAAAAAAATCCGAAACACTTTTATGAACCCACTATATGGTAGCCATAACGATCAATAAATTGCATTTTAATTGCTTTACGAGCTGACGATGAACAACACAGTCATCGGCAGCTAAGCAGAAGCTGTAAGGAGTTCACCATATAGTAGATTGGTAAGTATAATGGCAAAGTAGTCACACAAAACCAAAACAATAAGCTAAAAACAACCACCGTATACCTGATACCTGTGTACTTATATAACTATTACAATATCAGCTACTATCTTAACGTTACGTTCCTTTAACAACTTTGTACTTATAAGGTAATCCAGTTAAGTTTGTCAAATTCTTTTTCGTACAGT
>CAKKXW010000005.1:15322431-15398435 GCA_920937365.1 Sphaerophoria rueppellii | reverse complement strand
CAACGACGACGACAACGAAATAAACCAAGAGACAAATATCTGCTATGAAACGTGTTGGTATGAGTATCATTGGAATGGCAGCGCTGGTGGTAGGTTAACTTCTATCCAGTACTTTTGAATTGTTCATCTCTGAAGCCAGAGAGGATATCCGAGACTTCGGTTTGGACAAAAAACGAAGACCTAAACTCAAAGTCCACGGTGGACCTCTTCGGGAGACAAAATGCAAAATAATTGTCCATTATCCAATTAAAATGTGTCCATGTAAAGAACTGTAGGTTTTTTACTTTATTATTTTTTCTTCTCTTAGCTTTTCTTTTTTTTGTTGGTTTTTATTTTGTGTGTTTGGTTCATTTGCCTTTTGCCCCTTTTTGGTCGTTCTGGAGCAAAACGTTCTCAACCCGAAGAGACGTGATGATCGTGGTGGCATAGGCCACCGATGACCGTCCGAAATGTTTCTTTTGTTATTGTTGCTATTGCTGCGCTGGCGCCACATGGAAATTTGAATTGTTCTGGCACTCACACAGCTTGGTGCATTGGGAATTGCAGAACAAACATCGTATGATAACTTTTTGAAGTTGAGCAATATTAAAAATGTAATAGCAAACACGATTTCAATAGAGAATTATAATATCAAAGATAAACTATTAGTGGAAATGATTTTCATTTGTGTGGTATGCGAAATAATCTTAAGAGTGTATAAAGTTATTATTGAGCAAAATTTCAACGAAGAGAATAATGTGGAATAAGAAACAAGGCCGTCTTAACAATTGAAGAGTTTATTTGCGAATGAAAAATTAATTCTAGATATTAGCAAAATAAGTTTTCATATTTTCCTACAGATGCTTGATTTGTTATTCGTATACAGTAATATTTTCACATAAGTTATATAAAGGGTATTACAATGGGGACGCTACAAAAGTAGACCGATAGGGACAGCAAATGACGCCATATTTGTTCCCTCTCTCTTGACATTTCTCTTCAGTAAGGTTTCATCATGAAAAGGTAAACGATCACACAACGAGTCGAAATTATAAAAATTTACTACCGAAATTCGGAGTCAGTGGTCAACACTCTAAGAGCGCTACGTACAATTTATGGTCGTCATAATCTTCCTGCCAGATCAACAATTGAGCGTCTAGTGGAAAAATTTGAATCCACAGGCTCAGTACAAAATGTTCCCGTGCCAGTGAGACAAAGAAGTGCCCGTAGTGTCGAGAATATTGCTGCCGCTAGCGCATCAATTGCGGAAGACCCAAATCAGTTTCTCACACGTCGTCGTCGGGCATCTCTGTGACGAAAAGATCTTGGCCTACATCCTTACAAGATCAAATTGACGCAAGAACTGAAGCCGCTTGATCACCAGAAGCGTCGTATGTTCGTGAATTGGGCTGAGCAACAACTTGAAAATGATCCGGATTTTCATCGAAAAATCATCTTCAGCGATGAGGCTCATTTCTGGCTGGATAGCTTAGTCAATAAGCAAAATATGCGTTATTGGTCAGGCAGCAATCCACATGTGCTTCACGAGGCACCATTAAATCCCGAAAAAATCACTGTTTGGTGTGGTTTAGCATGGTGGTGTCATTGGGCCGTACTTCTTCCGTGATGATCAAGACTGGCACGTTACTGTAAATAGGAATCGCTACCGCTCAATGCTAACCGATTATTTTTGGAATGAATTGGATGATATGGACTTGGCGGTCCAAACAATCGAATTATTAAGAACGAAGTTCGATGAGCGCATGATCTCCAGAAATGGACCTGTGAATTGGCCGTCTCGTTCATGGGATTTAACGCCGTTTGACTATTTCCTGTGGGGCTACGTCAAATCTATGGTTTATGCCAACAAGCCAGCGACGATTGATGAACTTCGTACGAATATCGAACGTGAAATTGCAGCAGTATCGGCCGATTTATGCTTGAAAACCGTCGAAAATTGGGTTCAGCGTCTGGACTTCTGCAAGCGTGCCCGTGGTGGCCATGCAAAAGAAATCGAGTTTTATACATAAAAACATCAAATGTACTTTCACAGGAATAAAGAATTTCATTTATATCCAAAACCGTTTTTGTTTTATTTAAGAAAACTTTGTAGCGTCCCTATTGAAAAACCCTTTACATTTCAACACCCTTCCTTAAAGCAAACATGTTTTCAAATTATTACAAAATTTAATAAAGATTTAACATTTTTGTAAATTCTTGATGAACAAATTCTTTGCAAGATTTTTGGTAGGTATATTTGCTATCATTAAATCTGTAGGAGCATATTTAAGTACGATATCACCTTCGTTGACAATTTGCCGGACAAAATGATACCTAATATCAACATGCTTAGTTCTCGCATGATGCACCAGATTCTTTGCAAGTTGTTGCGCACTCAAATGATCGCCATACACGACAGTTGTACATCCCGCTTCACCACAGCCAATTTCAATTATAAGTCTTCTCATAACTATTGCCTCCCTGCATGCTGTTGATAATGCCATGTACTCAGCTTCGGTGCTACTGAGTGCCACACTGCGTTGCTTCTCCGATTTCCAAGATATAGGACCACCTGCCAAGAAATACACATATACGATTTACGGTTGACCTTGTCTCCGCCCCAATCAGCGTCAACATAGCCCGTTAAAGCCATTCCACACTTCTTGTAGTGTATCTTTTTGTCCACCGTAGATTCCAAATATATTAGAATGTGCTTCACGCCTCCATGATGCTCAACATGTGGATTCTTATTCCTTTGAGACAATTTCGCAACTGAATGCAAAATATCTGGCCTGGTCGTTAACGCCAATCACATCAGTTCCCCAATAATTGACTGATAGGATCTTGTATCTACCTTTTGACATCGATCGTTATCAGAAGCTACTTGGAAATCGGCATCTAAAGGCGTAGCTGCTGGTCTGCAGTCTTGACTGCCATGTTGTTGCAAATGTTGTTGCAAATGTTGTTGCAAAAGATCCTTAATGTATTGGGTCTGACCCAGATTATCCCGCCTAGTTCGCCTTCACCTTGAATCTCCATACCAAGAAATAGGTTCAACGTTCCCTTGTCAGTGCACTTAAACGATTTTGAAATATCTGCCTTGATGTTTAACAAATCTTGTTTCAATTGGCATGCTATAATGATATCATCAACGTATATTAAAATCAGTGACAAATTACCCATGCTTATACAAGCATGGCTCATTATCGCAAGGTACAAATCCCATCTCTCGTAAAACAAAATCAAGCCTAAGGTTCCACTCCCTTCCTGGTTGTTTTTAACCATATATTGCGTTCTTCAGCAATAAAACATTGTCAGGTTGGGAATTATCGGCGTATCCAGGTGTTTGTTTCATGTAAACGGTATCTATTAGATCACTGTTGAGGTATGCCGTGCAAACAGTTTCAACTCTGCAGCTAACGCCAAAATGAAACGTACACTCTCCAGTCGGAATACAGGTGAAAATGTTTCACCATAGTTCACACCATATTGCTGTGAACACCCTTTCGCCATCCCGGAAGGACGTCGCAGAAGAGGAAGACCGTAACTCCGGTGGAGCACACAGGTGCTAGAGGACTTGAACCAACTTGGCGTGCGAAACTGGAGACAGTTAGCCAGGGATCGAGTTGGCTGGATATGTTTGTAGAGTAGCGCCACCATAAGTTAGTAAGTAAGCAGCGGAATTAAAGTTTTTCTATACCGAGTATTTTTTTTCATGCCTTTTCAAGAAATTGTTCACGTTCTTCCAGTCATCAAGTCCATTTTTCACAAATCGAGCCATTTCAATTCTGCTACACATCCACACTAAGTGTCGGGTAGAGTGCTTGCATACGTCAGACTTTTTGTAGAGCTGATTATCAGACCGACTAAAATGCAACACGTTTATTAAAGCAACTTTTTGTAGAACTTGTGCGTTTAACGAATGAAAATCGGTGTTTTATTTACGCAAGGGAAATAGTCTGGTACCGAGTGTCTGACGTGGATTGTCTTAGTAGGAAAAGTTGTAACGTTTCACGTTTTTGTGAGATCAAAAAAAATTCAACACTCCACATCTTTATAAGTTTCATTCAGAAAATTATACTCAGGCAGATATGAGTGTGTTGAAATATACGGAGCCCCCTTTAGCGCGGGGCCCGTAGCAATTGCTACTCTTGCTACGTAGTTAATCCGGCACTTAATCAAGCGTCCGTGTTTTAAATCTTTGACGTTAATTTAATTTTCAGTGACATCTTCAGATTAAATTACGCTTCTGATTATACCGAAAACCCTAGAACCTAGTTTCTCTAAACCCTCTCCCTCTAAATCAGATTCCAATGTTCCACTTTGTGAATTAGCCAATTGTAAAACTTGTTCATTTTTATCTACCTTTACTTGTGAAAACAACATATTTATTGCCCAAAAAATATGATCTCAACCGATCTACTTGTTTCTGTGACTTGAACACAAAGTTCCAATGCAATAAAACACTCAACGCCCAACCAAACAGAAACCAAAAGTACACGCATGTGGGGAATATAAGCTTACCTATTGACTTAGTACGTTGTCCATGTCAGCTAACCTTTCTGCATGGCTTGCGTCGATAAAAAGTATACCAGTAGTGACCCGCGCTGAGGAATAAACGCCACTTGAGCTTTTCAAGCCACGATCAATGCCTCCCGGCCACATATTTTAATTTTAAGACTTTAGTCCTACAAACTAAACATCTGACTCGGAGACATGCTAGAAGCTCATGAATTATTGACTAGGTGCATATTGAGCCGCACAAATTGTGTCGATTGTGCGGATTTATTTTTAAAATTTATTAGTTGACTCTGAGAATTTTTTTTTATATATTTCGTTTGTTAATTTCTAGGTTGTGTTAGTTCAAGGCCATTACCTGTCATTTTTGCCACTATGTAGTCGCAATGAGCCGGTCTTTTTGGCTACATGCACACCTATTGCCATGCCCGAGACCAGGGAGTGTGTCGTACAAGGTGCAACAAATGTGTTTACAACAATTCATTCAATGGACATGAAAATAGCACATATAGACAAGAAGTAAGTTTTGCCTTAAAGGCTTTTGAACATAGCCAAGTGACTCAACAAACTTTTACTTTTATTAATTTTTTGGTTTTTCCTTTTTGTTTATTTTTCATTTTGACATTTTGAATGTGATTACAATAAAGTGGTGAGTTTCATTTGGGTTATAGTAAAAGTGACATTCAAGGAGTTTCATGGTATAACCTTATTCACTCGGATAATCTTCGTGAGGCTCAAAATAAACACCGGCTTAGTAAGTATAGCGTCAATAATGATTTTGAAATCTTTTGTTTTACTAATGTTTTTGTTTTTATTTTAGTAACTCAATCGGAGCAGGATAGATCGTGTATTCTTCTAGTTCGTATGCAAAGGCGCCAGGGGGAGTTCATTTGGGTTCATGTTGTTCTCCAAGTTCGTGATAGTCAGGACAGTAGCAATCAACAGCCGTTAATAGTGTGCACAAACCAAGTTTTAAAGTGAGTTGTTTTCATTTTAAATAAACATTGAACTAGATCTTTTATTGCACAAAAAATGCAACTTAGTATATTACTTACTTTACGCTAAAATTCATGTATAATAATAGGTTCAAAATTGGTATGGACTAAAGTGTCAATAGAATTGTCAAGTAAAAGTTCATAAAACAGATATAAATATAGAAAAATGGGTATTTTTTTCACACTATCAGATAAAGTCTAAGAGAGCTTAAAGCAAGCCACATCTAACAACCATTTGCCTTTAACCCAGAAAACTGTGTTAACAGACCGGCTCATCACTTAGTGCAGTGTTAGTTGCTAGTAGGCAATCTAAAACAAACGAACATTTACATAAGAAATGACAAAATTATACAAATACAAACAAATAAAAAACAATACATGAATAGACAACAATTAAAACAATTAAGAGCGTGCCACACTGGTTTTAAGCGTAGTCTTTAATATATTCTTATTAATATGAAAATCAATAAGATCCGTATCTGCCAAGGGCTCATGCATTCCGTAATTGGTCCTATGTCTTGGGACTTTAATTAGATCGATGCTGCGAAGGTGATAACCTCCTCCCAGATAATAAAAAAGTATAGCACTATGAAGGTCTGGTGCATCTGTGAGGCCTGTTATGAGTTGATGAAGGAAAACTAAATCATTGTTGGTCCTTCTTGGAGACAACACTTGAAGAAGTGATAATCGATCCTCATAAGAAGGAATATTCTGAGGATCATGCCGTTGCACCGATTCTAACCGGTCTATATGAACGTCATAATAAGGACTCCAAATCTGTGAAGCATATTCAAGATGCGGAAGAACAAGGCAATTATAAAGAGAAAGGGTGACGTTAGGATCAAGAAATTCTTTTGACCACCGCTAAACTAACCCTTATTAACTATCTAGATTCGGTGTAAAAAGAACCCCTAGGTCCCTTACTTCTCATGAGTCGAAGATGCTCGTTTCTTTGAGAGTGTCATTGTCTGACATTTTGACGGGTTAAGATTTAAACTGTTCTTATTACACCATACAGAAAACTTATTTATATCATTTTGCAGAAGATTGCGATCATTGTTAGATGTAATTTTCTTAAAGATCTTCATATCATCTGCAAAAATAAGAATTTCACTGTCACGAACACATAACGGTGCATCATTTATTGATACGATAAAGAGAAGAGGTCCTTAATGACTACCCTGTGGAACACCAGATTTAGCAGTAAAAGTCTTCGAAAACATGTCTCTGAATTTAACTTGATAAGTTCTATCCTCAAGGTAAGAAGAAATCCTGTTATTTCAACTTGATAACTGAGTGAGACAGTTGATCAAAAGCTTTTGAAAAATCAGTGTATACACAATGGGCCTTACTAAGAAACAAATTTAAGGATTACTAAAATAATAAAGTCAACTCTTTTTTGTGAACCATACCAATAACAAAGTTAATGGTCAACTTAGCGTTAAACTTCAGTTTAAATTTTAAAGTTGTGAAACCCATGTTTAAACTCATATTTAAATACAAGTCAGGTTATTGCTGTTATTCTGACAATAGTATTTTTCGTATTCGTATTTTTAATTTTTTTTTTTTCAAAAGAAGACTTTGTTTGTCAAAAGAATCCTGATATATCGTAAAAGTATTTGAAAAGCTTATTAAAGAAGACTCAGGTTGGCCAGGTTGAAAATTTAGCCAAGAATAATACCGAACAGCCAAAAATTGTGCGATCAAGTTCAAGATAATTTAAACTGATTGATAAATGTGAAGAAGAAGCCAGGCAAGAAACTAGAGAGATGATTTAATGTTTGGGCAGTGTTAAAAATCTGCAAAGCACTCAAAACGAAACTTTAATCAGAATTTGGTTTCAACATTTCAAGGGTGAATTGAGAAGAAACGAAGCTCTTTTTGTACATAATTATGTAAATCATTGCAAAATAAAATTGTCTGTCTTAATTTTTGTTTAAAAACGAAAAAAATGTTTTCCCATCCATTTCCATCGTCATTATTATACAGACAGGACCAAAAATCACTCGAAGAATTTTTCTCTCAAAACATAAACGCCTTTGCATATTTCTCAAAAAAAGCATATGTCGTTTCTTCAGCTATCTATTTGAAGCCGATGGTAGTAGATTAAGTAATAGAACGGTAATTAGTAAAAGATGTGTTTCATTTTTTTATTAGTAACTACATATTTAAACATCACTTTAAAATTTAAGTAGTCATCTATCTAAATACGTGTTTAACGCTTGATTATTAGTAAGGCCCAATCAGTTTCCAGTCCATGTTCTAAACTGTTCAGGCAATTATGCGTAATGGCAAGCAGGTTAGTGACAGGTATGGTCGAAAATGAAACTAAACACGGCACTATAAATAGAAATTGGCGTGTCGGTTGGTGGACTTTTCGTAGGTTCGTAAAAGAATTAAATCTGAAATTTCATACAAATCCGTTGGGAAGTTCATGAGAAAAAAGCGTTAAGTAAAGTTGCCTGGCCCTCGTCACGCTTCTTGTGTACCTAAACGAAACCGGGATTTGAGTTTAACACAACACTTGTATGCTGACGACATAGTCTTCTTATCTAATACGGTTGATAAAATGCAAATCATGGTTAGTAGACTTGAGCAATATAGCAAACGATGGAATCTTGTAAAATCTAAAATGATGGTGTTTAGAGATGGAGGTGGCAGACGTGCGCAGAACGAAAAGTGGACATTCAAAGAATAGGATATTGAACCAGTACGAGAGTACAAATACTTAGGAGTTTTAATAATATTAAATCTGAAGATGAACAAGCATTTAAAGGGGAAAATTAACTGGAAGAAAAAGAGCAATTTCTTCAATATGGGAACAGTGCAAAACAAAAGATATTTCGCTCCACAACAATGTCAATTCTATTGTATGGATCTCAAGCCTGGGGATATTCTTTCTTCGAAGAAATAGAAAAATTTCTTCGATTTTTCATTAAAAGAATTTTCAGATTGCCACGAAACTCTCCGAATTATATGCTTTATCTAAAAACAGGAACTCCTCCCCTGATATTGTATATGCTACAGATGCGGACAGCAAAATTCCAAAAATCATACTTAAAACAGTTATCTAGGCAAGAGGATCTATGTGAGAAGAATGGAAGAGCCTTGCTTCAATATGCGCTATTGATCTTGAAATAACAATGAATTTACATCCCCCCCCCCCTTATTTGAGTCAAAATTCAACATGATTTTGGAAAGTCTGAAGCTAGATCATCGGTGTTCAGGAACTACTACGGTCGTTTAAATTTTAACTTGCAGAGTAGATCATCTCTTCTCTCTATATATAAAAATGGATGTGTGTTTGTTTGTATGTCTCTTATAGACTCCGAAATGGCCCAACAGATATTTGTGCAATTTTCATGGTTAATACTAGGTCCGTTCGCGTACTCCCTAAAACTGCGCAAAACTGCCCAAAACTGCCATATTCTCCCACTTTTTCGTTCGTTTACTGCCACTTATCCTAAAATCTGTCACTTTTGGAGGAGAAAATTATTTCCCCTATCTGCCGATTTCAGCCACAAAAATTTCTTGTGGCAGTTGTGTAAGTTATGTCAAAATTTTTTTTTTCTATTAGTTTTGACATTTCATCGTGTTCATGTTTTGAGCACTTGCTCACAAAAAAAATTGACGTTTAAAAAGTGGGAGAATTTTGTGTTCAACGCGTTCTTTTACTTTTGTGCACATTTTATTTTTTTCTGAGAAATTTATCCCCACTCCTCGAAATTTGACAGTTTTTACACAAACTGCCCAAAAAGTACACGAACGGACCTACTGTTGTATTCAGTGACGATTTCTGTGAAAAAAAAATTGGAAAAAAATCATGAAAGTTTGGGAAAACTGGAAAAACCAAACAAAGGTCGGAAATGAGATTTTTTTGGTTGGAATTTTTTGGTTCAAAATGGTTTTCAAATAGAAAATAGCATAAAAATGTGGATACATACATAGGTTTTCATGTGGAAAACTGGAAACTTTCAAAATGGGTTTTAGAATGGAACTCGGAAAACTCATTGGTTTTCAAAGGAAAAATTGAGTGTAATTGAAGATTTATTGGTTTTCAAATGGAAAACTGGAAAATTTCAAATGGGAAACTGGATATAATTCAAAATGGGTTTGGTTTTTCGAGTGAAAAACTGGAGAATTTCAAAAAAGGTGTTCGAATGGAAAATAGAAAGTTCTTCATAAAAAATTCGGAAAACTCATGGGTTTTCAAAGGGAAAATTGCATTTAATTGTAGGTGCATTGGAAAATTTCAAAACAGGTTTTAGATTTTAAATTAGAAAGTTCTAAATGGAAAACTTGGAATACACATTTGTCTTCAAAGGGAAAACTGTATGTGATTGTAGGTACATTAGTCTTCAAATGAAAATTGGAAAATTTCGAAATTTTCAAATGGAAACTAGAAAGTTCTTGATGAAAAACTCGGAAATCTAACTGGTTTTCAAAGGGAAAAATGAATAATTTTGGATTGGGAACTCGGAAAACTCTACGAGAGCATGATGAACTTCAAGGTCTATGTTTAGACTCTCTCTTTCCAGAGGTGTGTTTCCCCATATATGGAAGGATTCTCATATTTTTCCGATTCATAAACAAGGCAATAAAACTGAAGTTAATAATTATTGGCCAATCGCTGAAAATTGTGTTTATGATTCGGTTTATTTTCATTGCAAGCCCATATTCTCTCCCGCTCAACATGGTTTTAATAAAGGAAGATCCACCACGACCAACTTAATTGAATTTGTTTCAAGTGTTTTAACAGCCCTCGAAAAGGGAAGTGAAGTGGATGTTATAAATATATTTATTACAACAAAGCCTTTGATAAAATTTCCTTCAAGATAATCTATCCGAAACTCAAAGCTCTTGGTTTTCCACCAATTTTTATAAACTGGATAAGCTCCTGCCTTGAGAATAGAACTTATAGAGTTCTCTTCCGTAATTCAGTCCCCAGTCCAATTCAAGCTACTTCCGGGGTTCCATAAGGTAGTCACCTCGGTCCCCTACTACTCTTTGTCTTATCTGTTAACGATGTGTGTCTCATATTAAAATATTAAGATATTCTTATGTTTGCGAATGACAAGAAATTTTTTTAAATTATCTCAACTCCAACGGATTCCTCGCTGTTACAAAACCACCTGAATATCTTTTTTGATTGGTGCTCTCATAACTTCCTCGAGTTAAATATAAATATATGTAAGCAAATTACCTTCTCGAGTAAGCGAAACCCAACTCATAGAATATACTTTTTGGTTAATGACGCCATTTAAAAAGTCGATTCTGGAAGAGATTTCGGTTTTACGTTTGATAAGGACTTGAATTTCCATTCCTACTTCGAGCAAATTATTAAAAAAGCTAATAGGTCTCTCGGTTTTATTAAGCGATGGTCTAAAGAATTTTCCAATCCCTATGTAACAAAATCCCTTTACGTTTCCTTAGTCCGACCTCATCTTTTGTATGCATGCCAAGTTTGGTCCCCTTATTATGAACTCAATTCACTTAAAATTGAAAATGTTCAAAAACGTTTCATTCGATTTGCCCTGTGAGGCTTCCATTGAGAAGATTCTTCCAACTTGCCTCCTTACACCGACCGACTAAAAGTGATAGGCTTGCAACCCTTAACTACTAGACAGAAAATCGCCGATTTATCGTTTGCTCACCAATTTTTATTGGGCAATATAGATTTCCCGACACTCCTGAGTAAAATCCAACTCAACACTAACCCTCGGAAGTCGGAACGTGCGATCTGTCTCTCTTTTTTATATTCCTCATCACCGCACAAACTATGGATTCTTCGAACCAATGTCCAAAATTCTTCGTCACTGTAATGCTGCAAATTCAGTGTTCGATTTTAACATCTCTAAATCCACTCTAAAAAATACCCTACTTCTACCCGCTTCCTTGAGACCCTTCTAAAAAAAATGTTTGGGTTCTTGTTCAATAACGAACTTTAGGCCCACACGAATCAGGGTTAAAAGTTGTGAAATAGTCAAAACACACCGGAAGAACGAACATTTGTTGAATTTTCAACGAAATTTGAAATAATGAAAGTAGAATGTTAGTTGTAAAGCTTGGAAAAATTCAGATATATGAAGGATTCAAGCAAATCACATTGCATTTAAGCAATAATAATAATTAGGTGCGTTGGCTGCTAAGCAGAACGTCGTGGGTTCGAATCCTACTTGGGCCCAAAGTGTTTATTTCATCTTTCACGGACACTGCCTCTTGCGAAGAACTAACAAAACTTCCAAGAGTATCATCTGTCATGAAAAAGTGCTTCTCAACTTTGCCGTTCGGAATCGGCGTAAAATTGTAGGTCCCCTCAATTCTTCACGCGCACCTAGAGAATCGTTGATGAGAGTAAGCCACTTAGGCCTTGGCTCTTCAAGAGCTGTCGCGCCACTCTATTTATTTCTTAATTATTTTAAAGTTGCTCTGAGGGGTGGCGAGACGAAGTTCGTAAGGTCGGCTAGTATCTGATAAATAACAATCCAATCGATAAAATTCTTCAGGTTATTAAATGTGGAAGAAGGTTGGTACTCGCTCAATAATTATTCTATTGCTGCTCTTAAATAAAGAAAACTTCAAAAATAATGTACCAAGCCAACACTTCAAATCAAATAAAAAAAAATCCGGAGTCAACTAAATTTACGTGCTGTCCGTGTATATTCTTTTATACGCATCGAAACATGTCATCAATTAAACATGGCATTTGACAAAGTGACATCAAGTTCGGGTCGGTAGGTCTGCATCTGCTGCTCCGTTTAAATGTGCCATCAATGCTGTTTGTCGCTTGCGCTCTTTCATAACACACGGCTCTTGAAGTGCCAACAACTTTTGAGCGCGGTGTTCATTCATCAGTTCGTAGGCATGCGGATAAGATACAACTTCGTCCCTTTACTAATCTTTGCCTAAGGAAACCAACCAACGTCAACGAATCTACGCGTATGCGACGAAGCAAAGCCCAAGGAATAAATGCAATTTTGACTATAAACAAAGCTGACGAAGTGACGGATAGACAAATAATAGTGAGGTGAAAATGCAAATGCGAATGAGATGCTTCGAACTTCGAGACGATCTCCATGTCATCTCCTGTATGCACATTGACAATGACCACTACGAGTGAATGAGATTAATTGAGTGAAGATGACAGAGAGGCTTAAGGATTCTTGTGCAAACGCCGATTACGTTGATGAGGAATCGGCAACTTTTCGTTTGTTTTATTATTCTTACACTGGGGCTTAAAAACATGTTTCATTTTATAAATTTTTCCAGTATCAAATATCAGCATGAATCCTTAAAAGTAAATTCAAAATGTTTAAACCTCACTGTACGTAGTTTACTGCATCACACTACCGTCAAACTCAAACCACCAAACCAAAATAACATCTGCGGTAGCATTTCAAAATCTCTCCATGAGCTATGCATTGTGCAGAACACGGTCTTTATCTTTATTGCAAATGCTCATGACGAGCCTCGTTAAAAGTTATACAGGCGTGAAGAGTTTTTTTTGCAAAAATCATTCCAAAAGAGAGTAAAAAAGGAACACTTACTTGTGTACAGTTCAACGCAGGTGATGAACAAATGAAGCACGTTGGGCAGTTTTTCGTTTTTATATTTAGCTTAAAATTGTCAGAGCTCAGAGAGAATCATACTAGCTTCAATTCCACTTTGATCTCATTTTGGAAGTTCATCGAGTGGGTACTTTTAACACTGACGACTAAGAATACAAGCTTTCCTCTTTGTCCAACTACAGGCCATCACCATTAAGCGGGACCGTCCAAAGGATAGCTTATTGTTTTGATTGTATCTGGACGAGCATAATTTTTCCGCAAAAGTCGAATTAGTCGACATGCAATCTGATTAGATGGAGTGTAGCTCTTTCTGTTTCTTTATTTCTTTTTATTTTTGTCGATGATGGCAGCGTTGGCGATTGCAACGAGGGTGCAAAATTCAGAACGCGAGTGCTTGTCATGGCTTTCGTTATTTGGATGAGTAGAGTTCTGAACCTAAACAAAAATAGTCCAATCGCAAAAAAATTGCTGAACGCATTCATACGCGATGGAAATCCTTAAAATCGTAGAATAGCACTCAGCTGTGTTGCCACAGCCACTGTCAAATGATTTGTTGCAATAACCGCAGCTCAATAGAAACACAATCAGACAAACAGCAAACTGGACGGTGTTTTGAAGTTTTATCAGTTGATGCTTCGCTTAAGTGCAGACACCCTGGAATACAATTGCCAACGAAGAACGAGACTGGCTGGATAGTTGGAGTTATGGAAGACTCTGTGGAGCTATGTTGGATATTCCTTTTTTTTTTGTGACCAAGTCGTCAATACAATTTTTATCGAATGGCAATTTTGTTCTTCACATTTGAAAATTTTCACTTGGTGGACTTACTCAAACAAAAGAGTTGAGGATCAAACCACTTGAATTTATTTAACGATTATCTTTACTTTTCAGGGAGATATTTTTGTTAACTTCCCAAGATGTAATTGAAACAATTCGTTTATAAGAGAATAGTACAATCAATCAATGAATTTATTATTCGATGAAACACGACAGCTCAGCAGTAGAATAATTTCAGAAGTAGTTTTTTAATTATAAAATATTGACAAATAAATATTTAAGTTACTCGATATTATATTGAACGTAATAACGTTAATTTATAGCAAGTGTAATAATTCAACACTCCTCCTCACCTTGCTGATAAATTCGTAACTGTTTTCGTAATTCATTAAATTGAGGTTTGGGTAAAGCCTTTGTCATCATATCTGCTATCTGATTCTTATAAGGTATGAAACATATTTTAATTTTTCCGATTTGAATAGCATCTCTTATAAAATTATATTTTATGTCAATATGCTTCATTAGCTTGTGTTCTCTTGGTTTTTCTGCTATTTTGATGGATGCTTGGTTATCTTCGAATATGTGGACGGTGTCTACTTGTATGCCAAGATCAAAAAGTAGTTCTTTTAACTATATTCCTTCACATGCAGCATTACATAAAGCTACATATTCAGCTTCCGTTGAAGACAAGCTAACTGACTGTTGTTTTCTGGAACACCATGAAACAGTACAATTAAAAAAACACATACCCAGAGATAGATTTTCGGTCATTTGTGCCATTTCCCCAATCTGCATCTGTCTTCGAATACACCAGCTCAAAGTCTATGGTTTTCTTGAGTTTCTGTGTAACAGCTTTGATAGCCACTAAAGTAATTCACCGATGCACTCAAGTCTGGACGGCAAGACATCATCACATACATCAGGCAGGCAATGAGTTCTCTGTAAGGGTACTTAGTGTCTATTTTGTCACCTTTGGGCATTTGCAAATTGTATTCCTTTGGAGTAGATATATCCTTAACATCTTGCATTTCAAATCTTGTCAACAAGTTCTTTAAATACTCCTCTTGACTTAAGGTCATTCAACTTGCACTTCCTTTGATGTGTATGCCAAGGAAATGTTGAACTTCATTCATGTCTTTCATTTGAAATTCCTTGGATAGAGCTTTCTTTATGTCGTCGTCTTGTTTTTCAAGTCTTTTCCAACGATTAATAGGTCATCGACATAAATCAATATGAACAATCGATTTTCATTCTTTCTTCTTGTATGAAGGCAATTTTTTTTTTTTTACACTGTCAGAATTGGTCGAAGAGAGCTTATAGCAAGCAAAGTCTTACGACCCATGGTTTGCCAACATAGTAGACTATGTTATACCCCGGCTCATCATTTAGTGCAGTGTTAGTAAGCAAACATTACATAACAAACACTCACATGGATGAAACAAAAACAAGACAGTTAAGAAAACAAGATTAATACATAACTAATAATTAATTACAAACATTAAGTAAACAAGGAAACATTTAAAAGTGTATAACTCTGGTCTTGAGCAAAGACTTTAATTTATTCGTACTTATATTTAAATCAAATAAGTCTGAATTGCAGTTTGAAAGCCTACTCATACGTGTCAAGGGCTCATAGAAACCATAGTTGTTACCATGTTTTGGTTCATGTACCAAGTGCTTCCTACGAAAATTATAACCGCCACCCCAATGGTTGAAAGATATAGCTCCAAGTAATTCCGGTGCATCTGTTACACCAGTTATAACTTGATGGAAGGATACCATGTCATTTTTATTTCGTCTACTTGACAATGTTTCCATTTGGAGAGTTAGCAAACGGTTTTCATATAAGGGGGGACATTCAAAGGATCACTCCGAATACCTTTCAAGGTAAAACGAGTAAAATTTCATTGAACAGATTCTAGCCTCTCAATATGAAAATTGTAATGAGGTGACCAAACTTGGGAAGCGTATTCTAAGTGAGGACGAACAAAGCAATAATATAAAGCGCAGGTTATATTTGGATCGCGGAACTCCTTTATAAATCTAAGCATTGAGTTTGCTTTATTCACGATGTTGTTAATGTACACAAAAAAATCGAATTTAGGGTTAAAGAAAACTCCAAGATCTCTTACAGAAGTTACACGGGTTAGAATGTGCTGTGAGATAGCGTAATCATATGAAGACGGTGCACGCTTCCTTGAAAAGGTCATTGTTTGACATTTTATTGGATTTAGGTTTAAACAATTTTTCTCACACCACAATGCAAAACTATTACTGTCATTTTGTAGAAGAATGTGGTCATTGCTAGAACAGATGTTTTTGTAAATCTTCATATCATCTGCGAAGATGAGGATTTCGCTATTGCGTACACATATTGGGGCATCATTTATAGCTAAATTAAAAAGTAGAGGTCCCAAATGGCTACCCTGAGGAACTCCCGAATAAGCAAAAAATGACTAAGAGACAGAATGCCGGAATTTTACTTGGTAAGACCTATTCTCGAGATAAGAGGAAATCCAAATGATGAAAAATGGGGGGAAGCCATATGCATTTAGCTTGAATTTTATGATGGCGTGAGAGAGTTGGTCGAAGGCTTTCGAAAAATCTGTATAGACGCAATCGATTTCCTGACCACATTAGAAAGTGCGAACGCATTGATTCATAAAAACAAGAAGATTTTTGACAGTAGAACGTTTCTGCATGAAACCATGCTGTTGGTGACAGATGATGTTCCTGCAATGAAATGCCAGACTTTCACAAATAACTTGTTCGAACACCTTAGTTATGCAGGAGAGCTTAGATATTGGTCTTTAATTGGTGATGTTGGCCTCATCTCCCTTCTTATAGACGGGTATAATGTAAGCGTTTTTCCAAATTGATGGAAATTTTGCCAATTTTAAAAACAGTTCAAAAATATAATGGAGGGGAGGTGCTAACATAGACTTACACTTTTTTAAAACAACAAGTGGAATACCATCTGGACCACCCGAAAAATCATCTTTCAGAAGAGAAAGAATGTTTATAATGTCATCAGTCTCTACTGAGATGTTGTTAAACAATACTTGTGGACAGCCACGTAAATACTGAAAAAAATCTTTGTCCACAAGGGCGGGGGAATCGATAAAAAATTGGCTGAAATTATTTGCAAGTTCTTCGCAAATTTCAGAAGTTAAGTTGAAGGCTTCATTATTGCTAGTAATGTTCATGGATAAACATCACATTTCTTCTTCGAATTAATGTATTTCCAAAAACTTTTCGGGTCAGACGTCAGAGAGCATCCTACAGTAAGTAAATACTCACTAAAAAGTTCATAAGACAGTTTCTTAAATTCTTCAAAAACTGAAATAGTTTAGTTTAATTGACTTCTTTATTTCTTAGAAGAATCACATTTCATAATATTAGATAATTTCTAAAGCCTAATTGGTATGGCCTATTTGGCCGTCTACCAGAGTGGCATATTATAATATGAATTCATTGAAAAAATACAGAAATTGTAAAAAATTTGTTTTGTTTACTATTTAATATAATTAAAAATCTTCTTCAATAATAGCTTTTCTAAAACGCAGTGCTGTGATAACATAGTTGTAAAAACCATCCCATCCCTGGTCGCCGTTGAGCATGCTGAGCATTTCTCCTTCTTCCAAGTTGCATTTGTTGAAGTATCTCAAACGAATTTCAATCAGAACAGGACATATTGCAATAAAATGAAATGTATCTTCACGCGCTTTCAAGACTACACAGTAAAGGCAGATCTGGTCGGTGGGGTACAAAGTTGAGACTGAGCAATTCTCCTCTTGCTTTGAAAATAATATTTATTTTATTTAATGAGTTCTTATTTAGAAGGTACGAGTTCTGTTGAAGGTTATAGTTAAGACGATTATAGTAGCATCTAAACAGAGAAGAGCTGGCTTCCGATGCAGATCTCTCAAACAAGATGCTTCCAAACTTTTCGAGGATCTCATTGAACTTTCTCCTTAGCATTGACGGTTGTTCGGTTGAGGATATGTTCATGGTTGTACCACATGTTTCGGCGAGGTTAGTCCATTCTTCGAACATTGATCCTTTTCCTTGAATAGCTGCTCTTAGAACTTTTTTTGGTATCCGATTACCATCCATTTCAAATACCTTTACCATATAGTTGAAGTGTATTGCGAGGGTGTCCATAATCAAAGGTGCTGTACCTGTTTCTAGGTAAACCATGTAGTTTGGCGTAGTTTTTGGTAGTCGAAGTATTCATTTCATAAAATATCTTAGGAATTTTTCCACAGATTGAAAGGAGGAATATCCCCAAACTTGCGTTCCGTAGAGCAGGATTTGACAGGGCTGTAGAGCGAAACAACTTTTGTTTAGCACTGTGCTCAACATACCTGTTTCTGAAGCACCTTTCCCATAACGAAGAGATTGCGCGCTTGGCCTCCGTCAATTTTCCCTCCAGATGTTGTCTCATATTCAGGGTTGAGGTTACCAAAACTTCTAGGTACTTGTACTCGCGCACAATGTCGATTGTGCTATAAATATAAATATAATATAAACTACTTGTTTTTCTAGGGTCATGGATTTGAGGTATTTTTTCCAGGCCTTATTTCTCTTATTACGAAGTTTTTTTTTAGCTCTTTAGTGTACCAAAAATGACTGAAAGTGTAAGAGTGGGTTGATTTCTTCTTAGGAACTGCGTCTTCAATGCAACTGATAAGCAAAGAATAGAAATTTGCAATAAAATTGCGTCAATATCATTGCTGGACGGTAATTCTTGGATACCGGAATTAAGTAAGCTATTTGAAAGCTGCAAAAAATCAACTTTTCGGAAGTCAAATTGGTATGAGCAATCATGGGGATTACTATTCTCAAGTAAAGTCAAGAAAAATATCTAAGGGAGGGTGGTAATTATCTATGGTTGATAAAGCAGATGTAGATTCTACAACTGCAGTATTTACTGCGTCAGATGAGAATACTAGGTCTAGTATTCGATTCATTTTATTTTTGATACAGCTTACTTGCTGTAAATCGGAAGAAAAGTGTTATCCAACAATTGAAGCTCCAGTTGAGAAGAAACTGTAGTAGCTTTAAAATAGGAATCGTCTTCAGAGGGAACCCAATCTATAAGAGAAAGATTGAAATCACCTAGCAAAAGAGTACAGCTGTAAAGATTAGCAATACTGAAAACAAAGTCTAAGATTAAGGAAAGTTCAGTGAACACATACATTGGACTTTTAGGAGGAATATTATACATTTAATACAAATATTGATTTTCGCCGTAAGGTTATCTTAACACACATGAGTTCCATATTAACTGTAAATGGGAAAACAACAAGGGAAGATGAGAGACTATTTCTTACTGCGATGAGGACTCCCTCGCCAACTAAGTTCATAGCATCCTCATGACATGACGGTCTTTCCGAAAAACTGAGAACTCTTTATCAAAGAGCTCTATGTCCAATATTGTGGCGTTGAGCCAGGTTTCAGAGAGAACTAAAACAACTTGTGGAAATGCCTGAGAATTCTTATAAATAGAAGTAGTTTTACTTCGAAGTCCTCGTACGTTTTGATAGTAGAGGGAGAGTCTCTGCAGTTTTTTGGAATTAAGGCTTGAAGTTGAGGGACGTGATTTTCTCAAAGAAGCAGTGAATTCCTTAACTAAAGTGTTAGGAGGCCAGGAACAATTACAAATGGGATCAAAAAGAGAACTAGGGGCAATGATCTTAAATGAGGCTACAAAACTATTCGGTTTACTTATTTTAGAACATTTAAGGCTTGAAGGTTTGGTGATAACCTTTGAATCGACCAAATGAATCTTAGTTATATGTTTCAAAGTACTCAACGGGTACTACGGCCTTTACGTCTTAACGAGGTTGCGAGCAATATGCAAAGTGGTATAGGAGAAAGGAAGCATTCCGAGCAAAAAACATATTCTCTCAAGTCTTAAAGCTATTCTATATTCATGTGTCAACTAATTTAAAGTCGTTAGTTATATTTTATAACTAAATAAAGTTCAGCTGCGAAATATAGGATAACACAGCTTCAATTGCAATCCTAACACCTTGCAAATAATAATATGAAAAAAATCAAACCGAATCAAGTATTGGAGTTTGGAGAGTTAGTTCATGTTATCACTCATCTTAAATGTTCCTTTCTCATTTTACAAATTGAACAAAATTATGTGGATACTGATTAAGTGTTCAATTTATTGCCATTTATTCGCCCATATTCCAATCTTCAACGCGATACAGTGCCTTGGCATTCCAATAACTGAATCGACTTTGGTTCTAAGGCAGAGAGGCCCTTATTAAAAGACCATACCATCCGAACCAACAATCGTTCTCAATATGACCTGAACCCATACATTTTAGCGAGATTTTGTTCTTCTTTTTTCGGTTCGAAAAATGTTGCTCTCCGGAGATGGCTGATGAAATATTTCATCGTACAAATAGATAAGCCACGTTTAATACTAAATACAGAGCGAGGATTCTTAACACGGCAAGGTGTTCGTTCAATGCCGCCCTCCTCGTTAGTTTAGAGTTTCGTTGCTGCGCAAATGACGAACCATCATCGATATGATAATGAAATTGAAGAGGCACTAATTTATTATAAATAATAATAGGATAGGAAATAAAGTTGATTTAAGAGTAGCTTGTAACCAATCCAGTTGAGAGTGATGTTCTAACAAATTAAATCTTCGAAACCAAAAATGCGGTGCGGTGGTTGTTATGACGAGAGTTGCTTACATTGCGTGTTGTTTGAGTCGGTAAATTGTTAGTCTAGAGTTATTGATGCCCAGCAAAAGGAAAGAATTAAGTCTGCCTGCTCCATTTCACGTTGTGACTGACCTCAGTGAACTATGGACTTGGATTTGTAATTTTGTCTCAGTTTTTAAACAATGGATACAACGAAACTTCTTTGGCGCTTATTAACTCTGCAATGTTTGCAGGGCTTTTGCTTTCATATCGAATCAACATAACATGCTGGAATGTCAACAAGCCTCAACAACAATGACAATATATTGCGACAGCGAACAATGGTGGCTTTATAAATCATTTTTTTTTTTTTTTTGGCGGGCGCTTCTGACTCTGAACAAACGAAATAAAAGCAAGTAAGGATATTGTCCTTAACTATGACCACCATGTTAACCATATAAAAGGGAAAACACCAAAATGTTTGTTTGTTTTGTTTTGTTTTTTTGCTTGTGCACATTGATGTCAAAATTCAATTTATAATAAATATCGTATCGTAGGGAGGCATATAAACCAAGTTAAAAGGTGATTTTCTTTAAGGATGAGCGTTTCAAGGTTTGTATGTATTTGTAACCGTTTAAAAAGTTCAAAATTCCGATTTGGCTTCAATAGAAAGGTTCAATTTTTTTTCTCATTATTTTCGTTTTCAAGTACATAAAAAAATTTTAAAAATTTAAGACTAATTTGACTTGGTAAAGCTAAATTTTGTCGCCTTGAGTAAAGCAAATTGTCACTGCTTCAACTATTACTTTTCCTCTTTTTTCTGGTTTACTTAAACTATGTTTAGGCATCAAAAGTTTTAGTTAGGGAAAGAGCTCCAAAAAGAACCGTGTGGCAATATGAGAAAGCCAACTGGGATGGTCTCAACAACTTTTTCCGGATCTTTAACTCACTATGCTTCCTCGATAGTGACGTAGACTCCAGCGCAGATATGATTACTAATATGATATTTTGGGAATGAAAACTTTTATCCCGAATAGGGTTAAGAGTATCAGACCCAAGAAAAAGTCATGGTTTGATTCAAGCTATAAAGAGGTTATCAGAGTAAAAGAGGTAAAGTTCCGGTGTTTTAGAGCCAACCCAACTGAGGAAAACAGCAATAAGTTTAAACAAACCAGGAAGGCCTGCAATGCCCGTATCCGGCGGACCAAATGTTTACACGACCAAAAATTAAGGCAAAAAATACGGCAATGTCCCAAAGGCAGTAAGAATTTTTGGTAATTTGTAAGAAATATGACGAATTCTTCTTCTTTCTCGGTCCCTACGCTCGTTTACAATGACAATCCAGTTGTAAGCTGGCTTGCAAAAGCTAACCTTTTTGCTAGGCAGTTCGCCGCCAACGCTTCGCTGCCTGAGAGTGTTATGACTCCGCCTGTTCTTGAGCGCGTCAATGATTCCATGGGACAAATCTTCTTTCGCACTCGTGCTGTGGCGGGAGTCCTTAAGGATCTCAACATACATAAATCCGCTGGTGCGGATGGTATCCCCGCTTTTTTTCTGAAGAGGTGTTCTTCCACGCTGCGTAAGCTTTTCCATCTATCCTACTCTTCTGGGCTTGTTCCGAGCAGTTGGAAAACAGCAATTGTCCAGTCAATCCCAAAAAAAGGCGAATCGTCTTCTTCCTCCAATTATCGTCTGATTGCACTCACGTCCCTTCTTTCTAAGGTCATGGAAACACTGATAAACTATCAGCTCAAGAAATATCTCGAAGACCGAAAGCTTCTTAATGACCGGCAGTACGGTTTCGCAGCAACAGGTCCACTGGTGATTTGATGGTTTATCTCACCGAACAGTGGGACAAATCCTTACATCGTTTTGGAGAATGTAAGATTATTACACTTGATATTTCAAAGGCATTTGAGAAAGTCTGGCATCTTGGTCTTTTATCGAAAATGGTATCGACAAATCCCTTCTTCGTTGGATTAAAAACTTTCTTCCGAACTGTTCAATACAAGTTGTATTGGACGGATTCAAGTCTGAAACCTACAATATAAATGCTGGCGTGCCCCAGGGCTTCGTTTTGTCTCTGACCCTCTTCCTCATTTTTATAAATGATCTTTTGTCTGTTACTTCTAGTCCATTAACTCTTAGCACTCTTAGCTTCTCTTATTCGATTCCAGACTCCAATCCCTCATCTACCAATGTGGAACTGCAGCGGCTAAATATGATAAGCTCATTAAACGGTGACTTAAACAGCATTGTACAATGCTTACTCTAAAAATTAAACTAAATTAAAAACCGTTTAGAGTTTAATGCTTCAAAAACCCAATGCTGTCTTGTATCGTTAAAGCGAGATATACCCCCCTTACCACCGTTCATGAGTGGCACTTGCATCAACCGAACATCTCGAGATTCTCGGTATGTACATCACTGACCAAAAATGCCGCAAATGTTTGGGTTTCTTAAGACGGTTCAAGAAATTATTCTTCCCGTATGATTTGGGCATCTGGCTTTTATCTATAAAACTTACATATATCCATCCAAAGCTTGAGTACAATTCCCATCTTTTGGCTTGGTGCTCAAGTAACTTACTTAAGCCTCTTGGATGGTATCTAAACAAAGAAGAGCCATAAGAATGATCGTTCATAGAGACATCACTGTTTCATTCACTCCTTTAGACCACCGTCGTAACTCGCAACGTTTCGTGTCTCTCTCAGTTTTATCGTTACTTCTACGGCTAGTGCTCTAGAGAAATAGCCAGTTGCATATTGCATTCCTCCCCTTAAACAATTCAACCTAATAGCCGCGCTTCAAGGAATGACCATCAGTTCACCCTCGAGCCCAACTTCGGACGTACTACGCGAATGTGGAACTCTCTTCAAGATTTCAAGACCAATGTTCACCGACACCTCCTATCCTACCGCTTACGTTCTTCTTTATGCACTCACGTTGTCTTTGGCATAAAAAGGTATAAACATTCCCTTGAGTGGGTGCAAGTTATAAAAAAAAACCTAGGCCTAATGGCATGTCTTTCTCTAAAGTAGTGTTCTGTTATGACCCCAATTATTGGCGAGCTTACATATATTAAGTCACCTATTGTTAGCACAAATATTTCGATTTTGGTGAGCTCATCAACTTTTTAACTACCCGGAATGTCTCTGTGGCACCATAAGATTAATATCTCTTTTAGAGATGACCGACAGTGGTGCACCGTTGTTGAGTTTGTGGAAACAGACGTGACAGCTTTGAAAATAGCTTGGCTTACGGGCTTGCATACCGTATTGAAATTTCCGTTGAACTTATTTCGAGATACGAATAATGGGACTTTTCTAACAACCAAGTAGAATTGTTTTTTGGCGTGTAAGAAATTTGCAAAAACGTATCAATCCTTTTTTGTCTGTCTGTGCTTTAAAATCGTCTTGTGCATGATACACAACAATAGAAGACTGAGTAATAACAAGTATGTTTTAATCCGTCTCCAAAATGAGATTCTAGAGAAATCAATCCTTCACGAAACAAATTCAATTTCCCTGTGAAAAAAAAATGTGTTTAAAGGACAACAAATTGCCACTTTTACGCCACGGATCAGTTCTTAGGTTGTAAAGAAGCCACTTAAGTCGACAACAACGTAGTCTTTTACTTTAAGGTTTCTTTGGTTTGTGAAACGTCTTATAGGCTAAAAAATGTGTTTGTGTTTTGTTTGAATTTTATCTGTAGAACAAAAATTTTAGAAAAAAAAAAACAAACAATATTTAAGTGATAGCTTTGTTTAACCCCTTTCTCACAATATTGACCAATATCAGATTGTCTAAATATTTTGGTTTTAATTTCTTTATTTCCAGTGAACGTGAGGCCTCCGTGATGGTTGCAAATTCCTGGCTGTACCACTTTTACTCGGTTCAATCGAAGATCCAATTTGGACTGCCATTCGAAGGCCCAACACGAGTACCACCGACCACACCTGCGTACTATCACCACCATCCAAACCACCCGCATCATCATCCTCATCATCATCAGCTGCACCATCATCATCATCATTCGCCAACGCTCCCGGCGAATCTTACCCATGGCTATCCCCCACCGCCTCCACCGGCAACATCCTCTTCACATGTGCCATATGGATACCATTCACCCGTGGGCATTGGATCAGCCGGCCATCACCACTCTCATCATCATCATCATTTATCGGCGTCGCAACAACAATCACCTACGTCACATCATGTGATGAGCAGCAATGGTGGCAGTGATGGTAGTCACCATCAACTCCAACACCACAATGGTCCTGTTGACGGTCACGAAATGAGCACGACAACGTCAATTGAAAACGCAACTTCGTACGCCTCTGTGTATCGCCTTGAATCGCAGCCAGTTGATTACAGCCAAGTACCACCTCCTCAAACAACATCAACAACGTCTGCAACATCACCCAATGCCCATGCTCAGTCATCTGAAATGCGTTGCAATAGCGCCAATAGTTCGGTTTCCAGTTCAAATTACAATAGCATGCGATTGGGATCACCACCTGCTGTGAAAAAACGTCTAATTGGCAAGCTAGAACCGTTGTATGTCGTTGAAGATCATTCGCCCGAGTCAATTACCGACCTGGACACTCACTATGGCAGCATGGATCTGCATCATCACCATCATCATCATCATCATAGCAGTTCGGTGGTTTTTGCCACAGTGGTGCCGACCAGACCACGATTGCTAACCAAAGCCTTACCTAGTGATCCACCGGATTTCATTGATCAGTGGAATCCTAGCCCCCCATGGTCCGAAACAGCTCAGAAGCTAAGCGACTCTGCTCACCAGGAACTCAGTCCTTGTATAACGACTACTCCACCAACACCCACAAGCGCACCGCCCGTACAGACGCTGGGTCCAGCATTCTCCTTCGAATGGATGTCCGATCAATTTGTGCCTATTATGGATCCAACTTGTGGTCCATGCGTATCGTGCTTTACTCCAGACGGTATTCCCGTTCAAGTGCCAGTTCATCAGATGTCATTAGCGCATCATCACCATTGGTCACCAGTTGTGCCGCCAACAGCCCAAATCCCTGCCGAACATCCGCATCACCATAGACTTATACTGCATAATGGAAATTTGGGTTCACCGACGACGGAAGCAGAGGACAACTTGAGTACAGAGCAAGTGACAATCATTACCAAAGGCGAGGTTATGGATGAAACCGATGTCAAAGGTAAGGATTTCTTTTGTTTATTTTTCGTTATGCTAACAACAACAAAAAAAGATATTTTTGTAAAATAATAAAAATTGACTCAAGGGGTTTATGACAAACATTTGATGATTTGATGATATAAGAAGGATAGAAGGAGAAGATTATAGATGAAAGGAGATGCCATGTGGTCTTGAAATGAAACACGGTCTTTGATAGAAGAGTTCCTTTGGACACATCAGTGCTTATATTGTGCATTTCCGTTTGGAATCCGTCAATTACAACTTCTTAACTTCTTAATTCGAAAGACAGTTTCTACTCAAAAGAAGTATGGATAGGGATTCGCGTCCACGTCCATATACCAAAAACACGCATTTTCGAATTAATTTGTTGTTCCGTTGTTTGGTCCGTTTTTGCTGTGAAAGCCGCATTGCCGGTCGTTAAGAAGCTTTAAGAAGTATCCATAAGCTATTAAAAATCGGCGTTTCCACGATTTTGGAATGATGAGTCGAGGATGCTTTTGGTGCAATTTAAGGGATGGATTCGCCTTTTCTGCGTTTAGGCTGTACAAATTCTATTTTAATTAACTCGGAACGAGAGCCGAAGGGTAGGATTAATAGAAAAGTTTATGCAATGGTTTCAATTTCTGTATGTTGGGATCATGTTTTGCCTAATAGTACTTTTAGGAGCTCTATTTCTTAAGCAGATATGCCACTATGACTATAGTCAAATCGACCGGGTTTTTCAATAGGGACGCTACAAAAGTTTTCTTAAATAAAAAAACGGTTTTTGATATCAATGAAATTCTTTATTCCTGTGGAAGTACATTTGATGCCATTATGTATGGAACTCGATTTCTTTTGCATGGCCACCACGGGCACGCTTGCAGAAGTCCAGGCGCTGAACCCAATTGTCTACGGTTTTCAAGCATAAATCGGCCGATACTGCTGCAATTTCACGTTCGATATTTGTACGAAGTCCATCAATCATCGCTGGTGACGATTCCCCACAGGAAATAGTCTAACGGCGTTAAATCGCATGAACGAGGCGGCCAATTCACAGGTCCATTTCTGGAGATAATGCACTCATCGAACTTCGTTCTCAATAATTCGATTGTTTGAATGTGTGACAGGCACCGTCCTGTTGAAACCACATATCGTCCAAGTCCAAGTTCAAGCATTGAGCGGTAGCGATTCCCATTCACAGTAACGTGCCGGTCTTGATTATCACGGAAGAAGTACGGCCCAATGACACCACCAGCATGTAAACAGCACCAAACAGTGATTTTTTCGGGATGTAATGGTGCCTCGTGAAGCACATGTGGATTGCTGCCTGACCAATAACGCATATTTTGCTTATTGACGAAGCCATCCAGCCAGATATGAACCTCATCGCTGAAGATGATTGTTCGATGAAAATCCGGATCATTTTCAAGTTGTTGCTCAGCCCAATTCACGAACATACGACGCTTCTGGTGATCAAGCGGCTTCAGTTCTTGCGTCAATTTGATCTTGTAAGGATGTAGGCCAAGATCTTTTCGCGAAATTCGCCACAACGACGTCAAAGAGATGCCCAACCCTTGAGAACGACGTGTGAGAGACTGATATGGGTCTTCCGCAATTGATGCGCTAGCGGCAGCAATATTCTCGACACTTCGGGCACTTCTTTGTCTCACTGGCACGGGAATATTTTGCACTGAGCCTGTGGATTAAAATTTTTCCACTAGGCGCTCAATTGTTGATCTGGCAGGACGATTATGACGACCATACATTGTACGTAGCGCTCTTAAGTGTTGATCACTGACTCCGAATTTCGGTAGTAAATTTTAATAATTTCGACTCGTTGTTGGATCGTATACCTTTCCGTGATGAAATGGCAAACCTTACTGAAGAGAAATGTCAAGAGAGCGGGAAAAAATATGTCATCGTTTGCTGTCCCTATCGGTCTACTTTTGTAGCGTCCCTATTGAAAAACCTTTTAGAAGCGCAGAGTGCCACTTAAAGATCACTGTATGATTTATATGGGTTGTGATTTTCCAGTCGATTTAATGTTAAAGAGATTACTTAAGGCTAGATTTCCCATTGAAAAGTTCGTTGGCCTTTTGCGTAAAACTGGGGCGTTGAACAGATGACTTTCAAGTTGAGATCCCTCCTCGGTGGTTATCCGCAGTGGCACACCATACGCCACTGGTCTCGTGTTCCTAGGTGTTCTGGTTTACGACATACTCTCTATCCCGTATCTACAGGACTAGGTGTACCACCCACCCCCGCGAAGGGTTACGATTCTGACAAATGTAGCTGAAAACAAAATTTGTCAGCAACAAAATTTCAACAAAATACGAAGTTGGATTCAAGTCGATAGGTGCTTTCTTTGTCTAGATATATAAGGGGAGATTGTAGCGTAATATTACGTCAGGTCCTCAGAAGTTTCTCGTAAACTAGAGGTACAACAACAATTCTTTCGGTACAAAATAGCAACAAATTCCCAGATGGTTCCCGAGTTCGGCTCATAAAATGGAGATTCTAGCGTAATATACGTGATGGAAAGCCGTTTACAGGTGACATAACATAACGAGAAATCGTGTTTCGTTGACAAGCCAAACAAGCGCGGGACCAACTTCGACAAACCTTTCGGGCCAAACGTAATGCTGCGAGACTAATTTGACTGATGCCTTTGCTCCCGGTTGGCTGACACTGTGAAATAATACAATTTTTTTATAGCGAAGTTCAAGCGGTACAAAAGGGCGAGTTGATGAGCCGTTTACGTCACAATAATATGTTGTTTGATTTCGGGAACATTCACAGGCTGGAGGTGCAAGGCATCTTGAGGCGGATTTTGGAGTAGCTGTTGTATTTAGTTCACTATCTGCGGCTTAAGCTCGGGCGAGGTCTTTCGGTGAAACGACGGTGGAGATTGCTTCAACGCGTGACAAAGCGTCGGCGACAACATTCTCTTTGCCAGCTACGTGTTGGATATCGGTGGAGAATCGGCTGATAAAGTCCAGGCGCCGAAACTGCCGTTGCGTTGCTCTGTCCAGGTTCTGAGAGAAAATTTGAAGAAGGGGCTTGTGATCTATATAAATAGTTACGTGTCGTCCTTCAATTAAGTCGCGAAATTTCCGTACTGCTGCATAGATTGCATGCAACTACAAATCGTAGGGACTTCGCTTACTTAGGGATGGTTGTAATTTCTGGCTGTAAAATGCAAGAGGCTCCCAAACGGTGGCGCCTAGACGCTGTTGGAGAACTGCGCCCACAGCATTCAACGACGCATCTGTGAAAAGAGCTCATGGTAAACTTGTGTCAGGGTAAACCAGTATTGAAGCGTTCCGAAGTTCTTCCTTACAGGTCAGAAAAGCAGCTCTTCTTTCATCAGTAAAGTTGATCTTGTCGGAACGTTTGATATTTGTTCCTTGTAGGCATTGGTGCAAAGGAGCTTGAGAAGTTGCTGCGTTTTTCTGAAATTTACGATAAAAATTGAGTATACCAAGGAACTCACGCAATTGTTTGACGGTTTCAGGTTGTCGGAAATTGGTCGGATTCCATCAGCGCATACATGATATCCGAGAAAATCGACTTCACTTTGGCCAAAAGTGCACTTTGCAGTGTTGACGACAACTACAAAATCGGATGAACGCAGAAAGAGAATGCGATGGTATCGTTGACGTTCGTTCTCATCCTTTGATGCAACCAAATGTCATTGATGTAGGCAAACACGAAGTCGAGTTCCCTTGTTACCTCGTCAATAAACCTTTGAAAGGTTTGTGCGGCATTTCGTAGTCCAAACGTCATTAAAGGGAACTCGAACAATCCGAAAGGTGTTATAATGGCCTTTTTGCAGATGTCATCACTTGAGACAGGTATTTGAATAAGATCAATCATAGAGAACACACTCTTTCCGGCGAGATTTGAAGTAAAATCTTCAAGAAGTCAGACTGGAGCGTTCAGCTGACAGAAATCACCACATTGTCGCCAATCTCCATTCTTTTTAGGCACCATGTGAAGTGGCGATGACCATGGCTTTGTTGAGCGACGGGCTATTCCAAGTTTAACCATCTTTTCAAATTCCTGTTTGGCAATAGCAAGTCGATCTGGAGCAAGGCGTCTAGCTTTGTGGTGAATCGGCGGACCGGGCGTAGTCGTAATGTGATGCTGCGTTGTGTGCTTACCTGTCTTACAAGTCCCATCAGGCTTCGTAATGCTTGGAAACTCTGAAAGAACTGCATCCATTTCGAAGAATTCGGAAGTGCTTTGATTGAAAGGATTGCATGAACGAAACGTGTGACGCAGGAAACTGAAAGTCCGGTTATTGAATCTAGGAGGCGACTATTTTTAAGATTTGGCCACAATGTGCCAAAAAGTCAGCGCCAATAAAAGGTTTTTTTACTTCCGCCACTACAAAGCGCCATTTGAATTCTCGTCGTAACCCAAAGTCGAGAGAGAGCAAGATGCAGCCAAATGTCTTAATATGGGACTAATTCGCAGCAAAAAGGCGAAAACTGCTTTCTAAAACCGTTTGAACACTTGTTGGGAGCCTACTCAGCCATTTCCTTCGCAATATTCTTTAGTTGGGACACCATCCACCAGATTCTTAAGGTGTCGCAAAAATTGCGATGGCTTACGATTACCTTAAACTTATGGAGTCTCGTTTCCTGCGATGACGTAAGTCTATCAATTAGACTTTTTTTAAGCAACATATTCGGCGCTACACCTGGTGGATGAAGAATAATGTCCTGCACTTCAGCGGCAGCGGCAGCTTCCAAATGAGAAGAAGCGCAAAAAACTTAGTCAATTCGTCGGTGATATTGGCTAGATGAAACTGGCCTTCGAGCTGAGCGAACCAGAGTGCTGGACGTTCAGCAGTGTCACAGTGAGCAGTGTCTTCATGCTATTCCTCATCCATAAAGCTGCAGCTTTCCTTATGGTAACTTAACAGTTTTTGAGCTTTTAATATTATCCCAAGAGACCGTACCTCATATGTTTCAAAACGTTTTTATTTTTCATTGATTCTTGGGATTAAAAGTGTGGTTTACACAGGATTGGTCCAGTGTATGTCACTAGCACAACTAAAGTTCGGGCTCTTTTGTTTAGACCTTGTATGTCTATTAATCCATTCACACGCATTCTTCTCATATTCTTCAGTTAAACATTAAAAATAATGTTAATGTTACTGTTTATTTCATCAAGTCGAGATCTAGCTCATTGGATTACTTACAAGTTTTACAAAATAATAAGTAAGTAAGTAAGTAATTAATAGTAACATAACAATTTTACTTAAATTCGACAAAAAGAATATTTTTAAAAGTATTTTTACTTACAGAATTGTAAAAATCTAGTTCAAAACAATATGAGATCGAGTAAGCCTACCTTACTCGGTGTTGAGGAACGAAAAAGCAATTTGTAGATCTTAATCTTAAAGAATAATTATAGGACAATTAAGACCAATTAATTCTAGCAAAAAGGAGCTATTAATTTTATAGTTTAGAATATCTCTTGTAAATATCAAAATTTTTTCGACGAAGTTCCATTTTCTAAAATAAGGATACCAAAAAGCAAACAACGAGTATCGTTTGAAGGGCGGACGATATTTCAACGTAGGAGATAAAATAAGTGTCTGGTAACACGTCTTTAAAAGCTCTCTATCCTCCTACAACGAATGGCATAGAATGGATTCCAAATTATTGAACAGAATTCAAGGATTGATCTCACGTAAGAGAAGTATAAACATTTAAAAGTAAAAAGATCTTTAAAATTCTTTGGAGTTTCTTGTTATAAAACCTAACATAGATTTGGCTATGATTGAAATTTTGTATCGCAAATAACAAGAAGATCTTTTTTTAATGCAACTTTTTCAATTGGTATTTCATCAATACAATAATCAAAATTCACTGGTGGCGAACGACGATAAAAAGTGAGGCTTTGACATTAAGAGACATTCAAATGAAACTTTTTATTATTACACCAAACAGAAAGATTTACAGGAACAAAATGGGTACAAGATGACTTGATTGGGGAACACGTGATGTAACCTCAATGGCATCAGAAAGGACATTGTTAAGGCGAACGAGTCGTATTCTTCCACTGAGATACGACTTGATCCATTGCAAACAATTTGAGTGAAAGCCGAATCTTTTAAGTTTCGTTAGAAGAATATGATGATCAAATAGACAACATCATATTGAAATCCTTACTCAATTACCGCTAAGAAATTAGGGAAAAACGAAGTATATGCTGTCTTCGAGGAAGGACACCCAACACCGACGGCTCGGGCAGAACGTATAGACGCATATAACTTCGAGGTAGTAGAGGAGTTCGTCTACCTAGGCTCCGCCGAGATCAGACGAAGAATAACTCTTGCTAATCGCTTTTCTTTGGGCTAAGAAAGCAATTGAGTGGAAAAGCCCTCTCTCGAGCAACTAAGGTAAAACTCTACAACACACTCATCATCCCAGTCCAGCTGTATGGTGCGGAAGCATGGACCTTGACAAAATCGGATGAAAGTGCCTTAGGCTGTTTCGAGAGGAAAGTTCTTCGGGTAATCTTTGGCCTTGTGTGCATTGAAGGGGAATGGCGAAGAAGATATAACAGCGAACTTTACGGGTTGTACAACGACATGGACCTAGTCCAGAGACTCAGATGGCTCGGACATTTAGAGCGGATGCTTCGGCCCGGAAAGGCTTCGACACAATTCCCGAGAGACGTAGGAGGAGAGGGAGACCGCGACTCAGGTGGCGCACTCAAGTGGAAGAGGACCTCAATCAAGTTGGAGGGCAAAACTGGAGACGACTAGCTAAGGACCGAGCTAGCTGGCGGAGACTGTTGATTGAGGCCCAAGTCTACAATAGACTGTAGCGCCACCTTAAGTAAGCAAGTAATTATTTCTTATACCACGGAGGTTTGTTTGAATTTTGTTGAGGAATTTTAGGAACATCCCCGCTATTGTTCTGAAGAGGTGTTCTTCCACGCTGCGTAAGCTTTTCCATCTATCCTACTCTTCTGGGCTTGTTCCGAGCAGTTGGAAAACAACATTTGTCCAGCCAATCCCAAAAAAAGGCGAATCGTCTTGTTCCTCCAATTATCGTCTAATTGCACTTACGTCCCTTCTTTTTAAGGTCATGGAAACGTTGATAAACTATCAGCTCAAGAAATATCTCGAAGACCGAAAGCTTCTTAATGACCGGCAGTACGGCTTTCGCAGCAACAGGTCCACTGGTGATCTGATGGTCTATCTCAGCGAACAGTGGAACAAATCTTTACATCGTTTTGGAGAAAGTAAGATTGTTGCGCTTGATATTTCAAAGGCATTTGATAAAGTCTGGCATCTTGCTCTTTTATCGAAAATGCGTGCTTTCGGTATCGACGAATCCCTCTTCGTTGGATTAGAAACTTTCTTTCGAACCGTTCAATACAAGTTGTATTGGACGGATTCGAGTCTGAAACCCACAATATAAATGCTGGTGTGCCCCAGGGCTCCGTTTTGTTACTCATTTTCATCAATGATCTCTTGTCTGTTACTTCTAATCCAATTAATTGTTTCACTGACGATAGTACCCTTAGCTTTTCTTATTCGTTTCCAGATGCACATCCCTCCTCTTCGGATGTGGAATTGCAACGACAAAATAGGATAAGCTCATTAAACTCTGACAGCATTGTACAATGGGGAATTAATAACCGCGTAGAGTTTAATGCTTCGAAAACACAATGCTGTCTTGTATCGTCAAAGCGAGACATACCCCCCTTCCCATGAGTGGCACTTGCATCAATGAGACCGAACATCTCGAGATTCTCGGTATGCGCATTACTGACCACCTCTTTTGGAGCGAGCACATATGCGATGTCCCCAAAAATGCCGCAAGATGTTTAGGTTTCTTAAGGCGGTGCAAGAAATTTTGTTCTCCTTCTGATCTGGCTCTCATCTACAAAACCTTCATACGTCCAAGGCTTGACTCCCATGGAGTTCTGGACAGTATCCAAAAAAGAGCATTCAAGATGATTGGTGATCATACCATCGTTGAGTCACTTACATCTCTCCAACATCGCCGTAATGTCTCATGCCTCACCCTATTTTACCGCTACTTCAACGGTATTTGCTCTAGTGAAATAGCCAGTTGCATTCCTCCCCTAAAGATATTCAACCGTAATACCCGCGCCTCCAGGAATGCCCATCAGCACACCCTTGAGCCCAACTTCGGTCGTACCCTCAAGTATAGAGAATCGTTCTTTAGCCGTACTACGCGAATGTGCAACTCCCTTCCACACTCTGTCTTTCCAAATCATTGCAATGTTCAGAAATTGAAGACCAATGTTCACCGGCACCTCCTCTGCAGCCCCTTTTCTATTTCCTAAAGTACGCACTGTGTCTCTGGCATAATAAGGGCATAAAAAACCCCTTGAGTGTGTGCTAATTAAAAAAAAAAAAAAAAAACCTATATTCACACAAGAACGGAGCGATGTATTTAATATGACGTTTAACCATAGTTTACATTTTGACACTTCTTTTTTCTGTTTTAACATCACTAGGTTCCTAGGTCATTTAGAATTTTTGAAATAGTAGACTTCCAATATATTAACACGTTCATTGTTTTTGTCTTTTTTTGCAGATTCCAGAAGTTGAGAGGAAATCAAAACCTTCAAACATCACTTAAAGTAAGTCATTATGAATATAATTCTTTGGCTGGTTAGTGCAATTAAAAAAACAAATGTTATAAAAGCTGAGCCTGTAAGAAATATTTAAAACTAATTCTTAAGAATATAAGATTACATAATTTCGAATTCTTTTTCCTTATCTTACCGTTAATCAATTACCTATATAAGTGGCTTAATTATTTATTGTGTACATAAAAATGTATTTTTGTACTTTTATACTTTTTTAAATAAAGCAAGCTCTCGGAAACGTCTGACAGTAGTTCAATGTTCAATACCTACTAATTTAATTTATTTAATTTAAAGGAAATACATATGTTTTATTTATAATAAACTCTCTACAATCAAACTGTATATGTGCGTTAAGATTTTTTACTCTACTATTTAATTGAATATTTAAATGATAAATTTAGAAATTTACTATGAATCAAATGGCCAATAATACTGTACGATTACAATAATAAATGTACATTGTGTAGCTAAGTAAAAGATTTTACATATACAAACAAATATTATATTACTCAAACTAAAATAAATAAAAATTAAATTAAAACTTTTCTGTGAGCTAGTAAAAAACTTCAGATATTTAAATGTAATTTTAACGATGGAAAAAACCTTAAAATTTGAAATAAAAAGAATTTTGTGCATTTTACGATTTCAAATATTAAAATTGTGAAATTATCTAGAAAAAACAATTAGAAAATAATTAATAAAAACAACAAAATAGAAATAACAAAATGTTTCGTTTTATTTTTTCTTTAACCTTCTCATTTACTATAAAACCAGCTCATAGACTTTGTATAGGTAAGGTGCTCATATACTATAGCACATAGCAGTCGAGCAGTTTAGTTACATCATGTAAGGCAATTCGATTACTCGAACATAATCACAAAAAACGCAACAATTCTGTCATTAAAGTGAATTATTTGACAAGCTGCCTTAATTTAGCGCCACAATTTGATTATATTCCAATTTGAAAATTGATTTTCGCTTGGCTCCATTGGTGCTCGTATAATGCTCGCAGGAACGCTCTGAACGCCACCGACATCATCGAACATCGATAACATCACCATCTGCGATGTGAATGTGATGCTGCGCTCTATCGCTTTATCGCCAACGTTGATTCGACATACGTTGGTTTAGCGTGCGTCTGTCGACTCATCGAATCGGTCGCATCTTCATCCTTGATGTAATACGCTTCTTTGTTGTTGGTGGAATGATCTTCATCTGCGATTTGCGCCGGCCGTTCATCGATTGAATTTCTTTTGCACCCTAGGGGTGCCAGATGAGATCCGAGATTTCGGATCATCGGCAATAATTGCAAAGCTTAAATTTGTGTTTCTTTTCCTTTTTTGCAAGACATGTCGTGTGTGTATTACGTACACAGTGCGTGTCGCTGCGATAGCAAAAAGTTCTTACCATACGAGTTATTAAAGAACATTTAATATAATGTTATTGATAACGGGTAAAATGTATCAAAAATATAAAATCAATAAACTTGTTAAACGTTTTCTAATTTCTTTAAAATTCAAGAAACGTCTTTCACAAAAAACAGCTTTGTCTACGAGAGTTACCGCAACTCAAAGCATCACAAGACACACTTTGCCTGCTTTTTCAGTGGAAGAGGAAACATGTGATTGTAATGGGATAACCCAAAAATTGAGAAACCTTTTTTTTATAACAAGTTAATACTTTGAAAGTCTCGTTGCTTCCTCAAAAGAGACAGTACCAATTAAGAATTAAATAAAAAACTATGCACGAGTCAGATTCAAACCCCAATGGGCTTCATAGTAGCAAGCCCACGACGCCTTCAACAACTACACCACAAGCACCGCAGTTCAACTTTACAATAACATTTCAATGCACAGAAGTTCATACATAAATCACTCGAGTTAAATAATTGAAAACACCAGTTTTATTTAGTTCACTCAGGTCAAAGCATTCAATTTCCTATGGCCTTCAGATATTTAGATTCTTAGATAGGAAAGCAATGCATTGACTGTCTACTGGTTCGGGTAACGAAGCAACATATGCTCGGTCGTCAAGTTTGCTGACTTTCATTTGTGTAACTCGCGCGTCAATTTCCTACTTACCTACTTATGGTGGCGCTACAGTCCAGGTCGGACTAGGGTCTCACCCAACAAACTTGTCTTCATTTTCGCGCGCCAAGTTGGTTCAGGTCCTCTACCACCTGTGTACTCCACCTGAGTCGCGGTCTTCCTCTTCTGCGACGTCCTGTTTTCCATTCGCTCTACATGTCCCAACCATCTGAGTCGTTGGACCTTAACTTGTCTGGCTAGGTCACTGTCGCTGTACAGCTCCTTGTTCGAATCTTCGTCCCCATTTTAAATTAATACAGAAAGGACCAAAAATCACTCGATGCATTTTTCTCTCAAAGCAGCACAAAGCGTTTTCATCAGATGTTGTCATTTTCCATGTCTCTGCAGTCTGCACCATACATGAGGACCGGGATGATGAGGGTTTCGTAGAGTGTTACTTTAGTTGCTCAGGAGAGGACTTTACTACTCAATTGCCTTCTAAATCGCATGACAGCGCATCGCCTTGTCCGTTAGTTTTTTTTGGACCATGATGGAACAGCGTGAGCTAACCATTTTCATCTTACACAGGCGGACGAGTTTTTCTGAAATGCCAAAACTAGACATTGCTATATATAATTGGTCTCTATAGAAGCTGCCATACACGGCCTTGAAATCGATGAAAAGGTGGTAGGCATCGATTTGAAGTTCCTGCGTCCTCTTCAATAGGGTGAATATTTGATCGATGGTGGACTTTCCGAGTCTGAAGCCACACTGATAAGGACCTATCAGTTTGTTGACAAATACCTCTTATACCTCTGTAGTTGGTGAAGTTCAGGGGTCTACTGGTTAGAGGATCGGACCAAATTTTACAATTGAACCAGTGCATGCTCCTAACCAAATTATTTACGGATGCTTTTTACAGTTCGGCGACTAGCCCGTCTGCTCCAGAGGCTTTGTTCGACTTAAGTTTAGATATTGCTATCATCACTTCGTCAAAGTCGGGTGGGTGGAATTGCTGGCCTGCTACACCCAAATTGAATGATTCTGTATTGCTGACGGAGTTTTGCTCGTCATCGAGCACTGATTTGAAAACTTCATGCCATTTACCATTAGTTGTTGTTTGTATGTGAATAATAACAACTTTTTCTAGAGGTGCTTCCACCAATGGCTTTTTTCCCGTCAATTCCATTTTTGGCTGGAGTTATAGCTATTTCACGGTTGCGAAGCCGATCTTCAGACTCCTTTCATTAGTGGTACTGTCTATTTTCATTGTTAATTGAAACAATTTTTAAGTTCTCATCTTTGGATTTTGAACCTTAGACCAGCCAAAAATGGAATTGACGGGAAAAAAGCCATTGGTGGAAGCACCTCTAGAAAAAGTTGTTATTATTCACATACAAATGACAAATTTGCAGATGCACAATAATGTATCAGGAAAAGTGTTGATAAACCACGAAAAATAATATGTGAATTAGTTGTTGGCTAAATTTTCCACTCTGCTGATGAGGTAGGTATTCTTACGGTCGCCTCCCGGACTAATATCTAAATACTTATAAGCTATACAACTAACATTCTACTTTCATCAAAGCATGCAGTAAAATGCAAATTTCTTTTAAAAAAATCAACAAATTTTCGTTCTTCCGGTGTGTTTTGACTATTTCAAAATCAGAATTCCCCCTTATTTGCTAACTTTCCCATAAGATTGTCACAAAAATTTATTTATTTAAGGCTTTATATTCTATAAAAATGCATTTAGGATTGTGCGGATTAAGATTAGGTCTTGAAGCTCTTCGTGCTCTCGTAGAGTTTCCAATCAAAAATGTTCCACCTTCCATTTGAAAATCCGTGCATCTACAATTTCATGCAATTTTCTTTTTGTAACATTTCAAACCTAATTCATTTCATTAGAAAGTGTGTTTTTGAGATTTTCGTTTAGTCAACTCTCATAGACTCCGAAATGGCCCAACAGATATTTGTGAAATTTTCATGGTTGATACTGTTGTATTCAGTGATGGTTTCTCTGAAAAAAAAAATTGGAAAAACCACATGGAAGAGTGGGAAAACTGGAAAAAACAAACAAAGGTAGGAAATTAGATTTTTTTGCTTGCAATTTATCGGTTCGAAAAGAATGGATAATAGAAAATTCTCGATGGAAAACTCGGAAAACACATTAATTTGTCTTCAAATTGAAAATTGAATGTAATTGCAGGTGCATTAGTCTTCAAATGAAAACAGGAAAACTTCGAAATTTTCAAATGGAAAATAGAAAGTGTGCCAGGCTATATTAAATTTAACTTTATTTTAATCAATAACTAACTCCTCCTTCACCCATACGTTAAAATAAAACGTTGTGCCACATAGCCATATGTGTAAGTATGCTTGAGACAAAAAAAAATTGTATGGGGGAGGGGGGCCTATTCCCCCCGCTTAGCCAGGAGGTGCAGTTTTCTGAAAAATTGGCTAATTTTTTTTTTTAAATATTAAAATTCAACGACTTCATCTACAACAACGTGTTATACCTTTCTGCAAAGCCAAAAACTAAGGCTTTCATTTTGTATTTAAATTTAATTGTTTTAAATAATAGTTTTAGAAAAAATAATTTTCAAACTCCGAATTTTGCAAAAAAAAAAAATTTGTTAAATTTTTAGTTAATTTTTTTCGAAATTTTATGTGATTAAGTACTTATTTTGCATTCACCATTCAATACTGTTAATAATTTTGAATATAAAAACAGTAATGTAAAAATAAAAAAGTTTTTTTTTTAAAGCAAAAAGTGATTTTGGTTTTTTCTTTATATCTCGACAATGGCAAGGTATTTTTCAATCCGGTTTACTGTGTTCGACTAAAAATTAAAAACAGCATTAAATGTTGAAAACAAAATTATTACTTAATAACATACAATTTTGAAAAAAATAGTTCGAAATTTAAGAAAATTTTTTTTCAAAATTTTAAGTTTGAAGATTAATTTTTCTAAAACTGTTATTTAAAACAATTTAATTTAAATACAAAATGAAAGCCTTACTTTTTGGCTTTGCAGAAAGGTATAACACGTTGTTGTGGATGAGGCCGTTGATTTTTAATATTTTTTTTTTTTAAATAAGCCAATTTTTCAGAAAATTGCCCCTCCTGGCTAAATGGGGGGAATAGGCCCCCCTCTCCCATACAATTTTTTTCTTGTCCCAAGCCTACTTACACGATATGGCTATTTGACACAACGTTTTATTTTAACATATGGGTGAAGGAGGAGTTAGTTATTGATTAAAATATAAAGTCAAATTTAATATAGCCTGGCACACTTTTCGTTAGGCAAGCTATCATATTCATATATGTTTTCAAACTAAATTTCATAAAAAAAAGTTTCAGCCGGTTAACAGTTCGGTGAAGGTCGCCCTTCAGCGGCTCTTGGACTATTAATTTAATTCCTTCTTTACTTATTTATACCTCTGGCTGGTGTACTTTAATGCTTTTGTATAGGTATGTTGCCTCAGCCGCGATGGTCAAACTTGTTAAATTCATTTTTATCTACATTGTGCATTTTTGAACAATGTAAATAAATGCCATTGTTAATTAATTTTACCTTTTATTTGACTTTTACTTTTTTTAAACTAAAATTCATTGAATCTAATAGTAATTTAAGTTCGCTCTCAGCTCTTTCGTTGCAACGGGGCTCGTCAATTTACTTACTTACTTTAGGTGGCGCTACAGTCCGTTGTGGACTTGGGCTTCAATCAACAGTCTCCGCCAGCTAGCTCGGTCCTTAGCTAGTCGTCACCAGTTTTGCACTCCAAGTTGATTGAGGTCCTTTTCCACTTGAGTGCGCCACCTGAGTCTCGGTCTTCCTCTCCTCCTACGTCCGTCGGGAATAGTGTCGAAGGCTTTCCGGGCCGGAGCATTGGTGTCCATTCGCTCTAAATGACGGAGCCATCTGAGTCTCTGGACCTTGACCCTTCTGGCTAGGTCCATTTCGTTGTACAACCCGTAAAGTTCGCTGTTGTATTTTCCTCGCCATTCCCCTTCAATTCACACGGGGCCAAAGATGACCCGAAGAACTTTCCTCTCGAAACAGCCTAAGGCACTTTCATCCGATTTTGTCAGGGTCCATGCTTCCGCATGTAGTGTCCGTAGCTTAGGGGTTAGGTGCGTTGTCTGCTAAGCAGAACGTCGTGGGTTCGAATCCTACTCGGGCCCAAAGTTTTTATTTGATGTTTCACGAACACTGCCTCTTGCGAAGAACTGACAAAACTTCCAAGAGTATCATCTGTCATGAAACTGCGATTAGCAAGAGTTGTTCTACCTCTGATCTCGGCGGAGCCTAGGTAGACAAACTTCTCTACTACCTCGAAGTTATAAGTGTCTATTGTGACGTGCTGCCCAAGCCGTCGGTGTTGGGTGTCCTTCCGCGAAGGCAGCATTTACTTTGTTTTTCCCTCATTTACCGCTAAACCCATTTTTGCCGCTTCTGTCTCAATTCTCACAAAGGTGCCATTAACATTACGCTGTGTTCTTCCCATTATATCAATATCATCGGCGTATGCGAGAAGTTGAACAGATTTTTGGAAGATAGTGCCTCTTGTGTTGACGTTGGAGTTCTGCACTATCTTCTCAAGAACGATGTTAAAGATATCGCATGACAGTGCATCGCCCTGTCTGAATCCTTTTTTGACATCGAAAGATTCCGTAAGCTCGTTGCCAACCTTGATGAAGCAGCGTTAGTTCTCCATCGTCATTTTGCACAAGCGAACAAGCTTGGCAGGGACGCCAAAAGTAGACATAGCTTTGTACAGTTCGTCTCTGTAGATGCTGTCATACGCGGCCTACAATCTTTGAAAAGGTGGTGGGTATCCATTTGGAGTTCATAGGCCTTTTCCAGGATCTGCGGCAAAGTGAAAATTTGGTCGATGGTTGACGAAAGGCTTCAGACATTCACATATTACGGCAGAAAGGATCTTGTAGCCGATGTTTAGTAGACTTATTCATCTATAGTTGGCGCAGTTTAGAAGATCTCCCTTTTTCAGGATCGGGCAAACAATGCTGAGGTTCCATTCCTCGGGCATGCATTCCTCTGACCATATCTTACAGATGATTTGGTGCAGGCTAATATCTAGCTCGTCGCCTGATACTTTGAACAACTCAGCAGATAGTCCATCTTTGTTGGATTTCAGCCGTGATATTGCGGTTTTCACTTCTTCTAGGTCGGGTTCATGGAATTGTTGGCTATCATCGTGTCCGATGAAAGGCTCCTGTCTGACGGCTGTGTTTTGTTCGTCGTCGCCGTTATACAATCTACAGAAGTGGTCTTTCCAAATACCCAGCATTGACTGCGATTCTACTATGATGTTCCCTTGTTTATCTCTGCAGGCATCGGTTCTTGCTCGATGACCTTGAGCCAGCTATTTAACCTTTCGGTAAAACCTCCGAACTTCATTCCTGCTGTCGGCTCTCTCAACATCCTCGATCTGACGCTTCTCGTGCTCTCTCTTTTTTCTCCTGAGAAGCCGGCGTTCCTCTCCCCTCTTTCGCTCGTAGAGCTCACGAGCAGCTCTTGTCCTTCTATGCAGCGCCGCTTTGTATGCCTCCTGCTTGGCTGCATGGACCTGCCTGCATTCTTCGTCAAACCAGGGGTTTCGTTTTGGTGGCTGTGTGAAACCCAGCACATTAGATGCGGCATCTCTAACTGCTCTCTGGCAATGTTGCCACTGGTCTTCGATACTTGATGTTGATGTTTCCTCGTCAACTACGGCTAATAATTAAGTGTTTGGTCAGAGGAATGAAGGGTATCAATTAAGTTGTTGCCCATGTCAAGAATCCGCTCTATATTTGAAAATAAATACATGTCCTACAGCTATGTACGAGTTCATTTTTCTATTCTTTTTTGTATTGTATTCCCTCTAATTCATCGAATCTCATTAACTTCCAAATGAGTGCATTTATACTCAGTCATAATGAGATCGATTTAAAATCCCGACGACAGTCTGCACATCGGCAAGAATCATCAATTGCAAATGAGCCCTCTGAGACGGCCAAAAAATAGCCATACCGCACCATTCCTGTACAAAGTGCGCCAATTTCAATAAAGAACTCTTCTGAAAGTGCGGCATCAAAGTTCCTCAACTATAATGTACATGGAGGACATTCGCGCTTTGTCGGCCAATATCAAAAGGATCCGCTGTTATAATTTTTAATCGATTAGTTTCACATGGATATTGGCTAAAGCCAAAGCCAGAGCCAAAGATCGAAGACATAAACCGCTTGAATCGGAGCGCACAACCAAACAACACCAAAAGCAATGCACTCCAACTGTCGTTTAAAGGAAGACTAACAAAAAATAAACAAGAGGAAAGAACTTGCGTCAGCACTTTTGAAATACAAGACCATGCGCAGAAGTTATGAAAAATTAATAATAATGTCGAATCAATCGACTCCGATGAATTTGAATGCATTGCTTGGATTTTGAATACTCGGCTGTGGTGGCTGCCAGTGCCTTAGCCAGCTCGATGCAGCTTCGAGTAGAATACCTATTCGAAGAAGTGTGGTATAATCAATTTTGAAGCAGTAATGCAAAGGTGGAGCGCGCGTTCATTCATTTATTTGTAGCTTTAAGGCATTTTCATTCTATTTGAGAGGACTTAAGGATCCTAGAAAAAACAATAATCCCGGATCCAGAGTTGGTCTTGGTTAGCATATGTTTCTGAAATTCTAACAAGGCGCCGAATTCAAAATAATCCAAGGTATTGACTGAAAGATTCGATGAAAATTATCTTATTTCTGGACCAGTGTTGTTGATCTAACATGAGTGACATTCTCCAAGCTCTCGTCATGTTTGCACTCAGATAAAACTCAAAGCTCGTGCCGTTTTATACCTCTGAATAGCTGCCAAGGCCTAGGTATTCATAAAATTATGCACATATAACAAGATAACTTACCAACGAAATGTCATGTTTGAAACTCTGTTACCTTCAGGCCAACCCTGAGTGAGCAAAGACCACCCTCTTCGCTCCCTGTTCCTTCTTCAGACCCATGGCGCAGTTCGATATTGATTATCCTTTCAGTGTTAGAATAGTGCACTGGACAAATGTCGAAGCCGAAGCCGACGATGACGCTCTGTTTCAGAGTTCAAGACTTACTTCATGGCTGTAGTTGGAAATTGAAAACAAAACAAAAAAGTCTCGGAGCATCGTTGTTGTCATCAATGTTGCACAACTTTGACCATTGGCCGTCGGCTAAGTGCTTAATGTCAATCATAATGTACACGCATTTAATTCGATCCTTGTCCCCAAATAATTACTCGGTCATTTCATTTTGACTTGAGGCGTTAGTACTCCAATATCGTTCAACACAGAACCGTCCTCCATAAGGCACCTTTGGATTATGAACCATCTTTATTAACTCAGTTTTTTTTTTTTTTTACTGCGGTTGAGCGTAAAGAATAAAGTCAGTGAATGCCCTAGAGTATATTTCGCTGAAAGAAGGCATCGGAAATACCCCCTCCTGCGAGTTAGCGCTTTTAAATGGACGACTTTAAAGTGGCGTTGGTGGACCTTTCCAAACTGCATCGATTTCAAGATAGCATTGATTGAGTCTCATATTGCAAAATTATATAAGAACAAAAATTCGGCTGTATTGAGTTTATGACAAGGGTCGGGTACGAGAAAACAATAAAAATAAAACAATATCTTACCAAGTAAGATTATTCAAGTGCACTTGTATTTGAGCCCATAGGTTGCATTTCATTTTCTGTGTACTCAATTGGAGAGCCAAGATAAATTAATTCTACGACTATGTGTCGTTTGTTTTGCAATTCTAATTGAACATATCAACAAAAGAAATATCACCAGAGAATATCTGGTAAGCCGCAGGGCTATTAATATTCAATGTCGGTTGTTCGCAGATTGACACCGACTCAGATAATAAAATGATCTCGAAGGGGATTGTATTTTTTCTAAAGCAAAGTGGGGGGTGGTTTACAATATTCCGTCGTTTGGATGCAAAGAACAGCTGGAGGTGGTTCAAGTCCATTTGTACACTAAAAAAAACGCATCAATAATGTAAATGGCAATTGTGGTTGTCATGTTCTTGGTCTTTTTCTTGAAGAAAAATTACTATTATAAATAAAGCGAAAATAGAATGTTTTTCTGTTAATTTATTAATTATGTCTTAACTGCTACGGTTTAAATAAAATTTGGTACAGAAATGGTTCAGAAGGAGCAAACATAAGGTGTCTTACTTACTAACATATGGTGGCGCTACAGTCCAGGTCGGACAAGGGCCTCACCCAACAAACTTCTCCAGCCAGCTCGGTCCATGTCTCTGCACCATACACGAGGACCGGGATGATGAGGGTTTTGTAGAATGTCACTTTAGTTGCTCCGGAGAGGACTTTACTACTCAATTGCCTTCTAAGTCCAAAGAAGCAACGATTGGCAAGAGTGATTCTTCGTTTGATTTCAGCGCTGGTGTTGATGTCTGAGTTGATAGCGGATCCCATATAGAAAAAGTCCCTAATTACCTAGAAGTTAAATCTGTCTATCTTGACGTTTGCTCCAAGACGTCGATGTTGGTAGTCCTTTCTTGCCGACAGCATTAACTTGGTCTTGCCCTCGTTATATGCTTGACCCATCTTCCTGGCTTCCGTCTCAAGGCTCACAAACGCTCCACTGACATCACGCTCTGTTCTTCCAATTATGTCAATTTCGTCTGCATATCCTAGTAGCTGGATGGACTTTTGAAAGATTGTGCCTATGGTGTTGACATTGGAGCTTTGCACAATCTTTTCAAGAATGATGTTGAAGAAACCGCATGACAACGCATCGCCTTGTCTAAAACCTTTTTTGCCATCAAAAGCGTCCGTTAGGTTTTTTTCCGACCATGATCGAACAGCGTGAATTTTCCATTGTCATCTTACCCAAACGGATGAGTTTTTTCTGGGATGCCAAAACTAGACATTGCTCTATATAGTTGGTCTATATAGACGCTGTCATACGCGGTCTTGAAATCGATGAAAAGATGGTAGGTATCGATTTGAAGTTCCTGGGTCTTCTCCAAGATCTGCCGTAGGGTGAATATTTGATCGATGGTGGACTTTTCGGTTCTGAAGCCACACTGATAAGGAACTACCAGGTTTTTGACAAAGTCCTTCAAACGTTCACACAGCACGGCAGACAAGATCTTATAGGCGATGTTAAGGAGACTTATACCTCTGTAGCTGGTGCAGTTCAAGGGATCTCTTTTTTTGAGGATCGGGCATACGATGCTGAGATTTTGTAGATGAGGTGGTGCATGCTCCTAACCAAATCATCTCTAGCTGCTGTGTACAGTTCGGCGGCTAGCCCGTCTGTTCCAGCGGCTTTGTTCGACTTAAGTTTAGATATCGCTATCTTCACTTCGTCTATGTCGCACTCTTCTGCACCCAAATTGAATGGTTCTGTATTGCTGACAGAGATTTGGTCGTCAACGCCATTATACAGCTTTGAAAAGTGGTTTTTCCATATCCTCAGCACTGACTGCGGTTCTACTACGATGTTCCGAGGCTTCAGTTCGGGGTGTATAAGCCCTCGACGTTTGTTTCACCGCTTTGTAGAACTTTTGAACCTCGTTCCTGTTGTGACATCCCTCTATCTCCTCGATCGCATGGCTTCTCATGCTCCCTTTTTTTCTTTCTGAGAAGTTTATGGTCCTCTCTCCTTTCTGCTCGTAGAGTTCACGAGCTGCTCGTGTCCTTCTTTGCAGCGCCGCCTTGTATGCCTCTTGTTTAGTTGTATGTGCTCGCCCACTCATCGTCAAACCAAGGATTTCGTTGTGGTGGCCCTGTAAGCCCTAGCACTTCAGAGGCGGCATCTCTGATGGCTGCTTGGCAGTGTTGTCACTGGTATATTTTGTGCTGGCAGCAAAGGACTTCTGAGGAGACTTTCGGAGACACGATCGTAAAAGGATCTTGCAATCTCTTGCGATTGTAGCCGTTTGACGTCGAATTTCCTCCTAGCATTTTTGCGTCTTGGCCTTGATCGGGATATCCGCATTCGTACCTTGGCTACAAAAAGGTAGTGGTCCGAATCGATGTTGACACCTCGGAATGTGCGGACATTTTGCATCCTAGAGAAGTGTCGTGCGTCAATCGCAATTTGATCAATCTGGTTGACGGTTGATTGGTCAGGAGATTTCCATGTTCCCTTGTGGATATCGAGATGTGGGAATCGCGTACTTGCTACCATTACGTCTCGCCCCGCAGCGATGTCGATTAGCCTAAATCCGTTATCGGAGGTGGTGTCGTCAATAAAAAACAGAATACAATATCATCAATGGATCGCGACTGTGTTCCGGAATATAATAGTAGCAATTCAGATGATCTAATTTACCTACAGTTTGCTGATGGTGCGGCTGGGGGTTGAAAATGTTCGAGAAGAAACTGAAATTTCAGCTTTAACAGAACATATGAAGCACAGTACAAATAGAGGGTTTTCCAAAAAGAGGTGTTATTTTGAATAGCCCGCTTTTTTCGGTAGTTGTCACTTTTGATTTTTGAAGCATTTCTGACATTTGACAAGTAGAAACAACGCCATTAATAAAAATGGAACGAAACACGTTTCAACAATGCATCGAAATTATTAAAATTCACTATAAAAATGGTGAAAATTTGGCAGCGACGCACGGTTCGTAAAACTGAAACATTTTTGGGTCGTCGTGAAGCACCTTGTCGGACCGCTATACAGAAATTGGTGGACAAATTCGAGCTGTTGGGAGAAGTTATTGATATGAAGAGTAAAACCCGTGCACGTCGCTCAAGAACAACTGAGAATATTTCTGTTGTAGCCTAAAGTGTTGAAGAAAACCCAGGTCTGTCCATTCCTCGTCGTTCTTTGGAATTAGGCCATAACGACTTGGGTCTTAAGGCTTATAAAGTTCAGTTAACACCAGAACTCAAGCCGGCTGATCACCAACAACGTCGTGTCTTTGCTTATTGGGTGCTTGAATTGCATGAAAATGATCCAGAATTTCATCGAAAAATCATCTTGACTTATGAGACCCATTTCCACCTCGGAGGCTACGTCAATAAGCAAAACTGTCGCATCTGGGACTCGGAAAACCCAGGAGTTATTGTTGAAAAGCCTCTCCATCCTCAAAGCGTGTCTGTTTGGTGCGGTTTATGGTCCGGCGGGATCATTGGACCTTACTTTTTCGAAAATGAGGCTGGAGCAACAGTTACGGCGCTATCGAGAGATTATTATTGATTTTTCATGGCTGGAATTAGATGATATTGATCTGGACAACGTTTACTTTCAACAACACGGCGCTACGTGCCACACAAGCAATGAAACCATCGATCTTTTACGGGAAAAGTTTCCGGACCGTGTTATCTCCCGAAGAGGTGGTCACAATTGGCCACCGAGAGCCGATTCAAGACATCAAAGATGGAATTCGTAAGGCTATCGAGGACAAAGGGAAGCGTGGTTGTGGCGGCCATTTGGCTGATGTTCTGTTTCATTATTAACGGCATACTTTCCTCTTTATAATGAAATAAGCATCCGATCATGTATCTCAAAAAATTCCATTTTTCTTTGAATATCAAAATAACACCTCTTATTGGAAAACCCTTTACTACAACAACTAAACTACAGGTATATATGGTATTAACTAGATTTTCAAAAGCAACAAGCCTTGAGATCTCTTGTCCTCTTGTATATTAAAACAACGTACATACTCGCAAAATCCTTAGAATAAAACGATAATCATTGAAGCGGGAGCTTACATTGGAACAACAAACAAATTATAATATTTTTAACGGAATTTTTCAAAAGAAAAATGTCGCATTTCAAATAAAAATGCGACTTATTTTTCTGTCAGTGCACTTTGAAGCTTGCAATTAAAAACATTATCACTGACTGCCATTTTATCTGATTGAATTGCCGATTTCGTTTTGTACGGACTTGAATATTTATTTATGTAACGGCGAACAGCACATTACAAATTCATTTACTATATTTATTGAGTGCCGAGTTTTGATATTTATGTAAAATCGTTTACTAATTTATCTTGTGGTATTTAGTCAGAAAATAAAAGCTTAATAGAGCCTTTACTTTGCTGAGGAAGGTTAGAGAAAGGGCGTGCGTTGGTAATGCAAATGTAATGTTAAAAATTTGTTTTTGAAAGTAAAGTTCTTGGAAAAATAATTGTTCTGTCTTTGATTTTTTTTTCAATGGAAATCGGTGTATTTTAAATTATGACCAAAGAAGATCGTAACTAGAAATATTGACATTGACTTCACAATACTTCGCACATAAATGTAACGAACTACAGACACATAGCAGCACTGGTTACTGAGACCATCGGTTGGTAACTAGAAATATTAAATAAGTCATTTCCTAAATTTAACTTTTCTACAACGAAAATCAAATAAATTAATAATTTAAACTGTTACTTTGTTTGTACAATTCTCTGGGAGACACAACATTTAGAAAATTAGATTTCAAAACCAATGATCCTTTGGAGTGGCCCCCGTCGCTCGCGTCGTTGACCTTAGCTAGCAACCAGCGAGCGTTTTGTTCTAATGTTCACACACTATGTGCTATGTGTTGCTGGATCCGGGTATTACCCAGAAATAATTCAAATAAATGCAAAATCGTATGCAGTGGTGTTGTGAGAATGCTGAATTATTGTAATGAGATGTCTTGTAACCGACCTATGCAAATTCAAGACCGCTTCCTCTCTTTCGGACAGTTTGTCGCGTCTCGTTGTTTTTCCAGGATCAATCTGTATGATTCATGCAGTTCAGTAGTCGTTCCGAACAACATAACGTGCGCAGATTGTATACCTATGTACATATATTGAAAGGAGAAGAACAAAAAAACCAAAGCAGTCTGGCAGCAACGGCGCACAGGCAAAAGATCGAGAAAACGTAAATTTCCATGAGTTCATAGGGCACACATTTTCCATAATGTCATCCAAGTGGCTCTATGGTATTTTAGTGGCCCACCACTCCAAACTCCAACCCTGAAGCACTTTTAGTGTCTGTCTCCAAAATATGAACACCCGGAGAGGGAGAGTGTAGCTATGGTATACATAAGGCTGGTCTGGGCGACAAAATGTAGGCACCCAGCATTCTCAATATTTAGATATGTGTCCCGTTTAGTAGACTTTTATGCTTGAGGAAATATAAGGGGAAAGTATTGGTCTGTAAAAAAAAAAAACTTCTTGCCTTTATTCCCTTAATCAATGACAGATTGCTAAGTCAAATGCATAGCTATAATGTTGACTGCCTCTTTATAGCGACTTGGAGAATAGCGTCCTTTCCATTGTCAAATAAACTAATCAAAGAACTTTTGAAGCGGGTTAAAGGATTTTCATATAGATTTTGCAGGTCTATTCTTCTACATCACAAAGCACTTAGCAGTACTGCGTTGATCAGAGTCTTGCATCTTACGTCTGAATCTGAATTGCCTTCATAGCCCTCGCGCCGCGCCGTGAGGAATTCTGAATTTTATCCTATAATCGGTGTAAGTGTTAACAGCAAATGCGCAAGCGCAAGCAAGACGATTTCCTTAAAGACTTGAGGGTAGGTATAGGTAGTTGACTTGACAATTGTGAGATTGTGACAATCTTGTCATATAGTCCTCGGTGTCTATCTCTTGTTTTAAGATGTCAGAAACTTTATTTTCGCCTTATTGACTATACAAGAATAAGGTCCATTTCGACGTTAAGGTTTATAGGTTTAGCCCGAGCAGTGGAATGAATTTTGAAGGATAGTACCTCCAATTCGTTAATCTACATTATTGTAATGTGTACATACTAAGATGTGTATACACTATTTATCTCTATCACTCTAATATTGTTTTATAGCTGAACAGTTACGCAGCAAAAGCTTTATTTGTAGTTGATAGTAATTGTGTATATACTCTGTAGAGTTTCCCCTAGTGGTTAAGAGGAGAACTTCATTAAGCATCGTGAAGAACCTAGTAGTTTCTCGAACCTATTTAAGTTATTTAAATAGCCCCTTGGTGGCGAGGTAAATTAGATTGTTTGTGAACTGCTATAAAGTTAGGGCACTGTGGTTGGAAATAATAATTGAAAGTGTTGAATAAATAAGTTCGTGTGAACGTTTGAAACTCTTCGTCAACAACCTGGTATGTCCTTATCAGTGTGGCTTCAGACCCGGAAAGTCCACCATCGATCAAATCTTCACCCTACGGCAGATCTTGGAGAAGACCCATGAACTTCAACACGATACCTACCATCTTTTCATCGATTTCAAGGCCGCGTATGACAGCGTCTATATAGACAAGCTATATAGAGCAATGTCTAGTTTTGGCATCCCAGAAAAAACTCATCCGGCTGTGTAAGATGACAATGGAAAATTCATGCTGTTCGATCATGGTCGGAAAAAAACCTAACAGACGCTTTTGATGGCAAAAAAGGTTTTAGACAAGGCGATGCGTTGTCATGCGGTTTCTTCAACATCATTCTTGAAAAGATTGTGCAAAGCTCCAATGTCAACACCAGAGGCACAATCTTTCAAAAGTCCGTCCAGCTACTGGGATACGCAGACGACATTGACATAATTGGAAGAACACAGCGTGATGTCAGTGGAGCGTTTGTGAGCCTGGAGACGGAGACCAGGAAGATGTGTCTAGCGGTTCACGAGGACAATACCGAGTTAATGCTGTCGACAAGAAAGAACTACCAACATCGACGTCTTGGAGCAAACGTCAACATAGACAGATTAAACTTCGAGGTGGTTAAGGACTTTGTCTACCTCCCAGCAAACATTTTCATTCAGAAATGAATCACAATAAAATCAAAAAAGTGAACAAATCGACCGAAAAAGAATACAGAAAAGAATCATTTTGAGTTCTTTTACCTGGGCTCTTAGACACCAATTTGAATCATTAAAGGGAATCATTTAGGATTTTAAAAGTCTTCATTTAAATGAACGTATATAATGTTCTATATATTCATTTAAATGATTACTTCATGAACCTTTTCTGAATCATAAAAATGATTCCATTATGATTAATTAAAATGAAGGTATATACTCAGAATTCCCTCACTTAAATGAATTATATTGGAATCATTTTTATGATTCAAAAAAGGTTCAAGAAGTAATCATTTAAATGAATGTATAGAACATTATACATATACGTTCATTTAAATGAAGAATTTTAAAATCCTAAATGATTCACTTTAATGATTCAAATCAGTGTCCAAGAGCCCAGGTAAAAGAACTCAAAATGAATCATAAATGAGTTTTTTTTTAATCAATTAAAGAAGTTAAAATTTTTGCTGACACGGTGCAAGAAAATGTTTTCCCAACATTTTAAGAAACTTTTTGTTTACTTTTTTCTTAATTTCAGACACTTTAATCAAATCTCTAATCAAAATTAAAACGTCATAATGTTTAGTTATATTTTTATATTTGACTTCATTTCAGAAAAAAAGAAAAAGAATCCGTTTCATACGAACAATAACATATTATACAAAACTTATTAAATTCATTAATTGTTTAATACATAATTAAAAAAAAGAAATAATTAAATATGTATGTTAAATACCTATATTTGTTGTTTTTTTTTTTATTTTATTCTTTTGTTTTAAAGAAAAGGCATTCATAGGAACATAAAATAACGGAAAACTTTTTAATACATTGAAATTCATTATTTTTTTAAAACATCAATAAATAAAAAATTCTATAAGTATTACAAAAAATAAACATACATAGGTACATGATAGTTTTTTTTTTTTTTGATTTTATGCTTTTGTTCGAAAGACAAGACGCAGACGTAGGAACACTCTCACGGAAAACTTATTTAAAAATTCATTAAAAATAGCATACTTATGCTGTTAATTTTTCAATTTAATTCTTTCGTTGGCATATTGAAAGAAACGCATTGAAACTTGGTCAAAATAATCTTCTGTTTGGCCATAGCTGGCATGAAAAGCATCTGTAAAAATAAAATGGAATTACGTTTTTTTTTTTATTTCCTTTTCTTTTAATATTCATACCTCGCAGGGCACCTAAGGTTCACAATGCCTTTGCACACCTTTATGCTGGCGTGCCTCGCCACGAAAACTCTCTTGCCACAATATCATCAAAAAATTTTCGTAAATTATTTTTAATAAACTTTTTTGGGTCTATATTACGCCCGAATTGCACAAAGGCAGCTTTCTGAAAAAGAGGAAACAAAAATTGTAAACACGGGGACTTAGAACGTCTTTTTTAAAAATAAGAAACTTCTGTAAATTACAAAAAATACGCTTGAAACAGAGACACTTTGTTCAGGGGCACTTTGTTCAGGGGCACTTTGTTCAGGGGCAATTTGTTCAGGGGCACTTTGTTCAGGGGCACTTCGTTTAGGGGCACTTTGATCAGGGGCATTTTGAGCTATTGTCATCTTAATCGTTTCATTTTAATTTAAGCCAATTTTTTTCCCCTAAAGTTAATGTTGTACTTACTGTTTGTTTATTTACTATTTGCTGCCACTTATTTAATTTTTTTTTTTTTTGTATTTATTTAGTTATCAATAATTATTATATTACCAAAGTTTGCGTTTCTTAATGTTTATGTTTATCACTAGTTTTCTGCTTCAACTTTCAAAATGATTTCAAATATTACACTTATAGTTAGTTTTCAGTTCTCTTCACTTTTTAATTATTGATTTAGATATTTTTATTTAACTCTTTTATAAATTATTTGCACTGTTTGTCATTTAGCTCTGACCACATCAAAAACTTTTGCCAAATGATAATTCACGATTTCACGTTCAAAACGATAAACGAAACTTTTGTCGCGACAATGACCCGTTATCCTTACTTCTTTGTAAGGAAAATAAATAAGGGCGAACAAAAAAATCCTCATACGGATACACAAAGATTCAAGAAAATGAGCGAAAACTGATAATGCACAAACGTTTGCCTATGTAAGAAGAATAAATAAAGGACAAAAAAAACTTTTGCATAGAAAGATCCACCAACAAGATCTTGTATACACTCAACTCACATTTGTGAAGAAAAAACAATGAAAAATGAATTTTTTTTTCGTTTTGTTTAATTTTTTCGAATCTTTGTGTATCCTTATGAGAATTTTTTAGTTTGCCCTTATTTATCAAATCTCTCACCATGTCCCCCGTAAAAATGTGAAGGATCTTTCTGTACATTTATAATTCATTCACAAAACTGAATGTTTTATGAACATTGTTCTTCATTTTTTGTGAACAAAATCTGAACATTCACAAAAATGTTTGCTGGGCTGGGATCCGCTTTCAACTCAGACAACAACACAAGCGCTGAAATCAAACGAAGATTCACTCTTGCCAATCGCTGTTTTTTTTGGACTTAGAAGGCAATTTATAAGTAAAGTCCTCTCCCAAGCAACTAAAGTGACACTTTACAAAACCCTCATCATCCCGGTCCTCATGTATGGTGCAGAGACATGGACTATGACAACATCTGATGAAAACGCTTTGGGCTGCCTTGAGAAAAGAACTGTTCGAGTGATTTTGGGTCCTGTCTGCGTTAATGGATCATGGAGACGAAGATTCAACAAGGAACTGTACGAGCTGTACAGCGACACTGACCTAGCAAGAAAACTAAAGGACCAACGAAACGACTTAGATGGTTGGGTCATGTTGAGCGAATGGAAAATAATGCTCCGGCCCGTAGTCTTCGAATCCGACCCGGAAGGACGTCGCAGAAGAGGAAGACCGCGACTCCGGTGGAGCACACAGGTGGTAGAGGACCTGACCTGGGCTGTAGCGCCGCCATAAGTAATATTATATATTCAGACTGTAAAAAAAAGTGGTTGTCGTTGGTGCACTATAAACTTACTGGAGACTTCATTGAACTGTTAAACTATTTCCTCTTTCAAAAGCTTGGTGCTTAGGTAAACGTCAGTAAAATAACGCGACCCAGCTGGTGCAATAAGTTCTTGTACATGTGTCCCACAAAGACACTATTGTGGAAGCATTCTGATATTGCACACTTCATAGAAGCCAAGGCGCAACAGCACAGGTCTAAAAAATTCACATCTTATGCTTTGCGTTTGATTTTTCATACACGAAGCGTAATACAGAGTCTCTTTCTCTAGATGCTAAATATCAAGCAATAGTTCGCATTGACCAAAAACCAGAAGAACGAGGAGACCATCATGTCGACCGTCCCGTGGTCCCGTCCAGGCCATCTGAATAGTGTGATGATACCAAACATTCCCAGAAATATTGGTGTAGGTCACAATAAGATTACATGCTGTGCATCTCATTGTATGCAAAACAGGACATGGGGTTGAGCTGCTATATTTTCGTTTGTTTTTCCAAATTTTTTGTTCTGTTCCCTGTTACTGTTGGTCTTTTCAATCGGGCATTTCTGTGTGTCTTTTTTTTGTTTTGTGTAACTCCTTCACGTAAGGCACATATTGCACACAAAAATGCAAAAGAAAGGGAATGGGAACTCTTCTTAAATACACTAAATACAAGGCCAATAATATAATACGAACAAACTTCTTTAAAAAAGAGAAATACACCTTGTTTTTTCTGCTTAAACGCATTCATTGCGAAGGCACGAAATTTTTCAAATAGCCTTGAGCTTGAGAGCCCAGACGTTGCCATCGCACATATCTGGAATAAAATTGTTTTTATACTCCGATGGCATGTGGCTATGGGACATGAATGTTGCTTCCATATCGTATTGCATTTGTTTGCTAATAAGTTCAAAACCAATCGATGATAGTGTTTTCTTGATCTAACTCTTGAAATGATTATGGGAATGTTAAGTGCATTTGTTGTTTGGATTCTCAAGAACAAGAAAAAAAAAGGACTAAAGCAGGTGTGAACATTTTGTAGGGAATCGGTTCCTCAAGAAGCACAAGTTAATTTGCTTGGAAATAATGAAAACTCAGCAAGGATAAATTAGATATTCTGACACAAAACTGTAAGGAATTTTAAATACCACACATAATGTCAGCAGCTCTTTTAAGTTACCGTTTACAATACATGATGCAGCGCCGAAATAATTTTCAATACATACGCTTAAATGTCTACCTAATGAAAGATAGAACTTAAATTCATAGTTCGTTTACAAATTAACTCTTACTTTCAAAACCGTAAATCTAAAAAAACAAGTAGCAAAAATGCATAACAGGTAAAGAGCATTGAGCGAAATAGATACTTACTTACCTACTTATGATGGCGCTACAGTCCAGGTCAGACCACGGGCTCATCCAACAAACGTCTCCAGCCAGCTCGGTCCCTACACTGAACCAAATTTGGTAGTTATATTGAAGAAAAAGCATGAAGATTTGAGGAAAGGGTGATCAATATACGGTCAACACCTCCTATCCGTTGATTGGAAGAATATATTGTCTTATTGACGATTTTTTGTCAATTTGAAGAAATGAATAAAAATTTTCGTTGCAATGTTAAATTAACAATATTTTGTCAAATTGAATATTATAAATGAGTAATATTTCTTCAATTTAACTAAAAATTTTATTCATTTTGAATAAATATTCTTCAAGTTGAGAAAGAAAGGAAATCATTTTAACACCCATTTCTTCATAATGAAGAAACATTCTTCCTTTTGACGGATCAAGTTTCTTAAATTGATGAATATTTCTTCATATCAACGCTTAAATTTCTTTGTATTGAAGAAAATTTGTTACTTTAGCAAGATTGTTTTATTCAAATTGAAGACAAATATCTTCAAACAGAAATTATATAAATTGTTGAATCGACAAATATTCTAGCAGAATGAAATTAATCCTTCAAATTGCTGAAAAAAGATTTGAAGATTTATAACGAATATTCGAATCATTATATAAATTTTAGTTGATGGTCCTTTAAAATGCTAATAACTTAAGGAAACAACTAGTGTTAAAAAAAAGTAATATGATTTTATTTGTTCTATTATGACAATACTGAAATAAAGCTTTTTTGTTAAAATATCTTATAAGTGAGTTTACTTTTGGATAGTTTTAATCATTAAAAGATAGTTCCAATTATATAAACAAAAATTTAATATAGAGTTTTATACTAATCTTGATATCTTCAAGAAGTTTTATAAATTTTATATCAATCGATTGTTGAAATAATTGATTTTGCTTATACTCTTTACCATAAAAAAAATACAACTTGTATGCCCTCAGTGTCAAATCCATTCCAATGATTAAACGTTTTTCTTTGTCACAAGCGGCTATATTTGGTCCAATTTAAAAAACTGCCCTGGGATTCGCTAGTAAATAAACTGATACAAGAAAAGGTTGCAGACAATATTAACCACGGAAACGCCAATCTAAAAAAAAAAAAAAATTAAATAAGAGAATCAAATCTTCTTAAACGTTAAGGAAGGATGAAAGAAATTCCAAAATTGATATTAATACTTTTAACTACTCAATTATTGCAAGTTAACTTACTTTCTTTAAAAATCATTTCACAATCGAGATCGCTTTAGATTTAGTTGGACTAGTATAATTTATTTTGTCTTCAAAATTTTACTGAAAAATCATCTTAACAGAGACAGAATTGCAGCAGGCTTATCTAGGAAGATATCTGAAAACGTCTGTAAAAAAATTTCAAAAACATATGAAACGTATTTTAAACTTAAAAAGGCGAAGTAAAAGAAAAACAAACTTTTGTTCCAAAGTTGAAAAAAAAATTTTGAATAAAAGCAAAAACGTAGCAAAATCTTGTCACAACCTTCTATTTCATGATTTAAGAAAATGGTTTCTGTTTTCACGAACAAGGACTTAAGGTTTTAATAGTTTGTTTATCTTTCGTTGTATTTGTGTTATGATTGTAAAAATACATTCGTTTACTTACATATTGATTTAAGTTAGTACATTTTCACTTTTTTGTATTTAATTCTTTTATTTTACATTTTTTGCACAATAACTTTTCACGTGTATTCTCTAGCACTTCACTTACAATAATACAAATATTCAAAAAATAAAAAAGGTTAGAAAAAATAATGAAGAAAATTCTTCAAATTGAATGGATTCATCAATCTGATGAAATCACTTTCTTTAATTTGAAAAATATTTCTTCAATATGACGAAAAATGGGAATTTCTATGAAAATTCTTCGTTTTGAAGAAATTTTATCAACTTGAATAAAACATATTCCTATATTTGAATACATTTATTTACTTTGACGAAAAATTCTATGGAAAATCCGTTATTATAACCAGTTATATGGCATGTGCGTTATGTCTTGCGTTTTGAAGAAATTTTCTTCATTATGACTACAAATTTCGTCAGTTTGAATAAATAATTCTTCAAATTTTAACAAAATATTTTCGTCAATATGACTTACGTGATTTGGTTCAGTGTAGCTACCTGCCTCCATTTTCGCACGCCAAGTTGGTCTTCCTCTCCTGCGACGTCCTTTCCAGGTTGGATTCAAAAGCTCTTCGAGCCGGAGCATTGCTTTTCATTCGCTCTACATGTCGCAATGTATGATGTTGATGTTCGAAGGGTTGACTTGACACGTGTATTCAAGTGGACACAAGCGTTCACTGAAACCTCTGTCTATCAACTCCTACTCTCCACCTCCTCGAGGTGAATATCGGGTACCCAGTACCTTCAACCGAAGATTGGGTTCCAACCTCAGTGGGAAGTTGTTGGGGGCAGCAATGATTGGATATTTTAACGCTAAGCTAAGCTAAGCTAAGAGGAAATCTTCGGTGCGGGGCGAGACGTAATAGTAGCAAGTACGGAATTCCCTCATCTCGATATCCACAAGGAAACATGGAAATCTCTTTAGTATGCAAGATGTCCGCACATTCCTAGGTGCCAACATCGACTCGGACCACTACCTTGTTGTAGCCAAGGTACGAATGCGGATATCCCGATCAAGGCCAACATGCGAAAATGCTAGGAGGAAATTCGACGTAAAACGGCTACAATCGCAAGAGATTGCAAGATCCTTTTACGATCGTGTCTCCGAAAATCTCCTCAGAAGTCCATTGCTGTCAGCACAAAATATAGAAAACCAGTGGCAACACTGCCAAGCAGCCATCAGAGATGCCGCCTCTGAAGTGCTAGGGCTTAAACGGCCACCACAACGAAACACCTGGTTTGACGATGAGTGCCGGCAAGCAAATACAGCTTAACAAGAGGCATACAAAGCGGCGCTGCAAAGAAGGACACGGCAACTCGTGAGCTCTACGAGCAGAAAAGGAGAGGAGCATAAACTTCTCAGAAAGAAAAAAAGGGAGCATGAGAAGCGCGCGATCGAGGAGATAGAGGGATGTCACAACAGGAGCGAGGTTCGAAAGTTCTAAAAAAAAGGTGAAACTAACCTCCAGGGCTTATACACCCCGAACTGAAGCCTGTAGAGACCATCATGGGAACATCGTAGTAGAACCGCTCCAAGACGTCGATGTTGGCTGTCCTTTCTTGTCGACAGCATTAACTTGGTCTTGCTCTCGTTAACCGCTAGACCTATCTTCCTGGCCTCCGTCTCAAGGCTCACAAACGCTGCGTATCCTAGTAGCTGGACGGAAATTTGAAAGATTGTGCCTCTGGTGTTTACATTGGAGCTTTGCACAGTCTTTTCAAGAATGATGTTGAAGAAATCGCATGAAAGCGCATCGCCTTGTCTAAAACCTTTTTTGACGTCAAAAGCGTCCGATAGGTTTTTTCCACCATGATGGAACAGCGTGAATTTTCCATTGTCATCTTATTGTCATCTTACACAGACGGATGAGTTTTTCTGGGATGCCAAAACTTGACATTGCTCTATATGGTTGGTCTCTATAGACGCTGTCATACGCGGCCTTGAAATCGATGAAAAGGTGGTAGGTATCGATTTGAAGTTCCTGGGTCTTCTCCAAGATCTGCCACAGGGTTAATATTTTCGATGTTTGACCTTTCCAAGTCTGAAACCACACTGATAAGGACCTATCAGGTTGTTGGTAGGTATCGATTTGAAGTTCCTGGGTCTTCTCCAAGATCTGCCACAGGGTTAATATTTTCGATGTTTGACCTTTCCAAGTCTGAAGCCACACTGATAAGGACCTATCAGGTTGTTGACCAAGGGCTTCAAACGTTTTCATAGGACGGCAGACAAGATCTTGTTGCCGATGTTAAGGAGACTTATACCTCTGTAGTTGGTGTAGTTCAGTGGATCTCCTTTCTTGAGGATCGGGCATACGATGCTGAGATTTTGCAGATGAGCTGGTGCATGCTCCTAACCAAATCATCTACAGCTGCTTTGTACAGTTCGGCGGCTAGCCCGTCTGCTCCAGCGACTTTGTTCGATTTTATTTTAGATATCGCTATCTTCACTTCGTCCATGTTGGGTGGGTGGAATTGTTGGCCTTCTGCACGTAAATTGAATGGTTCTTTATTGCTGACGGAGTTTTGGTCGTCATCGCCATTGTACAGCTTGGAAAAGTGGTCTTTCCATATCCTCAGCACTCTCTGAGCGAAATAGATAAATAGCCAAAAAAAAAAGATGTGAATGATAAGAGACCTAAAATTATCAATAGCTCAGAAGCCAAAAATTACAGAAACCGAGATGCCAGAAAACCAGAAACCAAAAAACTAAAAATTCGGAAAAACAGCAGTTAATAATTCTTTAACTTTGTTGGGAAAATTTAAGCACTTTGAATATGTTTCTAAAATTTTAACATTTCATCGAGATGCGTCTTGTGAGTTATCAGTCCACTGTGTGACCGTCCTGAAGTTTTTTGAAAAAAAGGCATACATCAAAGTTCAATTATTTAAGAGAATGGAAGACTTTATAAATAGCGAACCTCGAATCTATAACGATTCCTACACCACAACAATATCTTTAGGTCAGATACACACATGCATAATGAAGTTGAAATATTTCTAAATTAATTTGGCCTCTTGTTTAGTAAACTTTAGAACCTAATTCCAATAAAAACGTGTGTCCACATTCTGTTTACAACGCCATTAGTAACAATTTCCAACTTCAATCACTCATGATGCACTTCCATTCATTGTGAAAAGGAACAATACATCCCATACCACCTGGATCGATTTAAACACAAATTACACAGGATAAACACTGCACTTGGTTTTGAGGAAGCTCAAATGATCTAAATATATAAATTTAAACATATATAGATACATGGAAGGCGTTCAAGCTCTAAACTAAATGACCCTCATTCTACTTAAGTTTCACTTACAAAAAACCAACTGTTAATCGCCGGCATATTTCATTTTAAATTTACTTTCTGCCTTGAAGAACTGCTGCCTTGGCAAAAAAAGAGCGAGAGAACGCCTCCATCTCCGGCGATCATATATGAGGAGGCATTAAATGCCAACAAATCATTAAGCCAGCCAACAACATCTTCTCTTGATATTCGTCGTTGACTCGTCTTCTACCGTCCCGTCGCATCGCGATCGGTCGTTTGCAGTTCAGTCGATTAGTTCAGACACACTCAGTTCAGCAAGGAATTATCATAGGGATATTCTTTTCGCCTTCGTCGCTCGTCGAGCTACTAATCTCCTGATGATATACTGCAGCCAGAGCGATGATAAGTGTAGGAATACGGAATTTTGGAACATTCAACAACTTGATGTCATACACATGTCAATGACGTCGCAGTCATCACTTATATCAACCGATTCTTTCTTTGGAAGTTATTTTTATCAAACCTCCTGGAAAGTGACAGGATTAAAATATCTCTATATATGTAATACCATTGCAAATATCAGTTTTCACTAAGAGCAGCTTTGTCTGATCCTCTAATGGTTTCCAGTTCCCATGGTTTGATATTGCTTTAGCGTATGGAGTTGGTGTCGGACCTGTGGAGCTCACTGCAATGAATTTAACAAGAAATTGCTTTCGGTCTGCTCTGGATATTTTACCAAATGATTTTGTTCACTTACCAAAGCTGGGCGGTGGATGTTCACATGAACAAATCGACTAGCATTATGACAGGGATGTTATATTGTTTTATTTTGCTCAATTTCATATGAGCTTATTTAAAAAACTTGCAAACAAAGAAAAAAATGAACATTTTGAGAAAAACGAGCGTAATTAAGAAATGCGTGCGTATAGTGCGGTTATAACGTGTGGAATCATTTTATTTTCCTTTTCTTTTTCTTCTTCTTCTTGTTATTTTTATATTTCAAAATTTAATATGGGCCAATGGGCGGGATATTTGAATTTTAAACCAGTCAATTTTAGTTCACAATAGTAGCTAAATTTAAGCAGATACAATAATTTAAATTTGAAGTTTATTTCGCTATTTTATATAATTCAAAATTCAATTCATTTTTAAGCAAAATTCATATTTGAGGAAACACCGGCCACGTTGAAAGGTTATAGGCTTCAAGATTCTTCATCGGGAAGTAGGGCCAGTTTCACGATAGTGCGTCTGAGCACGCCGTTGGACATTTTGACGTCGGCGGCCCTGACCTTGCCACCCAGCCCTTCGACGACCCTTATAACTTGTCCTGTTTTCCACCGCTGAGGTAGTGAGTTGTCCTCGTGGATAAGAACTAGTTTGCCCACGGCGAGATTGGGCTGCTCCTGTACCCACTTGGATCGCGCTTGTAAGCCAAGCCTTGGACCACTTCTGCCAGAACTGCTGCTTGAGCCAGCACAGAAGCTGCCATCTTTTGAAGCAGCGCGTTTGCTCTTCCGGCACTGGTTCTGGGGGCAGCGATCGTAAGCTGCTGCCTATTAGAAGATGCGCTGGGGTGAGGGCTTCTCCGTCGTAGGGGTCGGCGGCGCTTAGCGGTGTGATTGGTCTTGAATTGAGGATTCCATCGACTTCGATTACCACGGTGAGAAGCTCTTCTGTTGTGAGCAGTGTGTTGCCTACAACTCGTTTCCCAGTTCCTTTTCTTCTTCAGCTTTCGTTGGATCAATGTAGGCCCGACGCTCGACTTCCTTAATTTTTGCCTCGACCTCACTCAACAAGGTCTTAATATCAGGAGTTCTGTGTTCAGACATTGCCTTCTCGTAGAAAGTCTTTGCTTGTTTGTAGTCCTCCAACTTTCGATAGGAATTGCCATTTTGCGACAAGGCCATGGCGATAAGTTTGAAATCAGCTTGATTCTCGCGGCCAACGTCGATGCCTTTCTCGCACTGTTTAATGCATTCGTTGTAATTCTTCTGTTCAAAATAGAAGGCTGCGATGTTGTTGTATAATGTGATATCGGTTGGATCGATTTCGAGAGCCTTATGATAGTATCTGAGAGCATTTTTAAAGTCTTTCTCTTATAGTAGTTGTTGCCAGTGTCCTTTTCTTTCTTTGCGAAGTACTTTTGCGTTCTTCTTCGGTCATGTCCTCGAGTTTGGGTTCCGCCGGCTTTGGTGGCTCCTTGGGTTTTTGTTCTTGTTTCGGCCTGGGCGGATGGACGTTTATAGGAGTTGACATTTTGTCTGTCATATAGTTGATGAGAGCATTCTGGATTTCTTGACGGCCCTGCAGGAGCATGGCATTGCTGGGATCGTGTTTCAGACCCTCTAGAGTAGGCTTCGAAAGCTTCTGCAAATTGATTTAAGCCGGCTAGGGCGGATGCCTTCCGCGAATATCCCTTCGGCCATGTGGGATTCAATTGGATAGTTTTCTCAGCATCGGCCAAGGCCGAATCATATTTGCCGGCTTAAGCATAGGCAGCCGATCGATTGCTATAGAGAACATGGTTACTTCCATCGAAGCAGCAATGGCCTCATCGAAGCCGTCTTCATTAAGGGATGATCCCAAGTTGTATAGCAACAGAACTGTGTGCTATACAAAGTTGGCAGCCTTCGATCTCGGCTTGAAAGACTGTGAAATGTGCATCAAGCTAGATAGTAAGTTCATCAAGGGATACATTCGTAAGGGTAAAATTTTGCAGCTACAATAACTTAAATTTAAAGTAAATTTCGCTATTTTATATAATTCAAAATTCTGGCAGACGGCAACCGCCATGCTACAATGATTTTTGTTAATTTTATGTGATATATTGTAAATTGATATTATTCAATAAAAATCTGTAAATCTAAAAAAAAATCTAATCTATAATTCAAAATTCAATTCATTTTTAAACTAAATTCATATTTGACGAAACAAATTAAAAGAAACTTAACTTATTTCCTTACTAGAGCTTTATTTTAAAAATCGATGGAAAAACAGCATTTTTCTTGCTTTCCAGGGCTATTTTGTATCCTTGAATCAAAAGATTTTGTTGGGCTATTTTCTTAAATATTTTTGCTGCTCTCTATAACAGATTAAAAATTATTCAAAAAGTGCAGAGATTTACTGTCCATAAGTTGTTGCTAAGATTCTCGTTGATGGTCCGTTATTTAAGAAGCCTTAAAGGAGCTGTTTTTGTATGGGTCTAGCCACCATCGACCATCGTCCATCGTCTTGCTGGCAACGCTGGCTGGATGTACGAAATACTTTCAACTCGGCCATGTGGAGCGATATAATTAGTGCCCTCGAACGTCGCGTCGATTTTATGTGCCAGCATACCTTCTGCGGATGGTAAGAAATTATCTCAGGGATCGAGAGCTGCTTTACGAGTCAACAGAAGGCCCGCGAAAAAAGCAAGTCACATAGAAACATCTCCTATGATGATATCCTTCGCATGGAGATACCTGACGATGCCTTTCTCGTCGGGTACGCAGTACGCTGACGACATCGCCGCTGTAATTACGGCACGAGACACCGACAGTGTGCAGATGAAGCTGAACCAGGTCATGCCAAGAGCGACGGAGAAAACCGAGGTAGTCCTTCTAACAAGGAAGAGAATCCTCACACAAATAGACTTCCATATCGGGACGACATCTTCGGCAGTAAGCATTCTTTTTCTACAAAAATCGCCAGCTTACCTGAGGCCACCTGTGCAACAATAAGAGACAATATAAATCTATGTCTCCTCCTCTGTGCCACGTAGGTTTCTGTTACGTGTTATTGTGTTCTTTCCTTCTATGTGTCTATCTGTCTCTCTCTGTTGTATTAATGTCTTGTTTTGTCTCAGCCGATGGCCTCAGTCACCAGTGCTGTATGTGTCTGTAGTTCGTTGCATTTATGTGCGAAGTACTGTGAAGTCAATAGTCAATCAAACAATATCGGGACGAAGCTAATAAGAAGCAGCGTGGCTATAAAGTACTTGGGATTGTGGCTCGAAACAAAGTTAACCCAATGAACACAAATAAGAGCAGCAACGGAAAGAGCTTCCAAAATTACAGCATCACTGAGCAGACAAATGGTGAACGTGGAGGGACCAACAGCTAGTAAGCGGAGACTATTGATGGCGACAACACACTCCATTATTTTATACGGCAGCGAACACTGGCCGGATGGACTTAAGCAGAAGCAAGAAATATTTAACGTCAGCACCTAGCAATTAAGCCTTTTCTGACGGTGGACCCATCTATACTGTCGGCGTGTCAATTTCCAACCGAAGTCAGCAACGTCACTATGTTTTATTTAAGAGGACCCTAAACCTCTTCCTGATGATCCACCAGCATGCAAAAGCACACCTCAACTTTCTAAAGAAAGAAGCGGGTACCCTGCATCTAGATTCACACCAGTACCAATTGAATAGTGCCAGCCCTTATTCATCTTGGTTTGATTCTAGACTACTATGCATGCAACGCACGGAACTGCACTCAACCTTCAGTCACCGAAAGAAGAGCCGTTTTCCGGTTACGGAAACTGCATTCAACTTTCAGTCACCGAAAAAAGAGCCGTAGGTCGTGATTTGCGAATAGCAGCTGAGGCCAAACTCAGACAACCAAATCCTCACTACCCACGGCACCCAATTGCCCCTGGGCGAGGGGTTGGTGTCATATTTTAGTTTTGTATAACCATTCTTTATGCATCATTGTTTTTTGTGATCTTTTGTTGTTTTGCACCTTTTATCCAACTAGTGGATGAGGGACACCGCTCACCCTCTGTCAAGTATATCCACATTGATCGAAGGGATGAACCAGCCAATCAAGGGACACACCCAACAGGTATTTCCTCATTTAATACATATATACTTAGATATATTACCTTTAAAGGATCGCATTAATCTTCATCATACGTCCTGAGGCACCACAAGAAGGTGTTGCTCAGCACGTTCACTTACTGGGGAATATGTACTCGGGACCATGTTTCCTTTCTAAATTTCCAGGTCCATGATTTTATCTCCATGCATTCAAGCAGTAGAAGTACCGGAGAGAGATGGCTGCAGTGCAAAGATGCGGAGCTCTTCATGTAGCCAGCTCTTACCGAACGGTATCGGAACCATCCGTCCTGGTAGTCGCTGGAATGACCCCTATCGATCTCTTAGCGATGGAAAGGAAGAACGCGTACGCCAAGAAGGCGGAAATGGGAAAGGGAGCACAATCTGAGGTAGCTAAGCAACTGACCAAACAGAATTGGCAAGAGCATTTAAACTCGGAGAGCAGAAGACGATGGACAGCAAGACTAATCAGGAATGTGGCGGAGTGGAAAATCGAAAACACGGTGAGGTTAAATATTCACAGCATCGGCAAAACGAGCAATCCCGCCTGCCAGTACGGGGACTCGCAAGAAGATGACACACAACTTTGACTGCAGCAGATGGCAGTATGAAAGAGAAGAACTGGAGAGAAGAATCGGCATCATTACACCAGAAAATAAAATATTATGGAAAAAATGTCGGCAAGTGAACGTTATTGGAACAAGATCTGCATCTACGTCACTCACGTTCTCAGAAAGAAGAAAGAAGATAGAGAGAAAGTGTGAGCCCAAAATGGCACAAGACTGGACCCTCCTTGAAGTAATACAAAAGTGGTCCCGAGGGGATGATCAACGATACACTTTTGGAGGTTTAGCCGGTATGCCAATATTATTCATGGAGAGTCCGGCACACCGGGAAGTATGGATACCTCCTTATGGTGCGTAACGCATTCCTCCTAAAGAGAGAAAAAAAAATGGCGGAGACTGTTGATAAAGGCCCAAGTCCACAACGGACTGTAGCGCCACCTTAAGTAAGTAAGTAAGTAAAAATCAAATATTTGCTCCACTTACTTTGAGGAACGCATTTCATAGTATAACATCCCTGAATTTAAGTGATCGCATTTAAGTTTTCTAGTACTGATGCTAGAGCATTCTTCTAAGCAAGAGTGCGGCAATAATAATCAATTATTTCTGTAATTTATGGTAATGTTCTACCATGATGGATTGACTCCTCTAATGTCGCTTTAAATCTTAAAGCGCGTTTCGCGTTTCGTCTTGGCTATGCGCATCGTTTATCCTGGTTGGTACTTACGGTATTGCAGCAGTGTTTACCGTGTGTGGTGTACCCAAATGATGGCATGTAATGTACATTCAACTGCCACTATCACTACGAGCTTAAAAAAAAAGTGAACAGAAAAAAAGCATAAACAAAACTTGACTAAAACCATGAGAGCAGAACTGGTTAGAGTGCAGCACAGATTCATTTTCTCGGTGTTGTGCAATGTTGGAGTTTTTACGCTACACTGATACGCTTCCTGCCGCTTGTGCTTACTCCTTTACATCGGTGAATACTTAACTGCATCGTTCTCGACCATTTCCTTCTGAAATTCGAGCTAATGTTTGCACTATGACTAATGGTCTTTGAGTTGGATGATGCACTCCATATAGGCAGGCTCCAATAGTTACCGTGTGCTTGCTTTTACAGATAGAAATCGTACCTGGATACGCTATTTAATGCGCCTCAAATGAATTCTACCATAGTCGAAGTAAGTTGGCATCTTTTGAGTTCTCAACCAAAACAGAGCGCCACTACTGCCATCGAAAAGAAGGTAAGCTTATTTAGTTTGAGACCGTGAAGGGTGACTGTTTGTCTTAATATGATTGGCCATCGAATTTCTATGTGGGACTAATTGGTATCGATCAGAAATGCTTAGGGCGAGACAATATGAGAGATTTACGACAACGATGTGCGAGGTTCAAGCAAGAATATAACAAAAAGAGAATGTTTAGACGAGTGAAAACAATTTTTAGAAGCTGCTCTGCGGTGGCTGGCTGGATGAGTGCATCCAATTAGAAGCGATCAAAATATTTCGTGAGAAATCATTGCTCAGTGGTTTCAAGCTTGGGTCTTAAAAAATTCTATAGAAATTATATTGTTATTTTCAGTTTCAATCAACCTTAAACTGAAATTTTTTGCAGCCAGTTCCGCAACTCAAGACTTTGGATGTCCTGGCTTACGCCATTCATGTTCTTATTGTAATTTTCTCTTTCTTTAAAAGTTCATTAGATTCTAAAGTGAACGAATATATAAAATCATATTGAACGATGGAACAAAAAACTGTCTTATAAACTTAATAGTGCGAGTATTTACTTATAATAGGATGCTCCCTGACGTCTGACCCGAAAAGTTTTTGGAAATACTTTAAACTTTAGTAGCAATAATGTAGACCTCAACTTAGATAAAGATTCTTTTCAATATTACAAGTATTGTTTAACAACATCTCAGTAGAGACTGATGACATTATAAACATTCTTTCTCTTCTGAAAGAAGATTTTCGAGTGGTCCAGATGGTATTCCACCTGTTGTCTTAAAAAAGTGTGATCGACCCACGATGGGATGAATAAACAGGGATTCCTTCTCGTGGCGATCTGCGGTAATGTGCCTTTTAATTTGGCTTTTGGGGGATAATTGCACGATAATTGTCTTGCGAAAAACTTGTCGTATATCTTTCTTTGCTTTTATTTTTCGGAACAAAAAAAAAACACTTTAAATTATCTTATTTGATTTTCTTCTTACTGTCCAATAAATATTTTTAAATACAATATTACTTTGGAAATGTGATGAGATTTTTTCGGAAAGAATACTAATGGCGAAGTCGTGCCGATGATAGATGAAAAAAGAAAAATGAGAAAAAACGAAAATGCCGGAAATCAGCTGTATAAAATGGCAGCTGATAAAAAGGGTCAGCTCCGAGAATGCATTAAGGGCGTGTTTTGAAATTTGTTGAATACATCTTAAATGATGCCAAATAAATAAATTTACGTCAACAAATTTCTGAATACTAAAGTGGCATAAACATTACTGCCCCCCTTGGCGAGAAGCGCAAAAAAAAATATTTGTATTAAAAAAAAGAGGAGATAATTAGCATTTTTTTCCCAATGGCGTGAAGCGCCCAAAGCAATCAATCTTTTTTTTAAGTTAAGGACTTTGTAATGTTTTTATTATTTATTTATTTTTTTTTTTTTTTTTGAACGAATGAGTGTAAGGCTATTGTTATAATTTGGAAGGCACATAGATACATATAGAAAAGCATAGTATTTATTATTTTACGGGCAAAAGACAAAGTTTAACCACGGGACGGCTAATTTCGCCGTTCTGAGTTCGGAGTGTTGCCACTCTCACTCGTCCGTCAGAGCCGGGGTGTACATTTTATAACACGCCCAAGCCTACATTCAGTGGCTGGAAGGTTTTCATTTTTTACAACTACTAAGTCATATAGCTTGATGTCTGGTTGGGGGAATTGCCATTTATGTCTTTGATGAAGTTCCCTTACTCGTCTTTCCATCGACGGAATAGCTGATGCTGGGGGCATTTAAGTTTTTCCCATCGATTGATGAGGGACAAATTGGTATCAGATAAACTATGTTAAGGAAATGCTAAAATTGGACCACCGCGTAAAAAATGACCTGGGGTTAAGGCCACTAAATCCGAGGGATCATTGGACATTTACGATATTGGACGTGAGTTCTTCGAAAGTAAACTTTGAAATGGTTCCAAGCTTCCTGAGGTGACTTTTACAACTTTTGACACCCGCTTCCCAGAGTCCACCCATATGTGGAGCACCTGGGGGAATAAAATTCCATTTAAGGCCTTGAACTCCATAAAGAGATTGAGTTTCTTGCGTAATAGAAGTGAGAAATTTTTTGAACTCCTTGCGTAGAATTGCATCAGCCCTAATAAAATTGGTACCGTTGTCAGAATATACTTCTTAAGGTAAACCACGTCTAGCAACAAATCGCACGAATGCAGCCAATTGATTGATTGAATGGCTTTAGTCGAAAAACAAACGAAGACACAGGTATAACCTTTGGTCATACGACAATTTCTTGCATTGAAGGATTTTTTTTTACAAAGGGGCCGGCAAAATTGATACCTGTAAAAGTGAAAGGTGGGGAAAAAGTACATCGTTCAGGGGGTAAAGCAGCCATCAACTACTGCCTTAGCACTTTTTTGTGAATGACGCAGACTTTACAATTTCGAATACAGAATTTTATGAGATTCTTTAGTTTTGGAATCCAAAAGCTCAATCAAGGAATTGCCACCGTGCAATGAGATTTCATGAATGAATTGAGTAAGCAGATATGAAAATCTAGGGTTATAACCACCGACCATTGACCCCAAGAAGTTGGGACGAATCTAAGAATGGATTGAATGAATTGATAGGGCTTTTTCGGTGGATGGGTTTACCTTCCATCAAACAAGAATATTCCCCTGAGGAAAGTCGTCCTTGAGCTAATAGTATTAAACGATTTTGTACAAAATGCATCTCTTGGGTGGCAATGCTAGCTGTAGTGTATTGCATATTTTGCCTTTTCGAAATTTTAAAATAAAAGCGGAACATGTAGCAGATGACACATAGCACGAGGTAAATATGAGAATCGATCAAGAATATCTTCTTGATCTTCTTGAACCATCAGTGAGACGATGGGTTTCTGTTCGAGAAATTCGATACGTGGAGCGATTGGAGATACTTGTGGCCACAATGAAACTGGTTGGCAAAGCCACGAGGGCCCGTTCCACCACAGTGTGTTGAGCCTCAAAACGTAAGGCATTAAATCTCGAGTAGCTAAATCGGCAGGATTGTCCGCTGATTTCACATGCCTCCATGTGACGTTCCCAACATTCTCTAAAATCTCGCTGGTGCGATTTGCAATGAAGGTTTTCCACACACAGGGTCGTTTCTTTAGCCAAGCTAAAACAATGGACGAATCGGTCGACAGAAAAGTGTGATATGCGTGGACCGGAAAACTAGACAAGTAGGTTTTTACTAGTTTAAAAAATAGAAGTGCCCCACACAACGCAAGGCGTGGTAATGACACAGATTTTATGGGTGAAACTTTAGATTTGGCGCTGAGCAGGTGAGAAGTGAGAGTTTTCGTCAGAATGACGCACGCGAATATATAGGGCGGTGGAATTACCCTTTTCATATGAGTCGCAGAACCCATGAAATTAAACATGGGAAGAGGGTGAGTATTCTACCCAAAGGGGTATTTCAATGTTTTATATCATTCAATGATAATGCAAAGTTCTACCATATTTTGAAAGTGTCTTATTGAAGAGGGTCGTCCCAGTTGGTATGCTCTGAACTCTGATCAAACTCGTTGAATGAGTATTTTTGCCACTATGACCATGGAAGCTAACCAACCTGCTGGGTCGTAAATACGAGCAATCTGTGAAAAAAAACTTCTCGTTTGGTAGGACTTTTAGATAAAATTATTTGTTGAATAGAAGTTATCTTCCCTGGCATTGCTGTCAGTGTCAAGTTTCAAAATATTCTCGTTTCTGGGGCAAATGATCGAGTAAACTGGGAGTATTGGAAATCCAGCTGAATTAAGAAGGCTTATAAGTTCAGACTGAGCCTTTTTAGCGAAGTGAATGCTATGAGCACCAGACAAAACATCATCGACTTAAAACTCTGATTGAAGAATTTTTGACGCAAGGTGGAAATCCGTTGTCCCAATTCTAGCTAATTTGAGTAGAGTACGGATTCATAAAATTCAAACTAATTGCATATGGTTTCCCTCCATTTTTCATCACTTGGATGAAGATTTACAAAAATATCTCTTATAGTAATGACTACATTCTTCTACAAGATGACATTAATAGTTTTGCATTGTGGTGTGAGAAAAGTAGTTTAAATCTTAGCCCAATAAAATATTAAACAAGGACCTTTTCACGGAAGCGTGCACCGTCTTCATATGACTACGCAATCTCACAGAAAATTCTAATCTATGTTACTTCCTTTAGAGAATATTTTTTTTTTTACTCCTAAGTAAGATTTTCTGAGCATATTAACAACATTGTGAATAAGGCAAACTCAATGCTTGGATTTATAAAGCGTTGGTCAAAGGAGTTCCGCGATCCAAATATAACCCGCGCTCTTTATTATTGCTATATCCGTCCTCACTTAGAATACGCTTCCCAGGTTTGGTCACCTCATTACAGTATTCATATTGAGAGGATAGAATCTGTTCAACGAAATTTTACTCCTTTTGCCCTCAAAGGTGTTCTATGGAGTGATCCTTTGAATGTCCCCACTTATGAAAACCGTTTACTAACTCTCCAAAGGGAAACATTGTCAAATAGAGGAAAAAAAAAACGGCATAGTATTCTTTCACAGGCACTGTCTCTTGCGAAAAACTGACAAAACTTCCAAGAGTATCATCTGTCATGAAAAAAGTGCTTCTCAACTTTGCCGTTCGGAATCGGCGTAAAACTTTAGGTCCCCTCAATTCTTCACCCGCACCTTGAGAATTGTTGATGAGAGTAAGCCACTTAGGCCTTGGCTCTTCAAGAGCGGTCGCGCCACTCCATTTTTTTTTTATAGCCTTCTTAATTCTTCCATCAAGTTATTACTGGTTTTACAGATGAATCTGAACTCCTTGGAGCTATATCTTTCAACCAATGGGGTGGCGGTTATAATTATCGAAGGACGGAATTTGTACAAAAACCAAAACATCGTACCAACTATGAATTTTTTGAGCCCTTGACAAGTATGAGTAGGCTTTCAAACAGCAACTCAGACTTTGTTGATTTAAATCTTAGCAAGAATAAATTAAAATCTTTGTTCAAGATCAGAGTTCTACGCTTTGAAGTGTTTAAAAATGTTTGCAATAATTATTAGTTATGTATTGATCTTGTTTTGTTAACTTTCTTGTTTTTGTTTCATCCATGTGAGTTTTGTTATGTTATGTTTGCTTATTAACAACAAACACTGCACGAAGTGATGAGCCGGTGGTATAACATAGTCTACTGTATATGTTGGCAAACCATTGGTCGTAAGACTGTGCTTGCTATAAGCTCTCTACGACCAATTCTGATAGTGTAAAAAAAAATGCAGAACATTTCAGAATCGCGAAGACTGCATTCGTTTAAGATATGCATTCTGGGTACGTCATTGATCCAATTACAACCACACAGAAAAATAAAATGCAGTAACGATGATCCCTTGTATCTGGAAGGCCTGCATATCGTGTACAAATTCTTTTAATCTTAACCTAAAAGGTTGAGTCCTACAAGTGTGCACCTAGTTTGTCGAGAATATTTCATCTTTCTTTGGTGTCTTTGAGTTATTTTTACTGCAATTGATTTGGGTACAGCTACAGATATTAAATCATCAACGGTCTCGGAACACAACATAGTCCAAAAGTCTATGCACTCCAAGAGAAAGACAATGTTTTGCAAAACTTTTCAAAAAGCTCTTGAGAAACACAATATTTCTCATACACATTTGAATTATACATAACTAGCAAAATACCTGCCCGCTTCGCAGGGCTTCGGCAAACAACGGTCGTGAAATTAGGGATTGACTGGATGATGAAGAGTACGGTATTCGATGAATTTGCAGAAATGGAACATTATTTCTAGAAATATCGTTCCTGTACTTGCTGATCTGATGAATAATCTATTGGTTTTTCAATCCTTTTATATCATTTTTTTGGTTCATGTACCCATTAAACATACCCCAAATTTAACTATCTGAAAAGAGTTTAGGTAGTTAGGGTTTTGACAGCAAGCCAGGTATCAATTCTTGGGAGATTATGAAGTGCTGCAATAAATATATTGAAAAATAAAAATATAAATTCTATTTTCTTACCTGTTTTAGATTTTCCCAAGTATAAAATGTATATGTTTTTGTATGCGCTTATCAATTTATTTTGTAATTTTTTTGGTTTTTAAGGTTAAAATGTTTTTTACGCATTATTTGAAAAAAAAATAGACCTTAAAGTCAAAATTTTGTACGGGCAAGAAAAATTGAATACCATTTAGAAATTGACCTTAACATGAGGCAGAGAAGGGTACACCAAAGTTAGTCTCTTTAATTCGTCAAAAAGTAAGAAATCAGACTTTATTTTAGAACGATTATTATAGAATATGATCAAGTATTACATCCCAAAGAATGGCAGACAAATTACAGGATACCCTGTAGAGTAGACCATGAAAAAACAGGAATTTCTAAATCAATACCACATATTTTTAACAATTGAATTTGCGACTTATTTATTTTGAAATGGAATGCAAGTCGAACAGGAAACTGACGTTTAGAATCAAATGACATATCTGGTATCCCATTTGCCATTGACTTCTGGACGGCTAGTCTTGTACTACTGCAAAGTTTAAGTTGATTGATGTTCCGAAACAAAGAAATTGACGCTCATACTTTCAAAGTTAAAAAATGTAGTGGCAGTCCTGGAATATACAAATTTTAAACATCGTTTTCATTTTTGTAATTCCGTCAAACTATTTGTGGACAAAAAATTGTGAATTTATTTATCTCGTCACCGATTTTAGACATAATTTTTTCCTGTACCAGCTAATATTGCACTTCAACTCAATTAAACGTGATTATAGCAATTTGGCTTACACTTGGAAAAACATCTTGGCCTTAAGAATCAAGTGAAATTATTCCAATTCCAATGTCCAATAATTGCTGCTGCAGATACATCGTCAAGTAACTGCACACGAACATTTGTGGCCAGTGTAAGTTTCCTGAAATACCGCCATAAAATAGAAGGTTTTAAACAACTCAATTCGTCTGCAGCAGTTGACCGTGGTCTAATCGGCAAAGTTTGTTCGCAGTTGCCAAAAGATATAGGGCTCCAAATTCTTCAAGTTATGGAATTGAAGGCTTAAAGTTCATTCTTGTGCGCCATTGTGCACTCATCCAACACAACAATTCGGCCATTGACGGCTTTTTTTTACATATTGTCAGGTCGGTTTAAGACTAATAACGCGCTCGCTGTTCCAGAAGAAGCAGGAGCCAAAACTTTTTTGTTTAAGTTTCAGATCGTATTGATGCTAAAATTATTGATAGCGAAAATGATTTCCCCATTTAACTGGGTTCATCTCAAAAATATATAACAACACTTTGATTGATCACACCTTGCATAATCGTGTAATATACATATGTACTTTTGTTGATCATGTAACTTCGTCTCAATAGTTTGCACAAATATTCTTAATCCAATGCAATTTTATTAGTGTTTTTAACGAAGTATTGCTTGATGAAGAACATCTTACGCTGCACAAGTTCGAACAACCAATTCAATTGTGGCATTGCTTTTTTCGCAAGACGTTTGTGTACACAGGTGTACCATTTCAATTTGAAAGCATTCAGTTCGCCATCAGATTGGCATTTGCAATGACAATGACTATTGACTCAAGGCCAAAAAATGTCTTTGTGGGTTAGATTTGAGCACACCATGTTTTTCACACGGACAATAATTATACGTGAAAAACCACCAGTTTGCTTGTGTTGATCAAACTATATTAGTGACATATTCCATCAACGTTCACAACATTATAAATATGCCTCTACCTCTCACATACTCATATACCAGAAACGCACTCACTAAAACCAATAAGATATATAAAACAACGTTTGCCGGGTCAGCTAGTTAAAATATAGTTTCATATCTTTTCTGAAATTTTTTTTTTATCGAATAAATATATATGTCACAATTCTCAGACGAAATTGAGTATTCGTATATTGATCATTTTTTTTTTTTTTTTTGTAGTGCGAAATACAAAATGTTTAACATTTTTTTAACAATTGAACCATTTCTGATTTGAAAAGTAGGTATACATTTTATTTTTGATAAACCTTCTACCCTAAAACCTTTTGCATTTAGAGAAAAAATTAGGAAAATCGGTCAACGGAACGAACACAAAAATTAGGCTGTTCTTTTATATATACAGATGAGAATGACACTATGCTTTGCGCCTGGTTTTTGAAAACTTTTTGCCGAAACCAGTGACGCGCGGCGACGCGACGCACGCAAGTATAACAGCGCCAGTCATCATTTGCCGGCTTCTGTCATCCTACTCGGTCCGAAAGAAAAAAAAATTAAAAATTAATCACCGGTCATTATAATTCAACAAAATATACAGTTTTGAGGTTTTCAGACAAAATACCAATGATAAAAGCACATAACCCACTAAACGAAACAAATCCATTTCAGAATGTCAACAAGTGTCAAACAAAAATTGAAAAAACAAAAAAGAAAACCTTAAGCTCCGAGATTTCCACAGGCACTGTGTTGGTTGTTCGTAACAAAATATTCTCAGCTTAAAACGTCGCGTCGGTCGTCGGCAAGGGGCATTAAAGCGTCATCACATCATGAAAGAGATACAAAACAAACACAAATTTATGGATTACTTACCAACCGCTATCGGTGTTGCACAGTCGCGTCGGTCGGCCGCCCGCTAGCCACCACCAAAAAGTTGTATCAAGTGACTCACATTGATTTAATAGCGTTAAGCGTACCTACTCGTCTTGTTCCACTCAGGTATTTGGAAGAAGATCATAGTCTCGAGATGATACCTTTGAAGTAAACATTTTTAATTAGGCTCATAAAGGCTGTATTCAGGTTGATAATGCACTGCTGATGTTCATGTGCGCACAATAAATGTCCACTGTTGGCGCCTAGATGTTCGAAACAGAGATATCAAGTTCAAGCGTTCTGGTCCTCAACTCTCTG
>CAKKXW010000005.1:15174255-15308161 GCA_920937365.1 Sphaerophoria rueppellii | reverse complement strand
TGAACCAAAAAGGTACGTAAATACAAACAAAACGTTTATTGGGACAATTAATTTAGTGATGGAATTTGTCCAATAAACAGGTTTATTGTGGCAATAAATGTCCGTTTATATTTTCATGGTTGAAAACATTGCTAACTGCTTATAATTTGCATTTATTATAATAATAAACCACTTTTTAATCTCAATAAACAGTATTAATTGACTTTGATAAATTTTTTTATAAATAAAAGCAACCGTTAATTATTTTCGTTTATAAAATTAATAATCCCATTTATAGCTTTGATAAACAGAGTTTATTGATTTTAACAAATGCCTTTAAAATATAAGCAACCGTTTATTATTTTGGTTTATAGAATTAATAAACCCGTTTATAGCTTTAATGAACAGAGTTTACTAATTTAAATAAATGCTTTTATATTTTTAAACATATGTTTATTATTATCGTTTATAAAATTAATAAATCCGTTTACAGCCCCAACGAACATAATTTATTGATTTTAATAAATGCCTTCATAAATATAAATAATCGTTTATTAATTTCGTTTAAATTTTAATAAACACATTTATAGTTTTGATGAACAGAGTTTATTGATTTTAATAAATGCATACATAAAATTGAATAACTGTTAATTAATTTATGTGTATATATCTATGTATATGGGCAACTAATGCCAAAAATGATGTCACCTTTTCAGTTATATAAGTGCAGCATTAGCTTTACCTAAAAAGTAGAAAAGAAAACGTTCATATTAAAAGCTGTTTTAAAAAAAATGGTTCAAGCTTCAAGTTACAAACCTTTTTACAGCGGCAATGAGTCATTTTATCCTGGGCCTCCGTATCGCATCAAATTGTGCAATCAAATGCTTAGGTGTATACAATGCATGGAAAAAAAAACCAAGAAAATTATAATATTGATGAAAATGAGAAAAAAGATGAAATTATTTGACTTACGTTTTCCGCTTTTTGATAAAGGTTTCACATCACTGCTTATGTATAGATGTATAGGTGTTTTAAGATCCTGTAAGAATTTGTGAAAATAAATGTCTTAAATAACATTCAAACATACTTAGACCCGTTTTCTCATTCAGAACATAAATTTATGTTTAACATGAAGTTTTCATTTTTATATGGTACGTTGCGGAATTTGATAAGTTCTACATTAAATATGCCTACTAAAGATGAACTTTATGTAGAACATAAATTTACGTTCCTAATCAGCAAATGGGCCTTATACCTATACTTTTTATGAGAAGTAGAATAAATAATAATAGCTTACCTTTAAATTTATGTTGCTCCCTTTTTTAAAAAAAAACTACATTTTTCTTAATATTAACTTTTTTTTCACTTTTATGCACTTTTTTTAACATTCGCTTTTTTTTGTGTAATGTCTCCTACGGCTTTCTTTCGCAAACTGTGACTGATTTCTGGCTTGTTGCTCGTTGAAGTCGGCGTGACTTAATTGATTCGTTAAGTTCGTCAAGAACTTGATAATTAATAAATAGTTTATTATATTTAATAAACAGTATGTTTATGCATATAAACGGGTATATTACCGCAATTAACGGTTAATTATTTTCAATAAACAAAATTTTTCTTACTCATACTGAGTTAAATTTGTCAGACGCTTCGTGCAATTTTTTAAACAACCGCTAAAGGGATTAATTAACCGTTTATTGTCATAACAAATAGTGCAATTGTGGCAGTAACTGGGTTTGTTAAAATCACTTAACATGGATTTCTTTCTTTTGTAATATATCGCCGACTTATGCTACGTGTTCACTCGCATGGAAGAAAAATCAGGAAAATATTTGCAAATTAATTTAAAAAAATAACATTTCACAATAGTTCGATGTATACTGGATACAAATAGAAAGCGATCGAATATACTTAAAAGGAAATGAAATAATTGATCAAATCTATAGTTAATCCAATGGGTTTTTAATGCATTTACTGGGTAGGGCTTCGATACTTTCTGCCATCCATGTTTGCTTCTTTTGGTTATTTAATCCAGAAAAATAGTTACACCGCTACTGTACCTTGTAGGTTTACCTATATATTTTAAACACGCAGTTATTTTTGTTATTAATTTATAAACTTAAGAACGCATTAGATTTGGCTCATTTTTATTTGCGACGCGACCGACATATCGAATGTGTAGCGAGTATTGTATTAGTAAAAAAAATGTTTAGATTTTTATCACATATGGCATAACGATGATACAGTAATCGAACGAAGTCAATCCGTTGACTCCGTCAGTCTGCCTAACTTGAAAATTTGAGGATTTATTCTTTTTTTTTAACGTTTTTATAAGTTATAATTTGGAATACAGGAGTAGGTTCGTATGACCCAGTCGTGCGCATATATTGTTAGCTAAATCATCGATGGTGATGTCCTAGCGTTCAACTCTTTCGATTCGATGCAATTTGCAAGTTAGGATAAATATTTTGCAAATGGTGCGAGTAAGAGATATGCATATCTTGATTACGTTCGTATTGCTCAAATTGTTTATAGGTAAGGTAAAAAGTATTACAGGTAGATTTACAGATAGTTTAATTTTCAGTATTTAGGCAAATGTTTATTTTGTACGACATTCCGTCTTTGGTTATAGATTTCGTCAGCATTTCAGTATTTTATGCATTTAATTAACTGAACAATTTGAAAACACAACAATAGGTTTTGTATTGAAATTGAAAGTAAACTTTTTAATTTGTCAAAATACATTTCCAACCAAAACTGATATAAAAAAAAGTTTAATTTTCTAATAGAGTTAGCTTTCTAGTTGCTATCGGTTATGAAGATAGGATTTTCAACCCCAGCTGGTATACTCAAATAACACATTAAATTCAAAAATTCAGATCTTCCAGGATACAGTAAATACATTTTAATATTTCCATTGACTTAGGGTTTTTATAAAAAAAATGTTAACTCTGCCTTCATCAAGCTAAAAAATACAACGAATCCAAATCCTCGTTAAATTTTAACAAACGGTTTATTGTTTTTGATAAAATGTTTATTATCCATAGTAACGGTTTATTAAAAACACAGCTATCTCTAACTGGCATGATGGTTATACTCAGATTACATTAGGTACTAAATTAGAGAAGTTATGTTTACTTTTGCAGTAAAATTTTGGTGAGGATGACCTTCATTTAATTAAACTATGTTACCGATGTAGAATTAAAAAAAAAATATATAACAATAATCATATAATATCTAGGACCCTTGTTCTTAAGAACGAGTTATAAATGAAACTATTTTAGTTTGAGACGTTTCACTTATCTTGCAATGATGCCAAAATAATGCCCAGGGTCTGACTGCACTATTCGTATAAAATTATTTGAAGTTTAGTTGCCGCTCAGTGTGATATAGCTCATACAATAACATGCAAACATTTGTTTACCGCGTCGGGAAGTGTAGTTCCACTGAATTGAATGCGGTCTTACCTTTTTGATTTCAATAATTTTTTAGTCAAAGAAACATTTTGATTCAGGCTGAGTCAGTCTCATAAAGTGTTTTTATACTTAGGAGGAAATTTGGGATAGTAAAACATATTTTAGAATTCCTTAAAAATGTTGTTTATTCCCAAAATAAATGCTTGCTTAATTTTATTGAAAAGTTATAGAAACAATTAATGCTTGTATTTTTTACGGAATGATTGTGATATAGCATGAGGTTGGGATAAAAGCTTAAGAATTCCTCTTAATAAAGTTTTTCATCAACATAGTAAACGGTTTATTATTTTTTAAGTATCAAAGTTTATTATGTCAGTGAACAAATTTTTAAAATATAATAAACTGGTTATTAATTTTAGAATTGGTTGTGATATTGGATGAAGGTTTAGATATAACCTTTTGAAACCACCTTAAAAAATCTTGTTTATTATCGGAATAAACGATTAATTATTTTCAATAACTGGAATATTTGCGACAATTATTCGAGTTACTAATTTTAATAAACGCTGATTGAGTGCTTAATTTTTCATTTAATAAACGTCCTTTAATAGTATTAACAAACGATTATCAAACGCTGATATTTTGTTTAACAAACCGTTTATTGTGACAAGAAATATTTTATTGTGACAATAAATAACCAGTCAATAAACGTCGTTTCTTATATTAATGACCGTTTGTTTTTTTTCAGTGCAGTTTCATAATGGTCATGAGAAAGTTTAAATACTTCAGAAACTTTTAAATTATTTGACAATGTTCATTATGAAATTTCGTAAGCCTTTTTTTAACGAATTAATTGGCTCTAAATTGAGCGTATTTAAAAAACTTTGAAAAAAAGATAAAATGAACCTTTTGAGAAAAACGAGCGTAATTAAGAGAATGCGTGCGTATAGTTGCGGTTATAAACGTGTGGACTCCAGTTTTATTTTCCGTTTCTCCTTTTTCTTCTTCTTCTTTGTTATATTTTATATTTCAAAATTTAATTATGGCCCAATGGGCGGGATATTTGAATTTTAAACCAGTGCAATTTTAGTATCACAATAGTAGCTAAAATTTAAGCAGATACAATACTTTAAATTTGAAGTGTGATTTGTCGCTATTTTATATAATTCAAAATTCAATTCAATTATTTAAGCAAAAATTCATATTTGAGGAAAACACCGGCCACGTTGAAAGTTATAGGGCTTCAACATTCTTCATCGGGAAGTAGGGCCAGTTTCCACGATAGTGCGGTCTTGAGCACACGCCGCCCGTTGTACATTTTATGACGTCGGCGGCCCCTGACCTTGCATTCCAGCCCTTCGACGACCCTTTATAACTTTCCTGTTTTCCACCGCTGAGGTAGTGAGCTGTCCTCGTGGATAAGACTAGTTTGCCCACGCGAGATTGGGCTGCTCCTGTACCCACTTGGATCGCGCTTGTAGGCCAAGCCTTGGACCACTTCTGCCAGAACTGCTGCTTGAGCCAGCACAGAAGCTGCTCATCATTTCAAGCCAGCGCGTTTGCTCTTCCGGCAATGGTTCTGGGGGCAGCGATCGGTAAGCTGCTGCCTATTAGAAGATGCGCTGGGGTGAGGGCTTCTCCGTCGTAGGGGTCGGGCGCTTAGCGGCGTGATTGGTCTTGAATTGAGGATTCCCGCGACTTTCGATTACCACGGTGAGAAGCTCTTCTGTTGTGAGCAGTGCGTTGGCCATCGGTACGCTGTAACAGCGCTTTAGCCGCTTATTTGTTTTTCTATAAAAAAAAAGTATTTTATTTATTAAGGAGTAGGCGTGTACCCTTTAATTTATTTTTTTAACACCTCGTTCTCACATTATTAAATAGCAGAAAACCAAATAAAAGGATGTCGCATTCGAAAGCTCCGGTTCTTGTGTGTTGCAAGCCTTTTTAATCAATTTAACATAAATTAGTGTTTTCTTGTTTTTTTAATTTAAAAATCTATGAACTTAATGAGTTTGAATGATCCTAATTCAGAGGAGTTTCATTATTTTATCAGCTATCGCAGGTGTTTTTAAATGCTCCTTGACAGCATTTGTTTCATTTTGCATCTGGTCGAGATTCAGCCGCATATTGCTGGGTCTTTGAGAATTTGTTGGACTTCACGTTTGCCATGGCATTCTTCAACACCGGATTATTCTGGAAGGCCATGGAACATGCCGATACCCCTCAATTGCCTCGGCATTGCTTGGATCAATTTTGGAGAGCCTTCTGATAGGCAGCCGATGCTTTACTTGCGTGTTGCATTAGATACCTACAAAATTTAACCCTTACGAATTATATCCCTTGATGAACTTACTATCTAGCTTGATGCACATTTCACAGTCTTTCAAGCCGATGATCGAAGGCTGCCAGCAGCACGCAGCTATACAACTTGGGATCACCCGATTCCGCGCAGATGGCTTTTGTTAATGCTAAATAGCATTACTGTAGTCTCCCTTCTTGAACAACTCGTTTCTCAGTTCCTTTCTTCTTCAGCTTTCGCCGGATCAATGTAGGGCCACCCGCCGCTCAAGTATTTCTGTGTTTCAGACATTGCCTTCTCGTAAAGGTTCTTTTTCGCACTGTTGAATGCATTCGTTGGAATTCTTCTGTTCAAAATAGACGGCGCGCGATGTTGTTGATCGATTTCGAGAGCCTTATGATAGTATCTGAGAGCATTTTTAAAGTCTTTCGTCTTGTATGAGTTGTTGCCAGTGTCTTTTCTTTCTTTGCGAAGTACTTTTGCGTTCTTCTCGGTCATGGTCCTCGAGTTTGGGTTTCCGCCGGCTTTAGTGGCTCCTTGGGTTTTTGTTTTGTTTCGGCCTGCGCGAATCGACGTCTATAGAAGTTGACTATTTGTCTGTCATATAGTTGATGAGAGCATTCTGATTTCTTGACGGCCCTGCAGAGCATGGCATTGCTGGGATCGTGTTTCAGACCCTCAGAGTAGGCTTCGAAAGCTCTGTCAAATTGATTAAGCCGGCTAGGTGGATCCTTCCCACGAATATCCCTTCGGCCATGTGGAATCATATTTGCCGGCTTAGCATAGGCAAGACGATCGATTGCTATAGAGAACATGGTTACTTCCATCGATGTTGATTGCTTCTGTATAAGCAGCAATGCCCTCATCGAAGCCGTCTTCATTAAGGGATGATCCCAAGTTGTATAGCAACAGAACTGCGTTCTATACAAAGTTGGCAGCCTTCGATCTCGGCTGTGAAATGTGCATCAAGCTAGATAGTAAGTTCATCAAGGGAAACATTCTAAGGGTAAAATTTTGCAGATACAATAATGTAAATTTAAAGTATATTTCGCTATTTTTATATAATTCAAAATTCAAAATTCAACTAAATTCATATTTGACGAAACAAATTAAAAGAAACTTAACTTATTTCCTTACAAGATCTTTATTTTAAAAATCGATGAAAAAACAGCATTTTCTTGCTTTCCAGGCCTATTTTTGTATCCTTGAATCAAAAGGATTTGTTGGACTTTTTTCGTAAATATTTTTGCTTCTCTCTATAACAGATTAAAAATTATTCAAAAAGTTCAGAGATTTACTGTCTATAAGTTGTTGCTAAGATTCTCGTTGATGGTCCGTTATTTAAGAAGCCTTAAAGGAGCTGTTTTTGTATGGTCTAGCCACCATCGACCATCGTCCATCGTCTTGCTGGCAATGCTGGCTGGATGTACGAAATACTTTCAACTCGGCCATGTGGAGCGATATAATTAGTGCCCTCGAACGTCGCGTCGATTTTATGTGCCAGCATACCTTCTGTGGATGGTAAGAAATTATCTCAGGGATCGAGAGCTGCTTAACGAGTCAACAGAAGGCCCGCGAAAAAAGCAAGTCACATCTGGTGGAGCGCAAGAATCAATATTAGAAACATCTCCTATGATGATATCCTTCGCATGGAGATACCTGACGATGCCTTTCTCGTCGGGTACGCAGTACGCTGACGACATCGCCGCTGTAATAACGGCACGAGTCACCGACAGTGTGCAGATGAAGCTGAACCAGGTCATGCCAAGAGCGACGGAGGAAACCGAGGTAGTCCTTCTAACAAGGAAGAGAATCCTCACACAAATAGACTTCCATATCGGGACGACATCTTCGGCAGTAAGCATTCTTTTTCTACAAAAATCGCCAGTTTACATGAGGCCACCTGTGCCACAATAAGAGACAATATAAATCTATGTCTCCTCCTCGGTGCCACGCAGGTTTCTGTTACGTGTTATTGTGTTCTTTCCTTTTATGTGTCTATCTGTCTCTCTCTGTTGTATTAATGTCTTGTTTTGTCTCAGCCGATGGCCTCAGACACCAGTGCTGTATGTGTCTGTAGTTCGTTGCATTTATGTGCGAAGTACTGTGAAGTCTATAGTCAATCAAACAATATCGGGACGAAGCTAATAAGAAGCAGCGTGGCTGTAAAGTACTTGGGATTGTGGCTCTATACAAAGTTAACCCAATGAACACAAATAAGAGCAGCAACGGAAAGAGCTTCCAAAATTACAGCATCACTGAGCATACAAATGGTGAACGTGGAGGACCAACAGCTAGTAAGCGGAGACTATTGATGGCGACAACACACTCCATTATTTTATACGGCAGCGAACACTGGCCGATGCACTTAAGCAGAAGCAAGAAATATTTAACGTCAGCACCTAGCAATTAAGCCTTTTCTGACGGTGGACCCATCTATACTGTCGGCGTGTCAATTTCCAACCGAAGTCAGCAACGTCACTATGTTTTATTAAGAGGACCCTAAACCTCTTCCTGATGATCCACCAGCATGCAAAAGCCTCAACTTTCTAAAGAAAGAAGCGGGTACCCTGCATCTAGATTCACACCAGTACCAATTGAATAGTGCCAGCCCATATTCATCTTGGTTTGATTCTAGACTACTATACATGCAACACACGCAACTGCACTCAACCTTCAGTCACCGATAGAAGAGCCGTTTTCCGGTTACGGAAACTGCATTCAACTTTCAGTCACCGAAAAAAGAGCCGTAAGTCGTGATTTGCGAATAGCAGCTGAGGCCAAACTCAGACAACCAAATCCTCACTACCCACGGTACCCAATTGCCCCTGGGTGAGGGGTTGGTGTCATATTTTAGTTTTGTATAACCATTCTTTATGCATCATTGTTTTTTGTGATCTTTTGTTGTTTTGCACCTTTTATCCAACTAGTGGATGAGGGACACCGCTCACCCTCTGTCAAGAATATCCACATTGATCGAAGGATGAACCAGCAATCAAGGGACACACCCAACAGGTATTTCCTCATTTAATACATATATACTTAGATATATTACCTTTAAAGGATCGCATTATCTTCATCATACGTCCTGAGGCACCACAAGAAGGTGTTGCTCAGCACGTTCACTTACTGGGGAATATGTACTCGGGACCATGTTTCCTTTCTAAATTTCCAGGTCCATGATTTTACCTCCATGCACTCAAGCAGAAGAAGTACCGGAGAGAGATGGCTGCAGTGCAAAGATGCGGAGCTCTTCATGTAGCCAGCTCTTACCGAACGGTATCGGAACCATCCGCCCTGGTAGTCGCTGGAATGACCCCTATCGATCTCTTAGCGATGGAAAGGAAGCACGCGTACGCCAAGAAGGCGGAAATGGGAAAGGGAGCTCAATCTGAGGTAGCTAAGCAACTGACCAAACAGAATTGGCAAGAGCATTTAAACTCGGAGAGCAGAGGACGATGGACAGCAAGACTAATCAGGAATGTGGCTGAGTGGAAAATCGAAAACACGGTGAGGTTAAATATTAGGTACATCACCTAGTTACTCACCGGGCATCGATATTTTAATGCCTTTATTCACAGCATCGGCAAAACGAGCAATCCCGCCTGCCAGTACGGGGACTCGCAAGAAGATGACACACAACTTTGACTGCAGCAGATGGCAGCAGAACTGGAGAGAAGAATCGGCATCATTACACCAGAAAATATTGTGGAAAAAATGTCGGCAAGTGAACGTTATTGGAACAAGATCTGCATCTACGTCAACGACGTTCTCAGAAAGAAGAAATAAGATAGAGAGAAAGTGTGAGCCCAAAATGGCACAAGACTGGACCCTCCTTGAAGTAATACGAAAGTGGTCCCCAGGGGATGATCAACGATACACTTTTGGAGGTTTAGCCGGTATGCCAATATTATTCATGGAGAGTCCGGCACACAGGGAGGTATGGATACCTCCTTATGGTGAGTAACGCATTCCTCCTAAAGAGAGAAAAAAAATGGCGGAGACTGTTGATTAAGGCCCAAGTCCACAACGGACTGTAGCGCCACCTTAAGTAAGTAAGTAAGTAAAATATCAAATATTTTGCTCCACTTACTTTGAGGAACGCATTTCATAGTATAACATCCCTGAATTTAAGTGATCGCATTTAAGTTTTCTAGTACTGATGCTAGAGCATTCTTCTAAGCAAGAGTGCGGCAATAATAATCAATTATTTCTGTAATTTATGGTAATGTTCTACCATGATGGATTGACTCCTCTAATGTCGCTTTAAATCTTAAAGCGCGTTTCGCGTTTCGTCTTGGCTATGCGCATCGTTTATCCTGGTTGGTACTTACGGTATTGCAGCAGTGTTTACCGTGTGTGGTGTACCCAAATGATGGCATGTAATGTACATTCAACTGCCACTATCACTACGAGCTTAAAAAAAAAGTGAACAGAAAAAAAACATAAACAAAACTTGACTAAAACCATGAGAGCAGAACTGGTTAGAGTGCAGCACAGATTCATTTTCTCGGTGTTGTGCAATGTTGGAGTTTTTACGCTACACTGATACGCTTCCTGCCGCTTGTGCTTACTCCTTTACATCGGTGAATACTTAACTGCATCGTTCTCGACCATTTCCTTCTGAAATTCGAGCTAATGTTTGCACTATGACTAATGGTCTTTGAGTTGGATGATGCACTCCATATAGGCAGGCTCCAATAGTTACCGTGTGCTTGCTTTTACAGATAGAAATCGTACCTGGATACGCTATTTAATGCGCCTCAAATGAATTCTACCATAGTCGAAGTAAGTTGGCATCTTTTGAGTTCTCAACCAAAACAGAGCGCCACTACTGCCATCGAAAAGAAGGTAAGCTTATTTAGTTTGAGACCGTGAAGGGTGACTGTTTGTCTTAATATGATTGGCCATTGAATTTCTATGTGGGACTAATTGGTATCGATCAGAAATGCTTAGGGCGAGACAATATGAGAGATTTACGACAACGATGTGCGAGGTTCAAGCAAGAATATACAAAAGAGAATGTTTAGACGAGTGAAAACAATTTTTAGAAGCTGCTCTGCGGTGGCTAGCTGGATGAGTGTCCAATTAGAAGCGATCAAATATTTCGTGAGAAATCATTGCTCAGTGGTTTCAAGCTTGGGTCTTAAAAAAATTCTATAGAAATTATATTGTTATTTTTCAGTTTCAATCAACCTTAAACTGAAATTTTTTTGCAGCCAATTCCGCAACTCAAGACTTTGGACGTCCTGGCTTACGCCATTCATGTTCTTATTGTAATTTTCTCTTTCTTTAAAAGTTCATTAGATTCTAAAGTGAACGAATATATAAAATCATATTGAACGATGGAACAAAAAACTGTCTTATAAACTTAATAGTGCGAGTATTTACTTATAATAGGATGCTCCCTGACGTCTGACCAAAAAGTTTTTGGAAATACTTCAAACTTTAGTAGCAATAATGTAGACCTCAACTTAACTTCTGGAATTTGTGAAGAATTTGCAAAGAACTTCAGCAAATCTTTCATCGATTCTCCCGCTGTTGTGGATAAAGATTTTTTCAACATTACAAGTATTGTTTAACAACATCTCAGTAGAGACTGATGACATTATAAACATTCTTTCTCTTCTGAAAGAAGATTTTCGAGTGGTCCAGATGGTATTTCACCTGTTGTCTTAAAAAAGTGTGATCGACCCACGATAGGATGAATAAACAGGGATTCCTTCTCGTGCGATCTGCGGTATGTGCCTTTTAATTTGGCTTTTGGGGGATAATTGCACGATAATTTGTCTTACGAAGAACTTGTCGTATATCTTTCTTGCTTTTATTTTCGGAACAAAAAAAAAACACTTTAAAATATCTTATTTGATTTTCTTCTTACTGTCCAACAAATATTTTTAAATACAATATTACTTTGGAAATGTGATGAGATTTTTTCGGAAAGAATACTTATGGCGAGGTCGTGTCGATGATAGATGAAAAAAGAAAAATGAGAAAAAACGAAAATGCCGGAAATCAGCTGTATAAAATGGCAGCTGATAAAAAGGGTCAGCTCAGAATGCATTAAGGCGTGTTTTGAAATTTGTTGAATACATCTTAAATGATGCCAATAAATAAATTTACGTCAACAAATTTCTGAATACTAAAGTGGCAAAAACATTACTGCCCCCTTGGCGAGAAGCGCAAAAAAAAATATTTGCATTAAAAACAAGAGGAGATTTATTCGCATTTTTTCCCAATGGCGTGAAGCGCCAAAACAATCTTTTGATTGATTGAAGAATGAGTGTAAGGCTATTGTTATAATTTGAAAGGCACATAGATACATATAGAAAAGCATAGTATTTATTATTTTACGGGCAAAAGACAAAGTTTAACCACGGGACGGCTAATTTCGCCGTTCTGGGTTCGGAGTGTTGCCACTCTCACTCGTCCGTCAGAGCCGGGGTGTACATTTATCACACGCCCAAGCTTCCATTCAGTGGCTGGAAGGTTTTCATTTTTTACAACTACTAAGTCATTTAGCTTGATGTCTGGTTGTGGCAATTGCCATTTATGTCTTTGATGAAGTTCTCTTAAATACTCGTCTTTCCATCGACGGAATAACTGATGCTGGAGGCATTTAAGTTTTTCCCATCGATTGATGAGGGACAAATTGGTATCAGATAAACTATGTTCAGGAAATGCTAAAAGTGGACCACCGCGTAAAAAATGACCTGGGGTTAAGGCCACTAAATCCGAGGGATCATTGGACATTTACGATATTGGACGTGAGTTCTTCGAAAGTAAACTTTGAAATGGTTCCAAGCTTTCTGGGGTGACTTTTACAACTTTTGACACCCGCTTCCGAGAGTCCACCTATATGTGGAGCACCTGGGGTAATAAAATTCCATTTAAGGCCTTGAACTCCATAAAGAGATTGAGTTTCTTACGGAATAGAAGTGAGAAATTTTTGAACTCCTTACGTAAAATTGCATCAACCCTAATAAAATTGGTACCCTTGTCAGAATATACTTCTTTAAGTAAACCACGTCTAGCAACAAATCGCACGAATGCAGCCAAGAACGCTTCAGACGACAAATCACTTACGGCCTCAAGATGAATGGCTTTAGTCGAAAAACAAACGAAGACACAGGTATAACCTTTGGTCATACGACAAAAATGGACCGGCAAAATTGATACCTGTAAAAGTGAAAGGTGGGGAAAAAGTACATCGTTCAGGGGGTAAAGCAGCCATCAACTGCTTCCTTAGCAGTTCTTTGGGAATGACGCAGACTTTACAATTTCGAATACAGAATTTTATGAGATTCTTTAGTTTTGGCCACCGTGCAATGAGATTTCATGAATGAATTGAGTAAGCAGATATGAAAATCTAGGGTTATAACCACCGACCATTGACCCTAAGCAGTTGGGACGAATCTAAGAATGGATTGAATGAATTGATAGGGCTTTTTCGGTGGATGGGTTTACCTTCCATCAAACAAGAATATTCCCCTGGGGAAAGTCGTCCTTGAGCTAGGAGAATTAAACGATTTTGTACAAAATGCATCTCTTGGGTGCAATGCTAGCTGTAGTGTATTGCATATTTTGCCTTTTCGAAATTTTAAAATAAAAGCGGAACATGTAGCAGATGACACATAGCACGAGGTAAATATGAGAATCGATCAAGAATATCTTCTTGATCTTCTTGAACCATCAGTGAGACGAGGGTTTCTGTTCGAGAAATTCGATACGTGGAGCGATTGGAGATACTTGTGGCCACAATGAAACTGGTTGGCAAAGCACGAGGGCCCGTTCCACAACAGTGTGTTGAGCCTCAAAACGGAAGGCATTAAAATCTCGAGTAGCTATATCGGCAGGATTGTCCGCTGATTTCACATGCCTCCATGTGACGTTCCCAACATTCTCTAAAATCTCGCTGGTGCGATTTGCAATGAAGGTTTTCCACACACAGTGTGGTTTCTTTAGCCAAGCTAAAACAATGGACGAATCGGTCCGCAGAAAAGTTGATATGCGTGGACCGGAAAAATAGACAAGTAGGTTTTTACTAGTTTAAGAAATAGAAGTGCCCCACACAACGCAAGGCGTGGTAATGACACAGATTTTATGGGTGAAACTTTAGATTTGGTGCTGAGCAGTTGAGAAGTGAGAGTTTCGTCAGAATGACGCACGCGAATATATAGGGCGGTGGCATAACCCTTTTCATATGAGTCGCAGAACCCATGAAATTGAACATCGTAGGAGGGTGAGTATTCTACCCAAAGGGGTATTTCAATATGTTTTATATCATTCAATGATAATGCAAAGTTCTACCATATTTTGAACGTGTCTTGTTGAAGAGGATTGTCCAAGTTGGTATGCTCGGATCAAACTCGTTGAATGAGCATTTTTGCCACTATGACCACGGAAGCTTACCAACCTGCTGGGTCGTAAATACGAGCAATCTGTGAAAAAAACTTCTCGTTTGGTAGGACTTTTAGATAAAATGATTGGTTGAATAGAAGTTATCTTCCCTGGCATTGCTGTCAGTGTCAAATTTCAAAAAATTCTCACTCAAAATACGTTTCTGGGGCAAATGATCGAGTAAACTGGGAGTATTGGAAATCCAGCTGAAGAAGGCTTATAAGTTCAGACTGAGCCTTTTTAGCGAAGTGAATGCTATGAACACCAGACAAAACATCATCGACATAAAACTCTGATTGAAGAATTTTTGACGCAAGGTGGAAATCCATTGTCCCAATTCTAGCTAATTCGGTAGAGTAGGACTACGGATTCATAAAATTCAAACTAAATGCTTGTGGCTTCCCTCCATTTTTCATCACTGTGGATGAAGATTTACAAAAAATATCTCTTATAGTAATGACCACATTCTTCTACAAGATGACATTAATAGTTTTGCATTGTGGTGTGAGAAAAATATTTTTAAATCTTAGCTCAATAAAATATTTTAAACAAGGAGCGTGCACCGTCTTCATATGTCTAACGCCATCTCACAGAACATTACTGTCCTATGGTTACTTCCTTTAGAGAATAATTTTTTTTTTTCACGCTCCTAAGGTACAGATTTTCTGAGCACATTAACAATATAAGGCCCAACTCCAATGCTTGGATTTAAAAGCGTTGGTCAAAGAGTTTCGCGATCTCAATATAACCCGCAGTCTCTTATTATTGCTATATCCGTTCTCACTTAGAAATACGCTTCCCGGTTTGGTCCCCCTCATTACAGTATTCATTATTGAGAGGATCGAATCTGTTCAAGGGAAATTATCCTCCTTTTTGGCCCTCAAAGGTATTCTATGGAGTGATCCTTTGAATGTCCCCCACTTTTGAAAACCGTTTAGCTAAACTCTCGCAAAAGGGAAACATTTGTCAAATCGCGGAACCTGTGTGTATCGCATCGCAGGTGTGGTCTCCTAATCTAATGATGTGCATATTGAAAGACTGGAATCTGTGCAACGGAATTTTACACGGTTTTTTTTGGTTAAAAAGGGTTGCAGTTGGATTGGATCCCCTATATACCCTTCCATACGAAAAACGTTTGTTCACTCCTTAATTAACATGCAACACACCTACAACTTGAGAAGAAATAATAATGATAGTTGGCGCAAAATTATAGTCCGCTAATAGAACAAATTTTTAAGAGAGAATTTAGTGTGGTACTAGCTTAAAATGACGTTTGAGTCATGGCTGGAAACGTCATTATTAAGCTAGTAGCACACTAAAGTTGTTTCAGTCGCGGAGTCTATTATTGTGCGCCATTGTATTTTGCCCATCAAATTATAACTGGAGTTCACTGATGCCTCCTGACCTTCTCTGTAAAAGATATTGTTTTGCTTCTCCGAGGTGGAGGTTATAACTCCCGTAGTAAGATTTTAAGATCCATATCCACCGTAACAAATTATGGAAAGCATGAGCACTTTGACCGTATGGGTAAAAACTTATAAACTGGAACTCAAAACTTTTTTGATTTTAATTTAAGGTAAAATTCAAACTCCAAACATAATTTTGAACACCAGTGTTCCACTTTTTGAATGTTTTCATGTTAATTTTGGTAATGTTTTTTTTGTCTCTATTTTATAGTAATTATTTATGTGGTGTTGCTGTTATTTGTTTTATTTTGAGTTTCGTTATGTGCTTACTAACAACTACATCCACACTACGTGCTGAGCCGGTGGTATAAACACAAGTCCCCTGCTGTTGGCTAAACCCAGTGGTCCGTAATTTGGTGCATTGTTATAAGGCCTATACGACAATTCAATTCTGCTAGGGGTCGTGAAAAAAAAAACGACAGTAGTATTCTTTCACGGGCACTGTCTCTTGGTGAAAGAACTGACAAAAACTTCAGAGTATCATCCTGTCCATGAAAAAAGAGCTTCTCACGTTGGCCGGTGCGGTATCGTCGTAAAACTTTAGGTTCCCCTCAATTCTCACACCCGACACCTTGATAATTGTTTTATGAGAGTAAGCCACTTAGGCCTTGGCTCTTCAAAAGCGGTTCGCGCCACGCCATTTTTTTTATATGCCTTCTTAATTCTTCCATCAAGTTATTATTGGTGTGATACAGATGCATCGGAAACTCCTTTGAGACTTCCTAGATATCCTTCAACCAATGGGGTGGCGGTTATAAATTTTCGAAGGACGGGAATTTAGTACAAAACCCAAATACATCGTACCAAACTATGAATTGTTTAGAGCCCGTGGCGACACGTATGAGTAGGCTTTCCAAACCGCAAAACTCAGACTTTGTTGTATTTAAATCTTTAGCAAGAATAAATTAAAATCTTTGTTCAAGACTCAGAGTTCTACACTTTTGAAGTTGTTTAAAAATGTTTGTAATAATTATTAGTTATGTATTGATCTTGTTTTGTTAACTTTCTTGTTTTTGTTTCATCCATGTGAGTTTTGTTATGTTATGTTTGCTTATAACAACAAACACTGCCGAAGTGATGAGCCGGTGGTATACATAGTCTACTATATGTTGACAAACCATTGGTCGTAAGACTGTGCTTGTTATAAGCTCTCCTCGACCAATTCTGATAGTGCAAAAAAAATGCAGAACATTTCAGAATCGCGAAGACTGCATTCGTTTAAGATATGCATTCTGGTACGTCATTGATCCAATTACAACCACACAGAATAATAAAATTACATCTTTCTGGTTATAGTTAGTAGAGTTTTGTTCGCAATGCAGTAACGACGATCCCTTGTATCTGGAACGCCTGATATCGTGTACAAATTCTTTAATCTTAACCTAAAAGGTTGAGTCCTCATGTGCACAGTGTCTATTACTAAATTGATTTGGGTACAGCTACAGATATTAAATCATCAACGGTCTCGGAACACAACATAGTCCAAAAGTCTATGCACTCTAAGAGAAAGGCAATGTTTTGCAAAACTTTTCAAAAACCTCTTGAGAGACTCAATATTTCTCACACCTTTGAATTATACATAATGAGAATGACACAATGCTTTGCGTCTGGTTTTTGAAAACTTTTTGCCGAAACCAGTAACGCGCGGCGACGCAACGCACGCAAGTATACCAGCGCCAGTCATCATTTGCCGGCTTCTGTCATCCTACTCGGTCCGAAAGAAAAAAAATTAAAAATTAATCACCGGTCTTTATAATCCAACAAAATATACAGTTTTGAGGTTTTCAGACAAAATACCATTGATAAAAGCACATAACCCACTAAACGAAACAAATCCATTTTAAAATGTCAACAAGTGTCAAACAAAAATTGAAAAAAAACAAAATAGAAAACCTTAAGCTCCGAGATTTCCACAGGCACTGTGTTGGTTGTTGGTAACAAAATATTCTCAGCTTAAAACGTCGCCGTCGGTCGTCGGCAAGGGGCATTAAAGCGTCATCACATCATGAAAGAGATACAAAACAAACAAAAATTTATGGATTACTTACCAACCGCTATCGGTGTTGCACAGTCGCGTCGGTCGGTCGGCCGCCCGCTAGCCACCACCAAAAAGTTGTATCAAGTGACTCACATTGATTTAATAGCGTTAAGCGTACCTACTCGTCTTGTTCCACTCAGGTATTTGGAAGAAGATCATAGTCTCGAGATGATACCTTTGAAGTAAACATTTTTAATTAGGCTCATAAAGGCTGTATTCAGGTTGATAATGCACTGCTGATGTTCATGTGCGCACAATAAATGTCCACTGTTGGCGCCTAGATGTTCGATACAGAGATATCAAGTTCAAGCGTTCTGGTCCTCAACTCTCTGAACTCGGAGGCTATCGAATTTTGATCGATAATATAAATTGATGTTGGGTGCTGTAGCTGTTCAATGAAGAGGACATATATTCCTTCGTCTCATTAACGCCCTTTTCATATATCTACACCCACGTATTTGAAGAAGCCTTAGCCACTATAGTGAACAACATTGTTGAAGGATTTTTTTCTGATCTTAAATATTTTTCTTTTGGTTTGAAGATCTTATTTTAAGATTAGATGCGGATTGCTAATTATTGCACATGTGCATCATTATAGATGGATGGGAAAAGGAGTTACTAAACAATCGCATTGGTATCTCGTAAGAAGCATCATCATTTGGCCCAACAAAGAAAAAATAACAAGTAATGGGAGACATGCGGGCGATGTCACATTTTCAAAAGATAGAGGATGAGATAATGTCAGTAACCTTTTATTCATTTACATTTTGCTCTGATTAGAAAAATAAGAATCTTGTTGATTTCTCCCTGTTTGTCGTTCATCTAATAATATAAAATTCTCATGTCACGGGTTGCGTAATTGAACTCCTCCGAAACGGCTCGACCGATTTTCTTGAATCCTTACGAGGATATCGTCTAGCTCTAGGGTGAAGAATCGGACAACATCTACTTTTCATCCCCCTAAATGTCAAGGGTGGTCTACCCTTAATTTTTTCTTTTGGACAAAATTTTTTGATTTTATTTATACTAAAAATTATACAACCCTAAATTTTCAACCCTCTATGATCAGCCCTTAATTTTTAATTATTAATTGTTAGTTATGGTGGCGCTACAGTCTAGGTCGGACCAGGGCCCCATCCAACAAACTTCTCCAGCCAGCTCGGTCCCTGGCTAACTGTCTCCAGTTTCGCACGCCAAGTTGTTCAGGTTCTCTACCAACGGTGCTCCACCGCAGTCTTCCTCTTCTGCGACGTCCTTCCGGATTAGATTCGAAGACTCTACGAGCCGGAGCATTATTTTCCATTCGCTCAACATGACCCTAAGACTAAGTCGTTGGACCTTAACTTTTCTGGCTAGGTCAGTGTCGCTGTACAGCTCGTACAGTTCTTGGTTGAATCTTCGTCTCCATTCTCCATTAATGCAGACAGGACCAAAAATCACTCGAAGAATTTTTCTCTCTAAGCAGCCCAAGGCGTTTTCATCAGATGACTTTACTACTCAATTGCCTTCTAAGTCCAAAGAAGCAGCGATTGGCAAGAGTGATTCTTCGTCTGATTTCAGCGCTGGTGTTGTTGTCTGAGTTGATAGCGGATCCCAGGTAGACAAAGTCCTTAACTACCTAGAAGTTAAATCTGTCTATGTTGTCCTTTGCTCCAAGACGTCGGTGTTGGTAGTCCTTTCTTGTCGACAGCATTAACTTGGTCTTGCCCTCGTTAACCGCTAGACCCATCTTCCTGGCCTCCGTCTCAAGGCTCACAAACGCTCCACTGACATCACGCTGTGTTGTCTGCGTATCCTAGTAGCTGGACGGACTTTTGGAAGATTGTGCCTCTGCCACTCTGGTGTTGCCTTATAGCTTTACACGCGAATTTTGTATCACTGCACTTTTTAATTCATCACATCCCAAGGACCTTCTGTCCGAGCCGTGCGTCGGTGTTGGGTGTCCTTCCTGGAAGACAGCATATACTTCATTTTTCCCTCATTTACCGCTAAAACCATTTTTGCCGCTTCTGTCTCAAAGGCGCCATTGACATCACGCTGTGTTCTTACCATTATATTAATATCATCGACGTACGAAGAAGTTGGAAGATAGTGCCTCTGGTGTTGGCGGTGGAGTCTTGCACTATCTTCTCAAGAACGATGTTGAAGAAATCGCACGACAGTGCATCGCCTTGTCTGAATCCGTTTTTGACGCCGAAAGATTCCGTAAGATCGTTGCCAACCTTGGTGGAGCAGCATGAGTTCTCCATCGTCATTTTGCACAAGCGAACGAGCTTTGCAGGGATTCCAAAACTAGACATAGCTTTATACAGTTCGTCTCTGTATTTGCTGTCATTGGTTTTTTCCAGGATCTGCCGCAACGTGATTATTTGGTCGACGGTTGACTTTCCTGGCGTGAAGCCAAATTGATAAGAATGAATCAGATTGTTGACGAAAGGCTTCAGACGTTCACATATTACGGCACTGGCACAGAGGATCTTGTAGGCCATGTTAAGTAGACTGATTCCTCTGTAGTTGGCGCAGTTTAGAGGAAACAATATTACTCACAACAATAAGTATGATGCTAAGACTCTGTATCTGTTTTGGTCTCCATATTATCCTCATTAAAATATCTTTTGCCAAACTTAGCTGAACAATGGGAACGAAAGCTCAAACATTGTAGAATGCAGATAGACCTGTTAAATACGTTTTCTTGTCGGTTCGGATTCAAATTCAGGCCCAAAAATGGATGGCAACAATGCAAAATTTTATGATTGCAAAAGAAACAGATGCAGGAATTTATTGCCAGCCAAAAAACTAAATCCTCATGGGATTCAATTAAAATTCATAGACTTGCAATTAAACTGACTGCAGAAGGTACTAAATACGGATTTGCAATTATTTGTAGGAATTTTCTTCGAATCCCCAGAAATTCTCTGCTGCCAGATATTTGGATCAGTTTAAGTCCATAAATTAATTTGGATGGAATTTTAATTAATTTATACTCCTCCGCAAATTTGAACCGAGTGCCATTTGACATTGGCAGTGAAGCCAGTTAAACAACAAAAGATTGCTGCTCCTTTTCATTTGGTCATATAGTTATGTGATTTACCAGTACCATTTACTTTACCTTAACTTCCCTACATCGGGATTGCTCATTGTGAATTATTGTTACAACTCGTGTCTGGGCTAAATGTCTGACTGCAGGTGCAGTCTACACTCGCTATACAGTTCCAAAGAGTTATCGTTCTTGTATAGCTGCTTATGCATTTCGACCTCGTCGATAAACTCACACACAACTCATCATTGATCCGGTACGGTGATCGATGACAAAACAAACAGAGCCGACAGACAACAAACTGTGATTGTTGGAGTGTAGTTCGCTAGGGACAGACGTGACGCATGAGCATACTCACAGCACGCTCATGCGACATGAAAAAATTGTTAACAAATTTTTTTGTCTCTGACCAGACTACGAGTAAGTTCAAAGCAAGCAATTCGTTGCATGCGACTCAAGAAAGACCAATAGAGCTGCAGTTGACATTCTTCATTCTATGCTGCAAAAGTCGCAGTTCAGGCAGCTTGACGCACGGCCGACAAAATCGATAGAGGCTGTAATTTAATGGCAATGACAGCGATTGGCAGTGAATAAACTATAATCTTGGGAAATGATACACACGCAAGCGTGTATATATTACAATTCAATCGAAGTCAATGGTAAGCGATTAGAAACTGCCTGCCAGAATCAGAGTGAGTGGGAACCTTGAATTTTTTTTTTTTTTTTTTTGTAAAGTTGAAGCTTGTAGGACCTCATTATTATTTATTGCGTTTTGATGCAGATGGTGACAAAGTTGTTTGTTGCCTTGGAGACGGAAACTGAAACGACAATTTGCACAAGGTTCAGGCCTTGTCGGTACAAATCAAGGCTGGGAAAATTGCTTAAAACCTGCAGAGTAATATAAAAAATTCGAAAGGTTTTTAATTCGTTTATATATGAGAACTATTAAGCTGTGCAAAATATTCTTTATCAAAAATAAAATCTCCTCTTCCAGAGTTTATTAGTATACTTCTGGCGACGCGACGTGACTTAGGGGCTTAGAAATCCCGCCAACGACTTGGAGAAGTACTGCTCCAACAGTTTTGTTCGAGGCGTCCGTCATGAAGCGCGGAAGTAGATGTGCTAATGAAGTGACGTCTGTCAAAGCTTGGCAACAGCGAAAGATAACCGCTTCGGAAGCTGGTGTCCAGTTTAGGGGCGTATTGTGTCTTTTCTTTGAGCCATGGAGCATTTTACAGAGTGGTGATTGGTCTGACGCAGCATGGGGTATGCTTAGCCTGAAGAAATTGAGTGCGCCCAGAAAGCAATGGAGCTCTGTAACGGTTGCTGGCTTGGGAAATTCTGCTATTGATTCTATACGGTATCTTGTGGTGGTCGAATTCCCATCTCATCGACTTGGTACCCAAGGAATGTAATAGACCGCTTACCAAATTCACACTTGTCCCTGTAAAGTGTGATTCCGTTCTGCTCAAGACGATTGAAAATCACCTTCAGATGCTTCATGTGTTCTTCATGTGTTCGTCTACATATAGGTGAAGACAAAATCCAAGTCACGGAATATACAGTCGACGAAACGCTGTCATCCGCTCAAACTCGTATGTCGACCCGAAGGGGGTTATAATTGCCGTTTTCGGAATATCCTCTGGTGAAATGGGGATTTGATGAACCTTGGTCAAGGAGAGAAAAAATCGATTTACCTGGCAGTATCAGCTGAAAATTTGTGAGACGTGGCAGTCAGTACCTGTCAGGGAGTGTGACGGCATTGAGACGCCTGTAGTCGCCGCAGGGTCGAATCGTGCCGTCCTCCTTTACAACGCAACGATGTGAAGGGGGCTCGACCATGGACTCATTGAAGGTCGACAAATGCCCTCACTCACCACAGCATGTAGTCCTTCGGTGGTATTGGTCTGGCTCGACAATAAACTGGTGCACCAGACGTTTCGAGGTAATGCTGCACTGAATGCTGTGGAGTTCGAAGTGCACTGAGTGGAAGAGTGATGGCAGGGTAGCGCTGGAGCAAATTTATGCAGACGTCATTGTGGTTGATAACATTTAACGAAATTTCATCGGATGGCGTGAGAAGACGTCAGTTGTTGCAGCTAGAACCCTGATGGAAAAGTCACCGTCCACCTATATTTATGAGTAGATGGAAAAACCCAAAACATCCGCTCCCAAGATTGAGTGTAGGATTGCGGCACGAATGAAGGTCCAACAGAAAGTACGTCCCATTCCAAAGTCCAGGGCAAGCGTTGTCATACCAAAAGTGTTTATTTTGGTGCCATTGACAGCTCGCAGGGTGGTTGGGTCAGGGTGTAACCTTGATATGCTCTTGCCGGATAACGTTGATATGGTAGCTCCACTATCTACGAGAAAATGGTGGCCAGAAATTGTTTCGTGGATAAAGAGGCGATTTGACTTAGAAGCAACTGTAGAAGCCTCACCAAAAGTTGCTGGTGGGCGTTTCACTCAATGAATGTGCTTGGTGGTTTGCAATTTTGCGCTTTTGAGCCGTATCGTCGATGGAACCAAAATTGGTCAGGGGTAGCCACGTAAAACTTACTTACTTACTTACTTACTTAAGGTGGCGCTACTGTCCGTTGTGGACTTGGGCCTCAATCAACAGTCTCCGCCAGCTAGCTCGGTCTCTCCAGTTTTGCACTCCAAGTTGATTGAGGTCCCCTTCCAATTGAGTGCGCCACCTGAATCGTGGTCTTCCTCTCCTCCTACGTCCCTCGGAAATAGTGTCAACGTTTTTCCGGGCCGGAGCATTGGTGTCCATCCGCCCTAAATGACCGAGCCATCTGAGTCTCTGGACCTTGACCCTTCTGGCTAGGTCCATGTCGTTGTACAACCAGTAAAGTTCGCTGTTATATCTTCTTCGCAATTCCCCTTCAATGCACACGGGGCCAAAGATGACAACTTTCCTCTCGAAACAGCCTAAGGCACTTTCATCCGATTTTGTCAGGGTCCATGCTTCCGCACCATACAGCAGGACTGGGATGATGAGTGTGTTGTACAGTTTTACCTTAGTTGCTCGAGAGAGGGCTTTTCCACTCAATTGCTTTCTTAGCCCAAAGAAACAGCGATTAGCAAGAGTTATTCTTCGTCTGATCTCGGCGATGGTGTTATTGTCCGTGTTTATAGCGGAGCCTAGGTAGACAAACTCCTCTACAACCTCGAAATTGTATGCGTCTATTGTGACGTTCTGTCCGAGCCGTCGGTGGTGGGTGTCTTTCCTAGAAGACAGCATCACGCTGTGTTCTTCCCATTATATCAATATCATCGGCGTACTCAAGAAGTTCAACAGATTTTCGGAGGATAAGGCCTCTAGGGTTGACGTTGGAGTTCTGCACTATCTTCTCAAGAACGATGTTAAGGAAATCGCATGACAGTGCATCGCCTTGCCTGAATCCTTTTTTGATGTCGAAAGATTCCGTAAGCCCGTTGCCAACCTTGATGGAGCAGCGTGAGTTCTCCATCGTCATTTTGCACAAGCGAACGAGCTTGGCAGGGACGCCAAAACTAGACATAGCTTTGTACAGTTCGTCTCTGTAGATGCTGTCATACGCGGCCTTAAAATCGATGAAAAGGTGGTGGGTATCGATTTGGAGTTCATAGGTCTTTTCCAGGATCTGCCGCAACGTGAAAATTTGGTCGATGGTTGACTTTCCTGGCCTGAAGCCACATTGATAAGGACCAATCAGATTGTTGACGAAAGGCTTCAGACGTTCACATATTACGGCAGAGAGGATCTTGTAGGCGATGTTTAGTAGACTTATTCCTCTATAGTTGGCGCAGTTTAGAGGATCTCCCTTTTTCAGGATCGGGCAAACAATGCTGAGGTTCCATTCATCGGGCATGCATTCCTCTGACCATATCTTACAGATGATTTGGTGCATGCTCCTATCTAGCTCGTCGCCTGCTGCTTTGAACAACTCAGCAGCTAGTCCATCTGCTCCAGCGGCTTTGTTGGATTTCAGCCGTGATATTGCGGTTTTCACTTCTTCTAGGTCGGGTTCAGGGAATTGTTGGCTATCATCGTGTCCGATGAAAGGCTCCTGCCTGACGGCGGTATTTTGTTCGTCGTCAATGCTTGTCTGCGTTCATCAGGCTGAATCTGTTTTCGGAGGTTTTGTGTTTTTTTGTTGGCTTTTAAGAAATAGCATATTCTTTACATAGCTTGGTAGTCAATCCAATCCACGACTCTCAACCTGGACGGACAGATGTTCCAATATGGAAATCCCTCCACTATACCTCTTACTCCATCGAACTTAAACATAGATGAAGGGCAATCAATCTATTTATTCTGAAAAAAGACCTCCAAGATGTATTATCTCATAATCACACAAACATCCTCAATCTAATGCTTTTTTTTATTTAGTCACCCATTAACAATAAACTTCTCATTCAAATCTCGTAATTTCTGCATTTCATTACATTTCACACATTTGTTAGATTTTTAAAATCCTGCAAGTTAGAGCATACAATATAAAAAAGGAAAAATGCTCCACTAAAAAACAGTGACAAACATTTTTCGTGAACATCGTTCTCACTCGCTGCTGCAAATAACCGAATACCAGCAATTTAAAACTTTTTGATGCTTTGAACATAAACAACAAAAACGTGTCTGCCATTGAGTGGAATACAAATTGGCTACCGAAAAATAAAGCACAAGCGAAAATAGCTAGCCAAATCTGTCTTGACTTGGTTTGGTTGTCACTTTGTCATCCACATCTCTGTCTTTCGTACTCGTAGTCACCGGTCGTCGTCGTCGCAGTCAGCATTGTCGTGTGACATTTTAAAGTTGTTTCCCGAATTTTCTCATGTGCGGCAGTGGTTGAATCTTAAGTTTGTGGTGTTGTTGCCTGGAGGCGTTGGCGAAATCCATCCAAAGAACAAGCAAAAAACTATACGTTACGTGTGATGACTAGACGAACTGGAAGCACACGACTATTTGTGGGCATCTATAAGGTAGACTATTCCTTTCAGCTTAGGGATCCTCATAAAATTGAAAATTGTTTCACGTCTGTAAGTAGTCCGGAAACGTGTGGTACCAGCGATTTCTACTTTAATCTGCAAACAAACCAAAAATGCCATTCTAATTCACACTTCTCTGCTCTTTGGTGTTGAATCCCATCCGAAAGATAATGTTGGATCTTAACGCCAAAGCTCGACTATGGGATCGAGCAAGTCGGTCATCAATCAGCACTATCCTGAGTGGGGAAATACTTGCTACTGATTTTCCATCTACCAAAACGCGCCAGCGCTGTTTCAAGATTATGATTTTTGATATGAATGCGTGTTGTTTGGCTACCTGTCGGCTGATCCGATCTGATTCGATCCGATCACGTCGTAATTGAAAACCAACAGGACCTAATGACGAAACGGCTACTGTGGAGTTTTGAATGTTGCCGGCGCTATTCTTACTTTTATGGTTTAAAGCCATCGAACAGAGGTGGAGTCCAGTGTTCAGCTGGGCACTGGGCTGTGCAAATCAATCTTAACATACACATTTCTGTTTTGTTTTGTCCATTCACTTGTTGCTAGTTTGGATGGATAATGGAGGTCTAAAATAATAAATTGCTATCTCTCGTCTGGATATTGGAATAAGAGTAAGTTTGCTCCCGTGGCTAGAATTGTAAACTACTGGAATTCAATTTGAATCAAGTTGGTCGAGCAATAAGTCAAATCAATTTATGAAACTAAAGATTGCCTTAGACAGGTACTGTAGGTTTTACTTTTGACTCACTTTTCACACTTGAAAAGAATTTTATCTTTGAATTGTATGGTATTGAAGAATACAGGTATTTGAATGACCGAGTTCTTGAAATCGTAGAGTGCAAGAGGCTCATCGGAAGCGCATTTGAATTGTCTGTTGCTGGGTATAGAATTTTTAAGTTTGCATCCAGGAATGATAGATAGATTGATAGATAGATAATTTCTTTATTAAAAAAATACAAATTATTAACAATAATTTTTCTTTAAAAATAAGGACAATTCTGCCGTCTGCCTGAACGCCATTTCATGACAAAATACAACGTGTATAGTTATAAAGTTAAATTTAAATAGAAAAAATAATAATACAAGTAAACTAATATAAAAAGTTAAACACTGTATATTCGGCTTGGTCCGACAATTAAAACTTATTCACTTTTCAAATTAAACACAAATTCACTTTATTTAAATCACTCACAAGCTTATTTATTCAACACTTTCAATTATTACTTTCAAACACAGCGTCTTTAATTTATAGCAGTTCACAAACAATTCAATTTGCTTTGAAACGAATGGAGTATTTATATAACTCAAATAGGTTCGAGAAACTATTAGGTTCTTGTAGGCGCTGAAACTTCTCGATGCTTAACGAAGTTTTCCTCTTAACCACTAGAGTGTAGGGGAAACTCTAAAGAGTGTAAACAAAATTACTTTACAACTACAAATAAAACTTTTTGTTACATAACTATTCAGCAATTAGACGATATTAGAGTGATAGAGATAAATAGTGTATACACATTGCAATGTGTACACATATATATAGACATCTAGAGATATGGAGAGGCGGAGTTACAAAGTGTGTACACATTACAATAGATTGACATACAGAGATATAGAGAGGTAGGAATATAAAGTGTATATACATATTACATTGCCCCCTCCTTAGGATTGATCGTCCCGAAAAAATCCATCTCAAAGACGAGGTACTATCGACAATGAGAAATATTATTAGATTAGAAGTAACAGAAGGTCGGAGATAAAACGGAGCCCTGCGGGACACCAAAATTTATATTGTGGGTTTCAGACTTGAACCCGTCCAATACAACTTGGACCTATTGTCTGTGAAAGCCGTACTGCTGGTCATTAAGAAATCTTTCGGTCTTCGAGATATTTCCTGAGCTGATAGTTTATCAGCGTTTCCATTACCTTAGAAACAGTTTTTCTGGGATGCCAAAACTAGACATTGCTCTAGATAGGTGGTCTCTATAGACGCTGTTATACGCGGTCTTGAAATCGATGAAAAGATGGTAGGTATCGATTTGAAGTTCTTGGGTCTTCTCTAAGATCTGCCATAGGGTGAATATTTGATCGATGGTGGACTTTCCGGATCTGAAGCCACACTGATAAGGACCTACCAGGCTGTTGACAAAGGGCTTCAAACGATCACACAGCACGGCAGACAAGATCTTACAGGCGATGTTAAGAAGACTTATACCTCTGTAGTTAATGCAGTTCAGTGGATCTCCTTTTTTGAGGATTGGGCATACGATGCTGAGGTTCCATTCATCGGGCATGCTTTCCTCCGACCAAATTTTGCAGATGAGCTGGTGTATGCTTCTTACCAAATCATCTGCAGCTGTTTTATACAGTTCGCCGGCTAGCCCGTTGCTCAAGCGGCTTTGTTCGACTTAAGTTTAGATATCGCTAACTTCACTCGTCATGTCGGGTGGGTGGCATTGTTGGCTTCTGCACCAAATTGAATGGTTCTGTTTTGCTGACGGAGTTTAGGTCGTCATCGCCATTATACAGCTTGGAAAAGTGGTCTTTCCATATCTTCAGCACTGACTGCGGTTCTACTACGATGTTCCCATGATGGTCTCTACAGGCTTCAGTTCGGGGTGTATAAGCCTTCGAGGTTTGTTTCACCTTTTTGTAGAACTTTCGAACCTCGTTCCTGTTGTGACATCCCACTATCTCCTCCATCACATGCTTCTCATGCTCCCTCTTTTTCTTTCTAAGAAGTTTATGCTCCTCTCTCCTTTTCTGCTCGTAGAGCTCACGAGCTGCTCTTGTCCTTTTTTGTAGCGCCACTTTGTATTCTTCTTGTTTAGCTGCATGTGCTCGCCGGCACTCATCGTCAAACCAGGGGTTTTGGCCGTGTAAACCCTAGCACTTCAGGGGCGGCATCTCTGATAGCTGCTTGGCAGTGTTGCCACTGATTCTCTATATTTTGTGCTTTCGGCAAAGGACTTCTGAGGAGATTTTCGGAGACACGATCGGAAAAGGATCTAGCAATCTCTTGCGATCGACGGTTGATTGGTTAGGAGATTTCCATGCTTCCTTGTGGATATCGAGATGTGGGAGTCGTGTACTTGCTACCATTACGTCTCGCCCCGCAGCAAAGTCGATTAGCCTAAATCCGTTATCGGAGGTGGTGTCGTGAAGGCTATGTCGTCCGATTATTCCACCAAAGATTTCTTCTCTACCCAGCTTAGCATTAAAATCTCCAAGGACGATTTTAATGTCATAGCTAAAGAATTGCTCATAGGTCTTGTCGAGGAAATCGTAAAACCTGTCTTTGGTGTCTTCATCCTTTTCCTCAGTGGGGGCGTGAGCGAAGATGAGGCTGATGTTGGTGAATTTAGCCTTGATACGGATTGTAGTTATGCGCTCATTCACTGAGTTGAAACTCAAGACCTTCCTCCTGAGTCGAGTCCCAACTATAAATCCACATCCAAATAGACGCTGATATTGTTCCCGGTAGCAGTCGCCGTAGTAAATATCGCAGTTGTTCATTTTGCGTATGCCCGGACCATCCCATCGCATTTCTTGGAGGGCAGTTATATCTGCCTTACAGCAGTCAAGGGCTTCCGCTAGTTGTTCGGCTGCACGTGGCCTGTTAAGGGACCTAACATTCCACGTGCAAAACCGAAATTCGTTGTCCTTAAACCGTTTGCGTGGGTCGTCATCATTAATTCCGTCCGTGTCCGAGGCTTGTTGGTGTTTCGGAACTATCACTTCTTTATGTGGCCGGGCAGTCACCCCGACGCACGACCCCCAACCTGGAGGGCCAGGTCTTTAGTTTAACTCTAAGACGAAGAGCCGGCCAAACCGCTCCTTATAGGCCTGGGCTGCGAATATGTCGTAGTAGCCCTATAAAGTGTTCACTAAGTAGTTCATCCTGACTGGAACTGTAGACGCCACCGTTGATTCCATCTTGGGAGTTCTTCCGCTGCCGCCTGTTGAAAAGGAGGCATGCCTTAGTGGATGCATACCTCCTCCCCCTCTCTCTTTGCTGCCGCCAACAACTTCCCACTGGGGTTGGAACCCAATCTTCGGGTAGCCGATGTCCACCACGGGGAGGTGGAGAGTAGGAGTTGATTGACAGAGGTTTCAGTGGACGCTTGTGTCAACTTGAATGCACGTGTCTACCCTACAACATAATAGTATGCATATGTTTCGAAAAAAACATTTGACGTTATTTAGAAATAATTTTTTATTTAACCTTAAGAATTTGCAATTATTTTTTCAGGACAAAATTATTTGAAAGTATCGTTTGTTCATAATGCTCCTATGACGCTTAAGAATAGTGACACGTGGCCATATAATACTTTCACAATGTGCCATATGGCCATTTTCGAAATATGCCCTTATTGCACATGGCCATTTGCCACCGCACGTTTTCCTGATTTACAGCAAGGCGTTCATAATTTTTTACCAAGGATCCAAGGCTACTGATTTTTGTTTCAACATCTAGTCACAAAATAGATCTGAATTCCAAGTTATAATATTAATTTGCAATTTATTTTGTTTTTTTTTTTTTATACATACAACCCGGGCGCCACTTCTAAGTAACTTTTTAGTGACAGTTCGGTATTTTCAACTATCACTAACAACTGACAAATTATTCTCAAATCCTTCTTCATTCCAACACCAAAAATAAAATCGTCAATCAAAACATAAACTCCACATTAAATTATTATCAACACAAACAATCATTAGTTGCGCCTCTCATCAGTTTCAATTCTTCGCCATTACCAAAGCATTTAACCATTAAATCCATTCATCTTAATTTCATGTCGAAGAGATAAATCAACACACAACCTGAGCACAAAACATGAACACTATTAAAACAAAATATATAAAAACCAATGACTACATAAATGTGCAGAAAAAAGTCCCAGACCGCAATGAAGCGCCCATTGGCACCCCATTGAGAGAAATGATCGATAAACAAGATTTGCCGCGCGTATGTAAATATACTCACGTCCGGATTCTCTCACCAACGAACATGAATCCGTGGTGTCCGTGTGGTGCGCGTTAATATAACACTCCAGTCCACACACGTGGTCCGAGCCGGTCCGGTTTGGTTCCAGTCTCAAGTCTGGCGCGTTCTGTATGATGTCTGATGTGTGCGAGGGATTCGACACGTTTATAAAGGTTTATTTAATATCTCCTGAAAATGATCATAAATCATTCAAGACAACTTATTAGATTCTTTGAAGGTCCGGATCTTCTGTGGGAAAGTTCTCATAGTACAATGTTGACTTTGCCATAATTAAGGGAGCAATTAAATTCATAAGCGGAATAGAAAAGAAATCAATTGTGAATGCAAAACACTTTATGTCTGTTTTGTCATTCAATCAATCGACTTCGAATTAATAACTCCACCACGCTCCCCTATCGATATATTGAAAACTGTCAAGCCGTTGCGATTCGTTCGTCGTCGTCGTCGCGTCAGCGCAGCGCGTTATCCTCAATCTAGCTACGAGGTAAAGAATGCACTAAAGGTACCTTACAGTGATACGGCCTCGCCTCATGGCGATATTTTAAGGTTTAGGCTCAACAAAAAACAATGGAACTCAATCGGTCTCCTTTTCTAGTGCCTCTAATGGAAATATTGACGACAGATGAGTTTGACAGATGAAGTTGAGCTAGTCTGAAGAACAACACGAGAGGGCTATACGACAACAACGGAGTTCCCGCTGTCTTCAATCCAATTTCTCCCGTAGGCAAAACTCCCAACAATGATGACAACAGCGAAGGCGAATAACTACGAGAACGAGAGGCGGTGTGCGACCATCGACATCGACGAAGACGACTTCGACGGACAGACGACTCCGATGATGATGACGATGATGGGGCACCAGATCACAAGTGACGATAATGTGCTGTCACAGGCACGGCTGCTCCATGCATAAATTGAATATGAGAACATGGAGTCATTATTATTACTGTTCCTGTGACGGAGTCAAAGTCGATTCACTTCCAGTCCTCTCTAATCCTGGGTCTGGTCCTCAGTTGATTTTTGCTTCTACTTCTAACAAACAGTCGGGCATGCCAGCGTTGCAAAGATTTATTCGCTTTATTCAATTTTATTGATTATGTCATCAGGATCGATGTTGTCTCCTCTCCTCGGTGACGTTTGTTGGCGAAAACAAACCAAACCAAGGCAACTGAAAAACGGACGATGATACAAAGATTGATTGATTTTTAATTGACTCTCCATTGATTGAGATTGACGATGATACGTCTTTCGCTAAAAAAAAAGTAAGAAAAAACAAACATAAGACCACACTCTATTTTTCGTAGACATTGGCTGGATCTTGATCTAGGCGCTCGCTGGAGCAATCCATCCAGAATCTTCATATACAAACTGACGACAACGACGACTTCTCATATACCCATAGCCCTACTTGTCTCCACAATCCGCGCCCACACACACACACTTTCGTATCTTCGCCCAGCTACAATAAAATTTCTACACTCAATTTCCAAGGCGCTACAAAAATATGCGAACAAAATTTATTATTAAGTCCATCTTCAAGGCAATTGGCATCGATATTTTAATTAAATCACAGACGCTCATCCACTTAAATAAATCCACCCATTGAGGAAGGACTGCAGCAATGTATGATTTCGAGTGTTCTCTTTCCAGACTTGAACTATCATGGATATAATTAAAATATCTTAATAAAATTCACAGCACGTGCTCGCAGGCGACAGTGCTCGCGGATAGAGCTTGAATTTAATACCTGACCTCTAACTTTCAGATTGCATATATGGAAACCTGGACGAAGGCACACTCGACTGATGCAGTCCAGTGAGAACTGGGAATTCTTATAACATATTGTTTGAGCATCACCAATGACTGTTTATAGAACTCGTGGAAGATGGAGTCTTTGGTTGAGTCTCGCTCCCTAAACGCCACAGACCGTGTGTCGCAGTCGTAGCATGGTGAGATGAGGGCCGAATGCTGAACAAGAGTCTTAGAGCCCTAAAGGGATATTTTAATAGCTTGGGCTAGTGTGACTTTTTGGTTTCTCTCATTTTTGCTAGTTGCATATTGGGCGGTATTTAATGAAATTAATCTGGCATAGTTTCCATGGAGATCGATTTGTGTCTTTGGGCACGTTCTACGTTCATTGACTTTCAAAAGAAGAAGAATCATTGTGCTGATGAATCCAGAAATTTGTAAATTTTAAATGGACGAAGTAAAACTTAAAAAGCAAAACTGCAGGGGTAAGTGACTTTCTTTTGTTTTCGAATAAATAAAAAAGGATTAGTCCTTTTGCTTCCCTTAGTTGTCCAGCATAGATTTGTTTGTCTACCAGACTAAGCTAGTACTGTTGCCTTTGGCGCAGCCACCCGAGTATTTCTTCTCTTCTTTTAGTTATTGGCTGATTCTACTGACCCAAAACAATTACTGGATCGCGCCATGTCTCGTGCTTCTCTGCCTATCTTTTTCTTCCTTGGTTTTCCCTTTATTTATAAATTGCCTAGGTTATTCGTGCCTCTGCTCTGGCTCGATCTGAAGGTCTGTTTTCCGAAGATGTCGATGTCGTCTGCTTAAGATAATAATTGGGTAAATCTGGTGAAAATAGTCGTCCTTGTTGATGTTCCAGAGGAAAGAATTATTACAAAGCAATATACAAAACCCTGCCCTCCAGGTGGGGAGTCGTGCGTCGGTCTAAGTAGCTGCGCGGCCACATAAGGAAAAGATAGTGCCGAACCAGCAACAAACCTCTGATATAAATAGAGTGGCGCGACAGCACTTGAAGAGCCAAGGCCTAAGTGGCTTGCTCTCTTCAACAATTCTCTGGGTGCGTGTGAAGAATTGAGGTGACCTACAATTTTAACGCGCGCCGATTCCGAACGGCAAAGTTGAGAAGCACTTTTTCATGACAGATGATACTCTTGGAAATTTTGTCACTTCTATGAAAGAGACAGTGCCCGTGAAAGATGAAATAAAAACTATGGGCACGAGTAGGACTCGAACCCACTGAGCCACGGGCACAGTGCAACAAACCTCGGATACGGACGGAATTAATTTTGACGACCCACGGAAACGATTTAAGAACAACAAATTTCGGTTTTGCACTTGGAAACCCAGGTCCCTTAACAGCCCTCTAGAAATTGTGATGGGATGGTCAGGGTCTACTATTACATTTAATACGGCAACTGCTGCTGGGAAAAAAATCAGAGTCTATTTGGATGTGGTTTTGTAGTTGATACTCGACTCAGAAGGAAGGTTTTGAACTTCTACTCAATGAATGAGCACATCACGACAATCCGCATCAAGGATTAATTCACCAACGTAAGCCACACACCCGCACTGAGTTAATGGCCTAACTATGACATTGAAATTGTCCTTGAAGATTTTAATCCTAAGCTGGGCAGTAAAGGAATCTTTGACACAACACCACTTCCGATAACGGATTAAGGCTAGTCGACTTCGCTGCGGGGCGAAACGTAATGATAGCAATTACGCAATTCTAACATCTCGATTTCCACAAGGGGACATGGAATTCTCCGGATCAAACAACCTTCAACCAGATTGATCACATTCCGATCGACTTACGACACTTTTCTAGCATACAACATGTCCGCACATTCCGCGATGCCAACAACGACATGGATATCCCGATCAAGCCCAACTCTTGAAAATGCTAAGAGAAAATTCGACGTCAAACGGCTACAATTGCAAGAGATAGCAAGATTCTATTCCCATCGTGTCTCCGAAAACCTCCTTAGATGACCTTTGCTTCATCACAAAATATAGAGACCCAGTGGCAACACTGCAAAACAGCCATCAGAGATGTCGCCACTGAAGTGCTAGGGCTTAAACGGTCACACCAACAAAACCCCTGTTTTGACGATGAGTGCCGGCTACGCACTCCTAGTCCAGGTCTTAATGTATGGTGCAGAGAAATGGTCCAATCTGCATATATGAAGAATGGAGATGAAAAGCCTACCAAGAACTGTATGAGCTGTTCAGCGACACTGACCTAGCCAAGAAAGTTAAGTTTCGACGACTTATCATGTAGAGCGAATGGAAAATAATGCTCCGGTACATAGAGTTCTCATATCAACCCCGGAAGGACGTCGCAGACGAGGAAGACCGCAACTTAGGTGAAGCACACAGGTTGTGGAGGACCCGAACCCACTTGGCATGCGAAACTGTAGAGTAATATTCCCTCTAAACAGTTATTTCATGATAGCAATATTAAAGATTACCTTACTTACTTAAGGTGGCACTACAGTCCGTTGTGGACTTGGGCCTCAATCAACAGTCTCCGCCAGCTAGCTCGGTCCTTAGCTAGTCGTCTCCAATTTTGCACTCCAAGTTGATTGAGGCCCTCTTCCACTTGAGTGGGCCACCTGAGGCACGGTCTTCCTCTCCTCCTACGTCCCTCGGGAATACTGTTGAAGGCTTTCCGGGCCGGAGCATTGGTGTCCATTCGCTCTAAATGACCGAGCCATTTGAGTCTCTGGACCTTTACTCTTCTGGCTAGGTCCATGTCGTTGTACAACCAGCAAAGTTCGCTTATATATCTTCTCCATTCCTCTTCAATGCACACGGGGCCAAAGATAACCAGAAGAAGTTTCCTCTCGAAACAGCCTAAGGCACTTTCATCCGATTTTGTCAGGGTCCATGCTTCCGCACCATACAGCAGGACTGGGATGATGAGGGTGTTGTACAGTTGCTCGAGAGAGGGCCTTTCCACTCAATTGCTTTCTTAGCTCAAAGAAACAGCGATTAGCAAGAGTTATTCTTTGTCTGATCTCGGCGCTGGTGTTATTGCCCGTGTTTATAGCAGAGCCTAGGTAGACAAACTCTTCTACTACCTCGAAGTTGTATGCATCTATTGTGACGTTCTGTCTGAGCCATCGGTGTTGGGTGTCCTTCCTCGAAGACAGCATAAACTTCATTTTTCCCTCATTTGCCGCTTCTGTCTCAATATGCTCATAAAGGCGCCATTGACATCACGATGTGTTCTTCCCATTATTTCAATATCATCGGCGTACGCGAGAAGTTGAACAGATTTTTGGAAGATAGTGCCTCTGGTGTTGACGTTGGAGTTCTGCACTATCTTCTCAAGAACGAAAGATTCTGTAAGCTCGTTGCTTTGTAAAGTTCGTCTCTGTATATGCTGTCATTCGCGGCCTTAAAATCGATGAAAAGGGTCCATCGCATTTTCTGGATAGCGGTAATATCTGCTTTGTATAGCAGTTGAGGGTCTCCGCTAAATGTTCGGCAGCACGCGGTCTATTAAGGGACCTAACATTCCACGTGCATATCCGAAATTCGTTGTCCTTTGTACATTTGCTTGGGTCGTCATCAGTGTATCCGTCCGTTTCCGAGGCCTGTTGTTGCTTCGCAACTAAATTATTTTCTACGTGGTCGGGAAGTCACCCCGACGCACAACCCCCAACGCCCAACCTGGAGTACCAGGCAAGTCTCCAGGTGCAAGAGCCAGAAAAACCGCTCCTTTTACGGCCTGGGCTTCAAATAAGTCGAAGTAGCCCATAAAAGTGTTCACCAAGTAGTTCGGCCTAACTGGAACTGGAGACGCCACCGTTGATTCCAAAGAACAAATTGATTTGCTGCCGTCCCTCGGTGAGAGAGATTATATTTGAGATTATGTATAACCTATACTGATAGCTCAGTATAATGAGTTTGGAGCAACTTGCTCTAGTTAGTAAGTAACAGTAATAATTGCCGTTTTACTTATGTACTCACAGCCACAATGAATTCCCATAAGGCCATAACCCGTAAGAAATTTCGTTGTCTAAAAACCAGAAAGTGCCATGAACGCAAAAAATAATAATTATTAAGTGATAATTTGTGATTAATTTTTCAACGCTCCTCTCTGCAATTTTCTAGTCACAAACCTCTGTTAACTATTCCGCCTTACGATTATTACAACTTGAGCGCGTATTTATGTGCAATGTGCATCATATGTGAGCATTCAACATGTAACACTTTAGTTAAACTGTTTTTTTTTTTTTCTTTATCCTTATTTTAAGAGATACCAATTTATGAGTTTGTCAGGTGAACACTGCCCGCGATATGGGCGCATCCAACGCAACTGTCAAGTGCCATTTAAAACGCATTATTAAGTCCGCAAAGCGTCCGTCGTCGTCTTCTGTCTACGTTCTTCTTCGCTGCTAGGCTTGATATACTTATATTAAAACACTCAGCTATGGCAAAAATCGCCTACAAACAGTAAGGCGTGCGCGCGCCCATCGTCGCGTCGTCGGCCAGTCGTAGCGCAGATACTAAACACTACAAAAGAAGCGGCACATATAACCACATCCAACCGAAGCATAAGTAGTTATTAAATTGAAACTGATACTAGTAATTAAAATTTGCCATGCAAAAAGGTAATTTTGCCTTCACGCCTTTATGCTTTGAAAAATATGAAAGAGCTTGAATAAAAATCTCGATAGAATTGCAGTGCGCCCCTGCGTCTGAACTAATTGAAGTGATAATTTCCAAGTGCTACGCGACGGACTAGACGATATGGATGTGTTCATTGGGTGCAAGAATATGTCATTATAACTTGTGTTAAAAAGGGTTATCAGTTTCTTTTTTTTTCAAGCAAACGCACAGATTAGATTTAACAACTATTTTCTTAGGCTAAGGTTCTTCATCGTTCAAAAATGGAATTGTATGTTATTAAAAGGCGGGGGTTTTGGTAATATATTAATATATGATTTCAATCACGTCGCAGTTGTACGTCGGCATTGAATTTATAACATTGGCGGTGGGTTTACAATGGGATGCACGCCACAAATAAAAAATGTCAATTACAAGGTTTAGTTGTTTTATGTCATCCGCTCTATTTGAAAGTTTTTTGAATGTAAACCGCCATCCAGGCTTGTAGGGGATATCGATCTTAGCGGCACGAGTCATCGGTCACCTCGAATTCAAAGGTGCACCCATTCATACATTTGCATCGAAATGCAACATGAATACTAATTAATCTAATAGGGAATGATTATCAAAATTTCTTCGGTTATTATACTATAAGAATCGATTCTACGACAAACATCGATGTCTATCTACATAGATTAATTCAAAAAGACGGTAAAACGCTTTCAATAAAGTTACTGACATTTACACATTATTTCAAATTTAAATGCAAACGTTTGGTAACACTTGCTTACTTACTTATGATGGCGCTACAGTCCATGTCAGACCAGGGCCTCACCCAACCCTCTCCAGCCAGCTCGGTCCCTGGCTAACTGTCTCCAGTTTCGCATTCCAAGTTGGTTCAGGTCCTCTACCACCTGTGTGCTCCACTGGAGTCGCGGTCTTCCTTTTCTGCGACGCCCTTCCGGGTTGGATTCGAAGACTCTACGAGCCGGAGCATTATTTTCCATTCCCAACCATCTAAGTCGTTGGACCTTTACTTTTCTGGCTAGGTCAGTGCCGGTCGCTGTACAGCTCGTACAGTTCTTGGTTGAATCTTCGTCTCCATTCTCCATTTATGTAGACAGGACCAAAAATCACTCGAAGAATTTTTCTCTCAAAGCAGCCCAAAGCGTTTTCATCAGATGTTGTCATTGTCCATGTCTCTGCACCATACATGAGGACCGGAGGAGGAGTGTAACTTTAGTTGCTCGGGAGAGGACTTTACTACTCAATTGCCTTCTAAGTCCAAAGAAGCAGCGACTGGCAAGAGTGATTCTTCGTTTGATTTCAGCGCTGGTGTTGTTGTCTGAATTGATAGCAGATCCCAGTTAGACAAAGTCCTTAACTACCTCGAAGTTAAATCTTTCTATGTTGACGTTTGCTCCAAGACGTCGATGTTGGTAGTCCTTTCTTGTCGACAGCATTAACTTGGTCTTGCCCTCGTTAACCGCTAGACCCATCTTCCTGGCCTCCGTCTCAAGGCTCACAAACGCTCCACTGACATCACGCTGTGTTCTTCCAAATATCTCAATGTCGTCTGCGTATCCTAGTAGCTGGACGGACTTTTGAAAGATTGTGCCTCTGGTGTTGACATTGGAGCTTTGCACAATCTTTTCAAGAATGATGTTGAAGAAATCATTGGAGCTTTGCACAGTCTTTTCAAGAATGATGTTGAAAAAATTGCATGACAACGCATCGCCTCGTCTTCAACCTTTTTTGACATCAAAAGCGTCCGTTAGGTTTTTTCCGACCATGATGGAACAGCGTGAATTTTCCATTGTCATCTTACACAGACGGATGAGTTTTTCTGGGATGCCAAAACTAGACATTGCTCTATATAGTTGGTCTCTATAGACGCTGTCATACGCGGCCTTGAAATCGATGAAAAGATGGTAGGTATCGATTTGAAGTTCCTGGGTCTTCTCCATGATCTGCCGTAGGGTGAATATTTGATCGATGGTGGACTTTCCGGGTCTGAAGCCACACTGATAAGGACCTATCAGGTTGTTGACGAAGGGCTTCAAACGTTCACACAGCACGGCAGACAAGATCTTATAGGCGATGTTAAGGAGACTTATACCTCTGTAGTTGGTGCAGTTCAGAGGATCTTCTTTTTTGAGGATCGGGCATACGATGCTGAGCATGCTTTCCTCCGACCAAATTTTCCAGATGAGCTGGTGCATGCTCCTAACCAAATCATCTCCAGCTGCTTTGTACAGTTCGGTGGCTAGCCCGTCTGCTCCAGCGGCTTTGTTCGACTTAAGTTTAGATATCGCTAGCTTCACTTCGTCCATGTCGGGTGGGTGGAATTGTTGGCCTTCTGCACCCAAATTTAATGGTTCTGCATTGCTGACGGAGTTTTGGTCGTCATCGCCATTATAGAGCTTGGAAAAGTGGTCTTTCCTTATCCTCAGCACTGACTGCGGGTCTACTACGAAGTTACCATGATGATCTCTACAGGCTTCAGCTCGGGGTGTATAAGCCCTGGAGGTTTGTTTCACCTTTTTGTAAAACTTTCGAACCTCGTTCCTGTTGTGACATCCTTATATCTCCTCGATCGCATGCTTCTCATGCTCCCTTTTTTTCTTTCTGAGAAGCTTATGCTCCTCTCTCCTTTTCTGCTCGTAGAGCTCACGAACTGCTCGTGTCCTTCTTTGCAGCACCGCTTTGTATTCCTCTTCGTCAAACCAGGGGTTTCGTTGTGGTAGCCGTGTAAACCCTAGCACTTCAGAGAAGGCATCTTCAATGGCTGCTTGGCAGTGTTGCCACTAGTTCTCTACATTTTGTGCTGGCAGCAAAGGACTTCTGAGGAGATTTTCGGAGACACGATCGGAAAAGGATTCAGCAATCTCTTGCGATTGTAGCCGTTTGACGTTGATTCAGTACAACCATTGATGCAATATTTGCAAGATATAAAACTCACGTCACTACTGATGTTCATGTGTCGTATTTCAGTTATCATAAACCAATTGTGACTGTATTTAACAATGATCTTTTAATTTCCGTCACAAACAGCATAGTGTAGACATAGGCGCGGATCTAGAATTTTTTTCTGGGGGAGGGGGGGGGGTCACAGGATAGAAAAAAATTAAAAAATTAGAAAAACAACAAGAATAACCAAATAAACAAAGCAAACCAAATTTCTTCACTTAGTAAAAAACAAAGGCAGAATAAACTTATGCAGAAACTTTTCCGTTCTGTTTTACTTGAAAATTCATTACATTAATATATAAAATTATTGTGTATATACAATTATAAACTGTTTAGGTATAAAAAAAAATGTAGGTACTCTCAAAACTAAGAAATATCTAGCCAATAAATGTTTTTATTATGAATTTTCTTCTGAAACGTTTCCTCGTGTGTTTTTCGATGACTTGGCGCCTTTTATGGTAGCTTGACTAACTTCACAGTTTGCAATCAAAACATTGGAAAAACAACAGTCCATTGTTGATTTCAGTGTCGTTGGAATCAAGATAGTTTTTATTGAATTTTGCAAAAAAAAGAAATAAGCAAAATTAAAACCAGAAAATAAACAGCGAAAGTAAGAAGATAAAACAAGGTTTAATTTGACGGATGCTTCAATGCTTAATTACCGTATCCGATCGGAGCAAATCAAATAAATTTTAATTGAGGTGATGTTTTTCTTATAGACACCCCTATCACAGAGTTCCTCGTAGCAAATAATACGAACAAATTATAATCATAAGTCCCGAACGAAATCAAAAGAGGCATTGCCAAATACAAATCAATTATTCTGACTTTCGGAATCAGTTGACTTCTTCGAAACTTGAAATTCAAAACAAATTAAATTTCTCCGACGTGTATTCAAAGTAGATTTTAGGTTTTGTTTTGTTTTGCTAAAGATGAATTTTGATAGCAATTTGTTTGTATTCTAAAAGAATTATATATTTCTTATGGTACAGCAAATTTAATTGATTAATACAAATACAAAATATTTATTCGGCGCAGTCATCGTAAAACATCATCAATTTTTTGATTTGCAGACCTGCAACATGTAAAAAACAATTAATTCCAAAAAATTGGGTGCCATTTGTTGGAATTTCCAGCCCAGTCATTTTAAATACAGCTTATTCTATGAAGGTCCAAAGAATTGTGCTTTAACTTTTCCCTTTCTAAAAAAAATGTTTGTATCTTCTCATAAAAAGTATATTAATGGGGACTGAACTATTTACACAGTTGTTTATAAAGGAAAATTAAGATGAATATGTGGCTAAATTAGTTTTATTTTTGAATGTCTCAAAAAGATTATCACTTTTACTTGTTTTAAAATTTTTTCAACATTTTCCATTGGTCATGTGGATTGGTTCTACAGGTAAAAATTCTGTTTCTAGTATTTTAACTTGCGACATATAGAATATGTATATGGCAAGTATTGAATTCGTAAAAAAAAAAAAATTTGAGATGAGGATGAGATATGATATTACGATGATAAGGAAGTCGAAAAAAGTGGGTCCGGCGATTCCGTCTGTCTGTCTGTCGGAAAGTTTACAGGCATCTACAGGCTTAACTACTGGTCCGATTGACTTCAAATTTGAAAATTAGAGCTTTGAGCAAAAAGTCATATCCCAATTTTTTTATTTTTGTTTTAAGATCAAAATTTAGGGTAGCCACCATACGATTTTTTTGGCCAAAAAACTTCGTCGAGTTTAATTTTTTTGAACATTCATGTGTTTTATGTACAAAAAAAAAATTTTTGTATTGCTCCAAAACGGTACCTCCCATAGAACCGTTTTTTTGTTATTAGATTTTCTCGGAAACTGAAAGTCCTATCAGCGTAAGTTTTTTTTTCGAAAGTACGTATATATTGTTCAAATAATATTTTGTTTTCAAAAAAATTTCAATTTTTTTTTTTTTGATTTTAAAAAAATATTTTTAACTTTTTTTTCAAAATTCTGTATCTCAAAAATGGATCAATTTAAAAAATCAAAATTGGGGTGTAATATGTATATTTACATGGTCTTGAAAACTGCATACCCAAATTAATTTTAAGATATTTTTGAAAAATTTTATATATAAGAAATTAATTTAAAAAAAACGGCTCCGACGATTTTCAAAAAAAAATTCAATAAATCAAGAATAAGGTTTGAATATGTTCGGCATTTAAATTTTTGGAATGAAATGTATATACGAGGTACATTTCCAAATTTTAATTTTTTTAATAAATTCTAATAATTTTTATATATATGTATATATTTTTTTTTTTGAGTTAAGTGTAAGCTGTAAGTAAGAGTGTAATCAGAATTGCTTAAAGTATATCTCTTATTTTACCACTACCTTTTGCAATTTAAGTAATCATAAATATTTAGTTTTAGCATGCAGGAGCAAGTTCGTACGACCCAGTCGTGCACATTTTTTTTCAGAGGGCAGAAAAGTATGTTAATTGTGGTTATTTGGTTACTTCCCGGTTTTTGAGTTAGCAATAACTTGGTTTTGTTCGTGTTTTTTTTTTCTGTTCGGCTTGCAAAATATCGATTTAGCTCTATTTTTTTCAAATGCGGCCTGTTTGGGGGGTCATGACCCCCGTGACCCCCCCCCCCCTTGGATCCGCGCTTGTGTAGACAAATATTTTAATGTAACATAATTTAACCAATGTCTTTAATCGAATCCATATGAATAAATATACTTAACTTTACTTTACTTCATTCTTATTGAGTATCGCGTGAGTTAAATAACTAAAACACAAATGTTCCGTCGTCAAGTTTGCTGACTTTCATTTGTGTAACTCGCGTCCAAGCTGACACGTAAAATTTTCTTAGCAGGAAAAATTAAGGAACACCCTCTTACATACACAAAAAACAAAATGAATTTCTGGCTATGAGCTAAACATATCTGGTTAATCTGGACATGAATAAAGAAGTTGGACATTCTTTTGTGTAAATGACTTGGCATTTATTCCTGTTTAAAACAGAAAAGAGTTTCATTTGATTTTGCTATGATTATGTTTTTTTTTCGAATACTCATTTTAAAACTAAAAAAACAGCGCTGCCAAACAGCAAGACTAAACATTAGATTTGGGAAAATTATATGAATGGATTTCATTTGGACTTTTCCTTTGACATTTCACTCGATGCACTTGAATGACAAGCTCTTGGTATAGCTTAATTAGAATAAACTCCTTGAGACCTCTTATTTAAATTGTCTTCATCCTTTTATACTTTTTTCAAATATATTTAAAAAGAAAAAGAAAACTTTGAAAACTTTAAGAAACTAAAAAAGCCATAAAACACAAAAATGAAAGCCATTTATCTCCAGTTGTAGCCGAGAATTAACAGCCATTCTAGGAAAACTACATTCTGGCATCAAAGTGATTTGTAGTTTCTAGATTTGATTTCTTTTGTTAGCAATGTAAGAGGCGCCATAGGCATTGTTAAAATCTAAATAGCGTATTATAGAATCCACCAAAAAACAACCCAGTCTCAACTTCAAAGAACAATATGTATACAAAAAACACAAGAGACCCTGTCTAGGCCCCCACCATTTACCGTCGTCGTCATCATCATCATCATCATCATCATCACCATTGCCACCATAGACAAAACCACAGCATCACACTTATAAAGCAAGGACAGTAGATACTAACAAAAAGCTCTGACAGAACGACTCGGCGCGGTCGGTGTAGCGCGGCGCGGGCGGCTCCGGTGGCGCACAGCTGCTGATGTCGCTGTACAATGGTTTCAGTCAGAGCAACTCCTGCTGTTGGTCTGATATTGTTTTGCTGTGCACAATATGGATGTGCTACTCGAAGCAAAGACAAATTATACAGACGTTCTGTTTTGTTGAAGTACCCATTTCTGAGTCTTCCTTGAATTTGTGCTTTAGCTTCATGGTGCAATGTTCTGGCTGGCTATAAAAATTCTTTTGACGTCTTCCAAGCTAGATCGGGAAACATAGGCCACGTCCCCGAGTCTGTTGTTTCCGCTCGTTCAAACTGGAGCTATTGTTGACTTCACACCACTATCACTGATAGGTATTTGTTCGCCTTGTGTCCTCCAAGAAGACGACACAACACCAGACCATAGATTTCCAAGATGATCTTGACTAGATAATTTCTTTCTATTTTGTTTATTTTTTTGGCTCAAGCTTAATCGGAACGAGAATCGACTCGGCGTCTGCACTTTTCATCTTTTAGTGATGGCATTACAGTGGCGGCAGCGTGGCCTCGCCGGCGACTAAGTCGTCGCAATGTTTTCGCATGGAGGTGAGAATAAAACAAAACCAAACAACAACATGAGAGAATCTAGTTTTGGTGTTTGCTCCAAATTCAGTAGGGGATCCGTTTGAAGCTCAAGCAAGTATTTCTTGAAAAGATATGAAAGGCTTAACTGACTGATCTTTCATAACAAACTCGTAAAAAAGCTTAGCTTTGCTAGCTAGCTAGCTAGCTTTACTTTAGTCTGTCTTAAATAAATTTCACTAGATTCAACAAAGAAGTGAATGATTTGGTGTTACAATGTCACTGATATCAAGTGCGGTCCTGAGGAAAAGTCTCAACACAGGGAAGCAACATGAACAAATCCTGGTCTTACTCTTCTCATGGCCTAAATGTGCTCTTGAGGTATCCCCATGCGCAAGACTCCGGCGGCGTAGGCGTATATGAAATGAAAATAGAAAAACTTGCACATATATCCCCTAGCTACTGACTCCAACCAAGACTCTATATGATACTGATGTAGATGGCATAGAAAAAATATGCAAGATGATTTAATACGTTGTTGCTTTGATTTATGCTCTTGGATGCTTAAGCTTTGAGACAAAAACATTTATAGATGGAGATGGCTATATGGAGATGCGCCATCAGTCGCCAGTTATACTTTTCTCAGGCTAAGGAACTGACTTTTGGGTTAGGTCGGGTATAGAATATTTTTGTTTTTCTATATTTTAATGCGAAGGTGTATAAATTCAACCATCTATGTAGAAAGTTCAAACAGTTATTGATAATTGTAAATTGTGATTACTAGTGTTGCTGACAAAACCGTTCATTCTTCATCCTGAATTATACGTACTTTTTTACATTTTACCCTCTATAGGATCAGTAAATTAAATTGGTTTGAGCAAACGGAAACAATGCGATGATACGATCTAAAATTGTGTTTATTAGTCGTAGTGATTGGTACGGTTAGGCTACACATTTTTTGAATGGTAATTATATCAAGGATCTTCACAAGCACGAAATGAACAACTGCCCTTCTAAGAAAATACTTCTGCGAGTCGGATTTCATGGTTAAAACTAAAACAAAACGAGGTATAGAAAACAAGACGAAAAATGTTTATAATTATATAACGGTACATGATACATACTTAAAGTGGCGCTACAGTCTGTTGTGGACTTGGGCCTCAATCAACAGTCTCCGCCAGCTAGCTCGGTCCTTAGCTAGTCGTCTCCAGTTTTGCACTCCAAGTTGATGGAGGTCCTCTTCCACTTGAGTGCGCCACATGAGGCACGGTCTTCTCTCCTCCTACGTCCCTCGGGAATAGTGTTTCGGGCCGGAACATTGGTATCCATCCGCTCTAAATGACCGAGCCATCTGAGTCTCTGGACCTTGACCCTTCTGGCTGGGTCCATATCGTTGTACAACCCTTAAGTTCGCTGTTATATCTTCTTCGCCATTCCCTTTCAATGCACACGCGGCCAAAGATGACCCGAAGAACTTTCCTCTCGAGGCAGCCTTAGGCACTTTCATCCGATTTTGTCAAGGTCCATGCTTCCGCACCATACAGCAGGACAGGGATGATGAGTGTGTTGTACAGTTTCACCTTAGTTGCTCAGTTGCTCGAGAGAGGGCTTTCATAGCCCAAGGAAACAGCGATTAGCTGCTATTGCTCGTGTTTATGGCGGAGCCTAAGTAGACAAACTCCTCTACAACCTCGAAGTTGTATGTGTCTATTGTGACGTTCTGCCCGAGCCGTCTGTGTTGGAGGTCCTTCCTCGAAGACAGTATATACTTCGTTTTTCCCTCATTTACCGCAAAAAGGGTTTTTTTGCCCCTTCTGTCTCAATTCTCACAAATCCCATTGACATCAAGCTTTGTTCTTCCCATTCTATCAATATCATCGGCGTACGCGAGAAGTTGAACAGATTTTTGGAAGATAGTGCCTCTGGTGTTGACGTTGGAGTTCTGCACTATCTTCTCAAGAACCATGTTAAAGAAATCGCATGACAGTGCATCGCCTTGTCTGAATCCTTTTTTGACGTCGAAAGATTCCGTAAGCTCGTTGCCAATCTTGATGGAGCAGCGTGAGTTCTCCACCGTCATTTTGCACAAGCGAACGAGCTTGAATTCATAGGTCTTTTCCAGGATCAGCCGCAACGTGAAAATTTGGTCGATGGTTGACTTTCCTGATCAGATTGTTGACGAAAGGCTTCAGATGTTCACATATTACGGCAGAGAGGATCTTGATGTAGGCGATGTTTAGTAGACTTATTCCTCTATAGTTGGCGCAGTTTAGAGGATCTCCCTTTTTCAAGATCGGGCAAACAATACTGAGGTTCCATTCATCGGACATTCAGTCCTCTGAAAATATCTTACAGATGATTTGGTGCATGCTCCGATGAAAGTCTCCTGTCTGACGGCGGTGGTTTGTTCGTCGTCGCCGTTATATAGTCTACAGAAGTGGTCTTTCCAAATCCCAAGCATTGACTGCGATTCCACTATGATGTTCCCTTGTTCGGTTCGGTTCTTGCTCGATGACCTTGAACCAGCTGTTGAACCTTTCGGTAAAACCTCCGAACTTCAGTCCTGCTGTTGACTCTCTCAATATCCTCGATCTGACGCTACTCACGCTCACCCTTTTTTCTTTTGAGTAGCCGACGGTCCTCTCTCCTCTTTTGCTCGTAGAGCTCACGAGCAGCTCTTGTCCTTCTATGCAGCGCTGCTTTGTATGCCTCCTGCTTGGCTGCATGGGCCTGCCTGCATTCTTCGTCAAACCAGGGGTTTCATTTTAATGGCTGTTTGAAACCCAGTACATTAGAGGCGGCATCTCTAACTGCTTTCTATCAATGTTGCCATTGGTCTTCGATACTTGATGTTGGCGACATGGGACTCCTTAAGAGGTTACTTGACACTTGATCAGAGAAGGATCTCTTGCGATTGTAGCCGTCCCACATCGAATTTTCTTGCAGCATTTCGTTGTTTTGGCCGTTGTCGGGATATTCGTAGCACTACCTTGGCTACGACGATGTAGTGGTCCGAGTCGATGTTAGCTCCTCGGAAAGTTCGAACAGGACAACATTTCGCCCCGCAGCAAAATCGATCAGCCTGGATCCGTTATCGGAAGTGGTGTCGTAGAGAACTCACGCTGCTCCATCCAGGTTGGCAACGAGCTTACGGAATCTTTCAACGTCAAAAAAGGATTCAGACAAGGCGATGCACTGTCATGCGATTTCTTCAACATCGTTCTTGAGAAGATAGTGCAGAACTCCAACGTCAACACCAGAGGCACTTTCTTCCAAAAATCTGTTCAACTTTTTGCGTACGCCAATGATATTGATATAATGGGAAGAACACAGCGTGATGTCAATGGCGCCTTTGTGAGAATTGAGACAGAAGCGGCAAAAATGGGTTTAGCGGTAAATGAGGGAAAAAACGAAGTATATGCTGTCTTCGATGGAGGACACCCAACACCGACGGCTCGGGCAGTACGTTACAATAGACACATATAACTTCGTGGTAGTAGAGGAGTTTGTCTACCTAGGCTCCGCTATAAACACGGGCAACAACACCGGCGCCGAGATCAGACAAAAAATAACTCTTGCTAAGCGCTGTTTCTTTGGGCTAAGAAAGCAATTGTGTGGAAAAGCACTCTCTCGAGCAACTAAGGTAAAACTGTACAACACACTCATCATCCCAGTCCTGCTGTATGGTGCAGAAGCATGGACCCTGACAAAATCGGATGAAAGTGCCTTAGGCTGTTTCGAGAGGAAAGTTCTTCGGGTCATCTTTGGCCCGTGTGCATTGAAGGGGAATGGCGAAGAAGATATAACAGCGAACTTTACGGGTTGTACAACGACATGGACCCAGCCAGAAGGGTCAAGGTCGAGAGGGTCAAATGGTTCGGTCGCTTAGAGCGGATGGACACCAATGCTCCGGCCCGAAAGCCTTCGACACTATTCCCGAGGGACGCATGAAGAGAGGAAGACCGCGACTCAGGTCGCACACTCAAGTGGAAGAGGACCTCAATCAACTTGGAGTGCAAAACTGGAGACGACTAGCTAAGGACCGAGCTAGCTGGCGGAGACTGTTGATTGAGGCCCAAGTCCACAACGGACTGTAGCGCCACCTTAAGTTAGTTAGTAAGTAAAACCTGTGGCCTTATTAAAATTCAACCAAAAAGAGTGTCTGTTTGTCGTCCTCAATGAATAAAAGTTGTCATAGGGCCATATTTCTTCGAAAATGTCAATAGGCAAACGGTTACAGTCGATTCGGAGCGATATGGTCGAACGATAACCGATTTTTTTCGACCCCAGATTGAAATTGAACATCATGACTAAGACTATATATATGTGGTTCTAAAAAGACGGTTCACCAAGCCACAAAACACGGCCAATTGTTACTTTGTTGCATTCATTCATTGTACATCGAAGAAGCAAGTGTAAAAATATTACAAAACACACACTAAAGAACCAGGATGGAACCTTTAACAACATGTCAAATCGTCGCAGGTACAAATCAGTTCCATATATGTTTGCAACAGTAGCTAAAATGCATTCCTTAGCATCAAGCAAACTATGACAACTCCGGTCAAAATATCGCCGATTTCAGGATATCAAATATCTCTCAGGCAGGCACGGGGAACAGTCCTCACTGAACTGGTATATTGTCACATGTTCGTTTTTTCTTTTTTATTATTTGCTTTATTGGTTCTTTGGTACTTTGGTTGCAATCACGTTTAGTATTTAACACTCTGACACGTTTTGTTCTTAGTCCTTTTTTTTTGCTAATCCCGCAATGTCCAAACCTTGCTTCGTCTTGGCGTACTTTGTTCGCGTGGAAGCTGCAGAAGGTCAAACATTCAAATCTCTTAGTCAATGGACTTGGCTTGGACAAAAACATTAAATATTTGTTTATAAAAAGAAGCAAGGACATTCCCCCCACATTTCCATGACATTAGAATCGGTTGCCATTCGAAATGAAGACCGGAGAGGAGAACCATAAAAATCCCATTACTCATTCGTGCTGCGTAAGTCAATGAGAAGGCAGATTATTTATCATTTCGCACTGTTTGACTTAGGGATTGTGGAAGCGATGACAGCTAACACATGATTTTGTCGGATCGTTGATTTGTGTTTGTCTTTCTGTCTGTCTGGGGCTTTACTGCAGAAGCTAACCCAACAATAATTGTAAATCAATCAATCATTATAAGAAGTATAGGAATTGACATCATCCTTCAGTTTAAGCAAGGATTTAATACTATTTGTCATAATGCTGCCAATGGGGAATCCGTCAAACCAAGAACCAGCTGGGTTTGGGTCGGGTGAATTGAATTTATATGCAGATCATTTCATGATAAATGATTTAGGGCATTGTCAGAAGCTGTTAATATGAAGGTTTGATTAACGAATGTGATTTCGACCGCTTAAATGTTGGTGCACTAAAGGCCCATATTACCTAGGATAAGCTTATGATAACTATTGGTTGTCACAAATTTGGATGACTAGAAACTGTAAATTAACGTAAAGGAATAGGAGAAGAATACTGTTCCGGACTTTGATAGCTGGGACAACAAGGGATACGTACAAGGCACAAGAATTGTTACAGGTTGAGCCTAACGGACAACGATTAACAAGCAAAAACTGAATTATGAGAAAAATGAAGACATACCTCGGTATCTGAATACAACCGAATTGATGGAATGAAACATGAGAACCAGTTCTGGTGGCTTGTTAATAATGAGCATAGGTCGGTTGATGTTTTGAGTCTAAGCGGGGTTAAATACACACCCATTAAAGTTTAAGGGTTTAGGTATATGTATACGTTTAGAAGGCAAGGTGGCACGTGGCGTGGCACCAAAAAACCGCAAATACAAACAAAATTATACACAAAAACTATGAAAAACAAATTAGGTAGGTACAGTGAACAATTTAAAAAAGTAAACGAAAAGTCAATAGTCAATTTACAACATTACATAAAGAACGTAGAGATCTAGGTCTTTGGTTGTATGTTGTATCCCAGGAAAAATAGTCGACAAAAACTCGAAATACATACTCCAATACTCCAAATAATTCCGATTTCGATGAAATTTGGTACGAATTTTCTGAGCTTGATAGGAAGATAGGAAAGACGACCTAACGAATATCTTACTTACGGTCCCTGGCTAGCTGTCTCCAGTTTCGCACGCCAAGTTGGTTCAGGTCCTCTACCACATCCACCGGAGTCGCGGTCTTCCTCTTCTGCGACGTCCTTCCGGGTTGGATTCGAAGACTCTACGAGCCGGAGCATTATTTTCCATTCGCTCAACATGACCCAACCTTCTAAGTCGTTGGACCTTTACTTTTCTGGCTAGGTCAGTGTCGCTGTACAGCTCGAACAGTTCTTGGTTGAATCTTCGTCTCCATTCTCCATTAATGCAGACAGGACCAAAAATCACTCGAAGAATTTTTCTCTCAAAGCAGCCTAAAGCGTTTTCATAAGATGATGTCATAGTCCATGCACCATACATGAGGACTGTGTTCCTCCAATTATGTCAATGTCGTCTGCGTATCCTAGTAGCTGGACGGACTTTTGAAAGATTGTGCCCCTGGTGTTGACATTGGAGCTTTGCACAATCTTTTCAAGAATGATGTTGAAGAAATCGCATGACAACGCATCGCCTTGTCTAAAACCTTTTTTTACATCAAAAGCGTCCGTTAGGTTTTTTCCGATCATGATGGAACAGCGTGAATTTTCCATTGTCATCTTACACAGACGGATGAGTTTTTTCTGGGATGCCAAAACTAGACATTGCTCTATATAGTTGGTGTCTATAGACGCTGTCATACGCGGTCTTGAAATCGATGAAAGAGGACGTATCGATTTGAAATTCCTGGGTCTTCTCTAAGATCTGCCTAGGGTGGATATTTGATCGATGGTGGACTTTCCGGATCTGAAGCCACACTACCAGGTTGTTGACGAAGGGCTACAAACGTTCACACAGCACGGCAGACATGATCTTATAGGCGATGTTAAGGAGACCTATACCTCTGTCTGGTGCAGTTCAGAGGATCCCTTTTTGAGATCGGGAGAAGATGCTGAGGTTCCATTCATCGGGCATGCTTTCCTCCGACCAAATTTTGCAGATGAGCTGGTGCATGCTCCTAACCAAATCATAACCAGCTGCTTTATACAGTTCGCCGGCTAGCCCGTCTGCTCCAGCGGCTTAGTTTAGATATATATCGCTATCTTCACTTCGTCCATGTCGGGTGGGTGGAATTGTTGGCTTTCGGCCTTCTGCACCCAAATTGAATTGAATGGTTCTGTATTGCTGACGGAGTTTTGATCGTCATCGCCATTGTACAGCTTGGAAAAGTGGTCTTTCCATTTCCTCAGCACCGACTGCGGCTTCTACTACGATGTTCTCATGATGGTCTCTACAGGCTTCAGTTCGGGGTGTATAGCCCTGGAGGTTTGTTTCACCTTTTGTAGAACTTCGAACCTCGCTCCTGTTATGACATCTCTCTATCCCCGATCGCGCGTTCCCATGCTCCTTGTTTTCTTTCTGAGAAGTTTATGCTCCTCTCTCCTTTTCTGTTCGTAGAGCTCACGAGCGTTGGCCTTGATCGGGATATCCGCATTCGTACCTTGGCTACAACAAGGTAGTTGTCCGAGTTGATGTTGGCAACTCGCAATGGGCGAACATCTTGCATGCTAGAGTAGTGTCGTGCGTCGATCGCAATGTGATCAATCTGGTTGACGGTTGATTGGTCAGGAGATTTCCATGTTGTGGATATCGAGATGTGGGAAACGCGTACTCGCTACCATTACGTCTCGCTCCGCAGTGAAGTCGATTAGCCTTAATCCGTTATCGAGGTGGTGTCGTGTAGGCTTATGTCGTCCGATTATTCCATCAAAGATTTCTTCTCTACCCAGCTTAGCATTAAGATCTCCAACGACGATTTTAATGTCATAGCTAGGGCATCGCTCATAGGTCTTGTCGAGGAGCTCGTAGAACCTGTCTTTGGTGTCTTCATCCTTTTCCTCAGTGGGGGCGTTAACGAAGATGAGGCTGATGTTTGTGAATTTAGCCTTCATACGGAATGTAGTGATGTGCTCATTCACTGAGTTGACACTCAAGACCTTCCTCCTCAGTCGAGTCCCAACTACAAATCGACATCCAAATAGACGCTGATTTTGTTCCCGGTAGCAGTCAGCCGTAGTAAATATCGCAGTTTTTCATTTTACGTAGGCCCGGACCATCCTATCGCATTTCTAGGATGCCAGTTATAACTGCTTTTTTTTTATTTAGTTATATCTGCCTTAAGCCCGTATCATACTACATTTTTCTTCTATTTTTTTCACCATTTTGGTTGGATGAAAGGTTTGGCACATAGAAAGATTTGAAAAGTTTGAAATTTAAAAAAATATCGAAAATTGACAACTAACAATTGTTTCCTTTCTCTGTCTGTGTAAATTAAGGGGCCATTTATAGCTATCAGAAAAATCCATCAGAAAAAATTGGAACAGTGAAAACTTGAAATATTTTTCTGATGAGTGTTTATAGCAACCAAGAATTTTGTGTCAGAAATTAAATGTCAGTCCAGCTTTGCGCTTTTTTTAATGACATCAGAACTTTTTTTTTTCATCAGAAAAATTTTTTCTGATGTTATTGGAACAGAAAAAAATCGAAACACATGAGAAAAACAAAATGGAATATTTTTTAAGTTTTACAATCAGCTGTTCAGAAAATGAAATCTCATCAGAAAAAAATTTAAATTCAATTTTCTAATTAAATTCGGTCATAAATGTTTTAATTCTTTTTGAAAAAAAATATTTCAAACAAACGTTCGTCGAATTGCATCAATATTTTTGCTCAAATGAAGTTTCTAGAGTAGTCAAATATAGAAAAGAATTTTTTTCTGATAGCTATAACTGGCCCTAAAGTTGACTCTTTTCCTTGAAGCTGACATTTTCATGTAATTAATGCTTTAATAATGAAGAAAAAAATGTAGTATCATACGGGCTTTAGAGCTTCCGCTAGTTGTTCGGCTGCCTGTTAAGGAACCTAACATTCCACGTGCAGAACCGAAATTCGTTGTCCTTAAATCGTTTGCGTGGGTCTCGTCATCATTAATTCCGTCCGTATCCGAGGCATGTTGGTGTTTCGGAACTATCTCTTCTGTATGTGACCAGGCAACACCCCGACGCACGAATATTACAATTTTACTCCATCACTCGACGAAGCTGACACGTACAGTTTTCTTTTATTATTGGATTAACGGTTTACTCGCTGTAACCAAATATCTTTTATTTTCGTCAAAAAGTGTCATACAGTTTTTCTCAGTTTGGATTCATCACGTAAAGGTATTTTGTTCGAGGTATAAAAAAGAGACATGGACCTTAACAAATTCTAATGAAAAAAGCTTCGAGAGAAAATTCTACTTGTAATTGTTGGTCCCGTCTGAATTAATGGAGACTGGAGACGAAGATTTAATGAGTACCGTCGAGCTGTAACGGCCAAGATCTAGCTCGAAATGTTATGGTCTGAGACATAGATGACTATTAAGCCTGAACTACATCGGAACATAAAGTGCCAAAAAGTACAAAACAGTGGAAGTGATGTTCTGTACTGCTTCTACAAATGCATATCTGAATATCTCCCTCTCATTTTTATAAAGTGAGCGTGAACAAAACCTTGACCATGATCGAGCTTTCACTGTGCACAAAGTTCTTATACGAATACGAATACTTTTTTGAAATTTTTACACTTTGTGTTTCGATGTAGTTCAGACTTTACACTGGGTTATGTAGGGCGAATGTGCAATAGAAAGGTTTCCGGTTGGGGATACGGAATAAAATGCAGACGCAGACGCCGAAGCAGATGCAAATATTTTTCCCCATCAATCATCCACACCAAATTTGAAATATATCGTTAAAACCAGGGATCGATCGTATTTCACATTCAAAAAAAGCAGATTCGAACGATTAGTTAGTAACGACGACGATTTATTAAAATATGTATATGATTATTTTTAACTATCACATTGCAATTTACAATTCAATTTTTCTAAATAATCTTCCTGCCTAGAGTCCAACCAAAGGTTTCGAAAAGTCTTGAAAGCAGTATCAGCATTTTGAATTTGTAATACAGAGCGTATATTCGACTTAATTATATTTGCCAACATAACATCCCTTTGTTCCAGACGTTTTACCAGTTCTTCAAGTTTAAACAAGTGTTGATCAATAACGCCCGGAAATGATTCTTTCATCGCATCAGCCAAGTTGTACAAATACTCTCGGTTTGGACCACTTGGTCCGGCAGTTGTATAAATCTGATTGGCAATTGGTTGCAAATCATCCTCACTGCCACCAGCAAATGAATCATTATCATTCGTTGCAATGTACATGGTAACATTTATTTTTTCGCCCGTGCAAAATTCAATGAATTCCAATGTTTTCCTTTGGTAGCCATTTTTCTCTCGGTAATCCAAATGAGCAAGCACGTCCTCCTTATGATCCTTAGCTATTCGGTAAGCAACGCCATAAACTTTTGATTGATCATCATTAGAGGGTATAAGTGTGACAACTCTTCCTGGCCTTTCAGGTGTTCCACGGTGGTCAATGCTGTGTTGAAAGAAACGCCTCTGATACCCTTCTATATAACCTTTTTTCTTGTCAATAAACAGAAAGTCGGCTTTCCATACAAGCGAACCGTAACCGAAAATCCAGAGGTCATCATTTGTTGGAGGAATGGAAGATGCTGCTGAGTTTCTACAGCTTGTTCTGTTCTTGCAGATCAATTTCTCATCGTAATATGTGAACAATGGTTGGAAGTACTCTGAGAATAGTTCCTCTATGAATATTTGTAGGCTAACTTGATTTGGTTTGGTGGATTGAATTTGTACGAAAATATCACGAAATTTTTCTAATTTATCACAGTCACAGTCAAAATTATTGTTTTCTTGAAGGGACATTGCAATTTCTTTGGTTGGTTGTTTTATTTTGTTTTGTGCTGGCAAGAAATGACAATAATGACATAAGCTACCCAGACGCCTGAAAATAGACAGCAGCTTTTCTCTTTTGAATTTGTGGAACGTAGGGTATGTTTGGTTAAGATGAAATTGAAAAGTAGAACAGCACAACTTGATTTGGTTTTTTGGTGTTGATTCCATAGACCTTGTTCACACTTGAAAAAAATTTAAATTTTTCTTTGATTGCAGGGCTGGTCTGCAGTTGAATGGTTAATCTCAGGGGCGCCAAGCGCAAATTGACTGAATCTAGATTTCATCGATTATGCTTCAACTTTTTTTCAATCTTAATTCTTTTTCTAGGATGCATGGTGTTTTCACACTAAATTTGCATGTGCACGGTTTTTAATGTTTAATTTTTTTTATTTTCCAGTACATTTTCTTGATTTTTCATCCGTAATTCATCACGTTTATTACGCATGTTGTAATATAAATAACAAATAAAAACGTTTTGAAGCACGATGGAAAAACTATTCAAAACAACCGTGCACACTACGGGAACTCAACGAATTGCAGCGCCTTACCATCACGAACAGATATAATACACACCTGAACTCGACTGACAACAAAGTCAAAGTTTGACAGTACAGACAACAAATATTGACAGCACAAGTCCCAAAAACTCACATCATCAGACATTTTTGTTGCTTAACTCACGTACACTGTACATGTAGCTAACACCAGCAGAGACCACACAATATAAACTTATGTAAAAAAACATGGTTATCTCTGCTTATAACCAGTTGGCGCTTCAGTCGAAATCCATTTCGATTACTTGCTTACTTACTTAAGGTGGCACTACTGTCCGTTGTGGACTTGGGCCTCAATCAACAGTCTCCGCCAGCTAACCCGGTCCTTAGCTAGTCGTCACCAGTTTTGCACTCCAAGTTGATTGAGGTCCTCTTCAACTTGAGTGCGCCACCTGAGTCGCGGTCATCCTCTCTTCCTACGTCCCTCGGGAATAGTGTCGAAGGCTTTCCGGGCCGGAGCATTGGTGTCCATCCGGGCACTTTAATCCGATTTTGTCAGGTCCATGCTTCCGCACTATACAGCAGGACTGGGATGATGAGTGTGTTGTACAGTTTTACCTTAGTTGCTCGAGAGAGGGCTTTTCCACTCAATTGCTTTCTTAGCCCAAAGAAACAGCGATTAGCAAGAGTTATTCTTCGTCTGATCTCGGCGCTGGTGTAATTGCCCGTGTTTATAGCGGAGCCTATGTAGACAAACTCCTCTACTACCTCGAAGTTATATGTGTCTATAGTGATTTGTGACGTTCTGCCCGAGCCGTCGGTGTTGGGTGTCCTTCCTCGAAGACAGCATATACTTCGTTTTTCCCTCATTTACCGCTAAACCCATTTTTGCCGCTTCTGTCTCAATTCTCACAAAGGCGCCATTGACATCACGCTGCGTTCTTCCCATTATATCAATATCATCGGCGTACGCGAGAAGTTGAACAGATTTTTGGAAGATAGTGCCTCTGGTGTTGACGTTGGAGTTCTTCTCAAGAACGATGTTAAGGAAATCGCACTGCTGCAGGCGATGCACTGCTTGTCTGAATCCTTTTTTGACCTCGAAAGATTCCGTAAGCTCGTTGCCAACCTTGACGGAAGAGCGTGAGTTCTCCGTCGTCATTTTGCACAAGCGAACGAGCTTGGCAGGGACGCCAAAACTTCGTCTCTGTAGATGCTATCATACGCGGCCTTAAAATCGATGAAAAGGTGGTGGGTATCAATTTGGAATTCATAGGTCTTTTCCAGGATCTGCCGCAAAGTGAAAATTTGGTCGATGGTTGACTTTCCTGGCCTGAAGCCACATTGATAAGGACCAATCAGATTGTTGACGAAAGGCTTCAGACGTTCACATATTACGGCAGAGAGGATCTTGTGAAGGCGATGTTTAGTAGACTTATTCCTCTTTAGTTGGCGCAGTTTAGAGGATCTCCCTTTTTCAGGATCGGGCAAACAATGCTGAGGTTCCATTCATCGGGCATGCATTCCTCTGACCATATCTTACAGATGATTTGGTGCATGCTCCTATCTAGCTCGTCGCCTGCTGCTTTGAACAACTCAGCAGCTAGTCCATCTGCTCCAGCGGCTTTGTTGGATTTCAGCCTTGATATTGCGGTTTTCACTTCTTCTAGGTCGGGTTCACGGAATTGTTGGCTATCATCGTGTCCGATGAAAGGCTCCTGTCTGACGGCGGTATTTTGTTCGTCGTCGCCGTTATACATTCTACAGAAGTGGTCTTTCCAAATCCCCAGCATTGACTGCGATTCTACTATGATGTTCCCGTATTTATCTCTGCAGGCATCGGTTCTTGCTCGATGACCTTGAGCCAGCTGTTTAACCTTTCCATAAAACCTCCGAACTTCATTCCTGCTGTTGGCTCTCTCAACATCCTCGATCTGACGATTCTCATGTTCTCTCTTTTTTCTCCTGAGAAGCCGGCGTTCCTCTCTCCTCTTTCCTTCGTAGAGCTCACGAGCAGCTCTTGCCCTTTTATGCAGCGCCGCTTTTATGCCTCCTGCTTGGCTGCATGGGTCTGCCTGCATTCTTCGTCAAACCAGGGTTTCGTTTTGGTGGCTGTGTGAAACCCAGCACATTAGAGGCGGCTTCTCTAACTGCTTTCTGGTAATGTTGCCACTGGTCTTCGATACTTGATGTTGGCGGCATAGGACTCCTTAAGAGGTTACTTGACACTTGATCAGAGAAGGATCTGGCGATCTTTTGCGATTGTAGCCGTCCGACGTCGAATTTTTTTTGCAGCATTTCCTTGTTTTGGCCGTTGTCGGGATATTCGTAGCACTACCTTGGCTACGACGAGGTAGTGGTCCGAGTCGATGTTAGCTCCTCGGAAAGTTCGAACATCTTAAATGCTGGACAAGTGCCTTCCGTCGATCGCAATGTGATCAATCTGGTTGACGGTTGATTGATCAAGAGATCCCCATGTACCTTTATGGATGTTGAGATGAGGGAACCAGGGGCCCTATTCTTGAAACCATGCGAAAATTTTCGCATACGTAAATTATCGCATACTGAATCTCGTATGCGAAAGCAGAGTTGTATTCTTGAATCAAATTGACTCGTATGCGACTTTGTGGATGCGATGAATTTCGTATACGAAATGGCAACGCGTTGTCAAAATTAAGAGTTAATCTCTCTCCCTTCTACTTAAGGGAAAAAAAAGAAAACATTATGCTGATTTGTGTTTTCGATTCAGTTGACACTTTGAAAGTCAAAGAATTAATTAAAAAATTAAGTTCACAAAACATTTAAATACAAAAAAAACGACGAACCCCCAAGTAGCGTCAAGGACAAAAGGAATTGGCCAAACAAACTCAACTGCATTTGATTGATGGGAGAGGTAAATAATGATGGTTTAAATTTTACCGTGCCACTTTCTGATATTGCTTCTCTTAAAGATATTAGGTTTGTTCGATGTGCGCTCTGGGTCGCTCTGTGTTGCTCTGATTTCGCACTGAGCTGTTCGATGTCGCTCTTTTTTCGCCCCGGTGCATTTCCACCGTGTTCGATGTGAATTCAGTGCTCGCACCGGGAGCGCTCTGAATCGCCCCAGGTTTTTTTCGGAGCGTGCATTTCGGAGCTGTTCGAATCAGCTGTTGCTATACAACAAAGAGAAAAAAAAACAGAGCACATCAAACGCGTTCGATGTGAAACCAAACCCAGAGAAATTTTTCAGTTTTTTGACGGCTCCGTTTACAGTATGACAAGCACCGGAGCGCCCCGGGGCTGGTTACATCGAACAAACTATTATGTCTCTCGATGGATTCGTGTGAATTTCAAGTAAATTGCAATATGGCAACCAATTGGTTTATTACAATGCTTTCCAATCAAAAAAAGAAAAAAAAAATAAATAAAATGAATGATAGTTCCAAGGTTCCAACTGATAAAGATTCATTGACGTAGATGTTAATAGGCATAAAAAACCATTCCATGAAACTATTAAAGAAATGTGCGGTAGTTGATTAAGTGATTTTTATTCCTCATATTCCAAAGGTTTTCATTTTTGTTGGCTGATATGCAAGGGGTTTCTGTTGCGATTTCCAAGTTAGAGCACTTTTAAAACATACGCGTCGAACAATTTTAGGTACATAGGTCAATTAGGTACCCTTCTATGTAGGTCTAAGGATTTGTATGTACACAAAAAAGAATGGTCTTTAATTTTGTTAGTGAATATAATTTTCTAAAGGCTTATTCCTTGAAAAATTCAAAGAAAGATTAATAAAATCCCGTATTTATAGCATATTTTCGTATACGAAATGCCATCTCGAGTGGGTCTACCCACTCGAGACGAAACATTCGATAATTTTCGTATACGAGACCTTTGACAGCATTCGAAAAGCGTTCAAGAATACTATTTATGATCTCGCATACGAAAATGTATGCGATATTTTATTTTTTTGATTCAAGAATAGGGCTCCAGGTGCTTGCTACCACAACATTTCACCCCACAGCAAAATCGATCAGCCTGAATCCGTTGTCGGAAGTGGTGTCGTGCAGGCTGTGCTATCCGACTGTTCCACCAAAGGTGTCCTCTTTGCTCTTTTCCCAGCTTTGTGTTAAAATCACCGAGGACAATTTTAATGTCATAACTAGGACATTGCTCGAACGTTTTGTCAAGGAGCTCGTAGAACTCGTCTTTGGTGTCGTCCTTTTTCTCTTCTGTGGGGGCATGTTGCCGAATTAAACCTTGATTCGGATTGTTGTGATGCGTTCGCTCACGCAGTGAGCAGTTTCTCATGCTCCTTTTGCCCGGTCCATCCCATTGCATTTCCTGGATAGCGGTAATATCTGCTTTGTAGCATTTGATGGTCTCCGCTAACTGTTCGGCAGCACGCGGTCTATTAAGGGACCTAACATTCCACGTGCATATCCGAAATTCATTGTCCCTTGTATATTTCCTTGGGTCGTCATCAGTGTATCCGTCCGTTTCCGGGGCCTGTTGTTGCTTCGCAAATAAGTTATTTTCTACGTGGTCGGGAACGGAAGTCACCCCGACGCACAACCCCCAATCTCGAGTACCTGTCACTTGATGAGTGCAAGAGCCGGGAAAACCGCTCCTTTTACGGCCTGGAAATACATTCGCTGCCGTCCCTCAGTGGGAGTGCCTTGGTGGGGACACTCCTTCGTTGTGTAACTTAGTGACTAGAAATGTTAACAATATTTGCGTAGGAACACGCAGTTATTCTTGCAAGAATAAATTCTACTTTTCCATCGACTTGCAATTTTATAGGTGAGATACAAGTTACATTCTTTTTAATTCTGGAGAAGGAAGTTATATAGTTTATAATAAAAAATGGACGCCAAATATTTGACTCGCCTGGGGCGCCAAGATGGCTAAGGCCAGCCCTGGATAGAGATTTGACGTATATTATATAGTCTACTGTCAAGCCAGAACTTGTCCGTGTGGCCGCAGGGTTCCCAGTTCAATTAAATGTACGAAACCAATAAATATTTGCTTTCATTTACAGTTTTGGTGAATACTTACATAAATGCACATATTTTTATAAACAAAAAAAAAAGAACGAAAGAAATAAAAACAAGTACTTTTTATTTTATTATATATTATATTAATTTATACAAACTAAACAATATCGTATTTTTATTAGTGTAATTTGAAATGATTTATTAAATACCGTCTAATTACTGTACTTTTATTCGCTTACGAATGCTACTTCTATCGCTGTATTGACTGCCGTTTCAGGAGTCGCTTCATTGAAATTAGTTTCATCACATGAAATAGATTCGGAAGACAATGTCCTTGTATCTACTTTAACGTTCTCGTCTTCATTTATTTCAAGTTTATCTAAAAGTGGAACTGTATTTTTATGTTTATTTTTGGAATCTTCGGAACATGTGCTTTCTACATTCTCTTCATTACTAACAAGATGTTCGTTTCTTTTTGTTATTACTTCATCCTTCGTGTTGTTATGAGAATTACCATGTGACTGGGTTACATCTACGGTTTCTTCTTCAAGAATATCGTCAATTAGCGAACGACTGTCGGAGCCAGAATTTGATTTTTCGAAAGTATTTTCGTCTTCAGACGGTTTACTTAAAAGGAACGGGTCAGATGCTCGCAGAGATTGTTCTAAACCACCAACACCTTCGCCACTAGGGCGTAAAACTAAATAAAGCAGAATATCTGACAAAGAAATAATTCCTATAACTTTCTGGCTATCATCAGTGACCACCAATCGATGTACTTCGGCTCGAACAATACGTTCCATGACTGTGTACAGTGTCTCGTCGAGATTGCACTTTTGAACTCCTTCGAACCATTCGTTGCGATGTTCATTTGCCTTTCGCAAGGAAACATCCAAATCATTGTATGTCTTCTCAGCGGCAAGGTTCTGTGAAACGAAAAACACAATTATTGATTGTTTTATGCTTAAAACTGTTACAAATTATTTATTTATTTATTTTATTTTTAAACCACAAATGAACACATAATACTATTGTAAACGATCGACCTATTATACCTGTTCATATTCTGATTTATAACTTTAACATCACCTTTTGACGATATAAACTAAAAGGTGTACCTTGACCCATGTTAAAATCAATTTCTCTATCGGTACTAATGTAAGGAGCTTATTTTAGATATTTTTTTAGTTCATTCATCAGATTGTCAAGTAAGGTTAGGATATTTCCAAGATGATGGATGGTGCTCCGGCTACTATGGTCGTGGAAGTAAGGATTGGCTGGATGAAGAACACGGTGATCGATGGATAGCAACAATGGACCAATCTTGTTGGAAATATCATGACTTAACTTGATAATCTGATGAACGAATTTGTTTTCCAAATGGTTTCATACCACTTACTTAGTAACTTTACCGATTAAACATTCATAACATAACCCAAATTTAACTCTGCTTGGCAAGTCGGGCAAACATAAGTATACTCTTAACCCTCTTCACGATTACACAGTATTAAAAATTGCCTTAAAACTTCTTGGAAAACTACTCCAATTGCAAAGTGCTGCAATAAAAGTATTAAAGAAAAAAAATCGATTTTGTTCATTAGGTATAAATGTGCACTTTTTGAAATGAAAATGAAAATTGATATCAAAGTCAAAGTTTTGCTTGGGCAAAAAAAAAATGAACCCCATTTAAAATTGAATATCAGGCACGAAAGGTAGACACGTGCATTCAAGTGGACACAAGCGTCCTCAAAAACCTCTTTCTATCAACTCCTACTCTCCACCTCCCCGTGGTGAACATCGGGTGCCCAGTACCTTCAACCGAAGATTGAGTTCCAACCCCAGTGGGAAGTTGTTGGCGGCAGCAAAGAGAGAGAGGGGGAGGAGGTATGCGTCCACTAAGGCATGCCTCCTTTTCAACAGGCGGCAACGGAAGAATTCCCAAGATGGAATCATTGGTGGCGTCTACAGTTCCAGTCAGGATGAACTACTTAGTGAACACCTTATAGGGCTACTACGACATATTCGCAGCCCAGGCCTATAAGGAGGGGTTTGACCTGGCACTCCAGGGGGTCGTCGGGGTGACTGCCTGGCCACATAAAGAAGTGATAGTTCCGAAACACCAACAAGCCTCCGACACGGACGAAATTAATGATGACGACCAATGCAAACGATTTAAGGATAACGAATTTCGGTTTTGCACGTGGAATGTTAGGTCCCTTAACAGGCCACGTGCAGCCGAACAACTAGCGGAAGCCCTTTACTGCTGTAAAGCAGATATAACTGCCATCCTAGAAATGCGATGGGATGGTCCGGGCCTACGTAAAATGAAAAACTGCGATATTTACTACGGCGACATCTACCGGGAACAAAATCAGCGTCTATTTGGATGTGGATTTGTAGTTGGGACTCGACTCAGGAGGAAGGTCTTGAGTTTCAACTCAGTGAATTAGCGCATCACTACAATCCGTATCAAGGCTAAATTCACCAACATCAGCCTCATCTGCGCTCACGCCCCCCACTGAGGAAAAGGATGAAGACACCAAAGACAGGTTTTACGAGCTCCTCGACAAGACATATGAGCAATGACCTAGCTATGACATTAAAATCGTCCTTGGAGATTTTAATGCTAAGCTGGGTAGAGAAGAAATCTTTGGTGGAATAATCGGACGACATAGCCTATAAGAGACAAGACACCAGCTCCGATAACGGATTTAGGCTAATCGATTTCGCTGCGGGGCTAGACGTAATGGTACCAAGTACGCGATTCCCACATCTCGATATACACAAGGGAACATGGAAATCTCCTGACCAATCAACCGTCAACCAGATTGATCACATTGCGATCGACGCACGACACTTCTCTAGCATGCAATATGTCCGTACATTCCGAGGTGCCAACATCGACTCGGTCCACTACCTTATTGTAGCCAAGGTACGAATGCGGGCATCCCGATCAAGGCCAACACGCGAAAATGCTCGGAGGAAATTCGACGTCAAGCGGCTACAATCGCAATAGATTGCTAGATCCTTTTCCGATGTATGTCTCCGGAAATCTCCTCAGAAGTCCTTTGCTGCCAGCACAAATTATAGAGAACCAGTGGCAACACTGCCAAGCAGCCATCAGAGATGCCGCCTCTGAAGTGCTAGTGTTTACGAAACCCCTGGTTTGACGCTGAATGCCGGCGAGCACATGCAGCTTAACAAGAGGCAAACAACAAACGGCGCTTGTGAAACAAACCTCCAGGGCTTATACAACACCCCGAACTGAAGCCTGTAGAGACCATCATGAGGACATCGTAGTAGAACCGCAGTCAGTGCTGAGGATATGAAAAGACGACTTTTCCAAGCTGTATAATGGCGGTGACGACCAAAACTCCGTCAGCAATACAGAACCATTCAATTTGGGTGCAGAAGGCCAACAATTCCACCCACCCGACATGGATGAAGTGAAGATAGCGATATCTAAACTAAAGTCGATCAAAGCCGCTGGAGCAGACGGGCTAGCCGCCGAACTGTACAAAGCAGCTGGAGATGATTTGGTTACGAGCATGAACCAGCTCATCTGCAAAATTTGGTCGGAGGAAAGCATGCCCGATGAATGGAACCTCAGCTCTCAGCATCGTATGCTCGGTCCTCAAAAAAAGAGATCCCCTGAACTGCACCAACTACAGAGGTATAAGTCTCCTTAACATCGCCTATAAGATCTTGTCTGTTTAAGTTTCCTGTCTAAAATAAGACCTAGATATTTTGTTCCCTCTGAAAACTTTAATTGGGTACAGTTTATAGAAGGAGCGTCGATGTGCGGAACAGTGAACTAGCTAACAGAGATATCAAATATCCTCTACGCTTTATAAAAAGTTCAAAATGGTTCGACTAGTAAGAACTAATTTTCTAGATTCATGTGGTGTCACAATGGGCCTTGTTCTTTGGGTTAAGTGTGTGGATCCTGTATCCGCAGCCACTTTAACCTAATCTAAGTAAACACAAAATTTTATAAATGAATAAAAAAACACAAAAAATCAAGTCAAAACATTCGAAGCTAAAGGGTGCGCTGTTCAAGTTATTTACTCACTTGAACAGCACTTGTGTACAGAATTTCAAAAGGAACTTCTTCAGTATCCTCTTCGAGTATACAATATTGTTGAGTCCTCGCTTATTAAACTATGGAACTAAGATATGAACACCAGTTTTAATAAATAACATACTTACAATCACATCAAATTTAGCATAAATATCCACTAATCTTCCCTCAGCATCTACCAATGGCAAAGCTGACACTCTTCTTTCAACAAACTTTTTAAGGGCCATTATTATACTTGTATTTTCATCAGCCGTTTCAATATTATCATATGTTCCAATTTTAAGATCTTTTAACTTCTTTTGCATATACGAGGGCTTTGGTAATTCATTTATCTTTAAAAAACAAAAAATAAATTTAAGTTATTATGTTCGAAGAAGAATAGTGATGTAACTTACATATAAAAACAGGAACCTGAGGATTCTCTTATGTGTTAATATGTACAGAACATTACCAGTCATTGGATCAATGACTGGCAATCGATGAATTCTATTGTGTATTAGAATTTTTATTGCATCATACAAAGAGGCATCAGGTCCGATACTAACTAAAGGCATAACTTGGTTTAAAAGAACACCTAAAAAGATAAATATTAACAGTTAATGAAAATTATATTGAATTATGAAATTATGATCATTTAAAATTGTTATAAAGGGTTCTTCAATAAGTACACTTCGGTAATCCGTCCGATACTCATTTATGGAGTTGTCGTATGGTGGACCGCACTGGACAAGATGGTAAATCTAAATAAGCTCATCAAAGTCCAGCGGTCAGCAGGTATGTGCATCACAGGAGCACTTCGCTCAACACCAACAGCAGCCTTGGAAGTGCTTTTAACCTAACACCTCTTGACATCTCCTCCAAAATGGTGGCAGCCAACTCATGTGTGAGGCTTACAGCCACCTCTCAATGGAACAGTAACAATACTGGTCATACTACTATTCTAGACAATTTCAGATCTATCCCAGATAGCCTAGACTATACCACCCCAAAAATGGTATTTGATAAAAGCTTCCATCCCTTCAAGATCTTCCTGGGAAGAAGAGAGACCCCTGGAAGACAATGCGGTACACTTCTATACAGACGGTTCAAAGATCGATTTCGGAGTTGGAAGTGGTATCTATTCGGAACAACTGAATCTCAGTCTATCATACAGACTTCCCAATCAATGTAGTGTTTTCCAGGCAGAAGTAATGGCGATTAAAGAGGCACTATCCTGGCTCAATGAAAACGTTATCTGAAGATATACGAATCTTCTCGACAGCCAGCCGCTCTCAAATCTCTCGCGTCTGTCTCCACAAACTCTCAAATAGTCCACGATTGTCGATCATCTCTGAATGAGATGACGGAACAGTTTAATATTCACCTCATTTGGGTGCCGGGCCACAGAGACATTCCGGGAAATTGCAAAGCCGATGAGCTCGCCAAAAACGGAACACTTCTGCCTCATGTTAGACAAAAACATAACATAGGAACACCACTTGCTACATGCAAATATCTTCTCAAACAATATGCTCTAGAATCAGCAAATGCTAGATGGTCACAGGGTACCACCTGCCTAGCAACCAAACAAATATCACCAAGCATAGACCAGAAACGGTCAAAAGGTCTGATATCCCTGAGCAGACAAAATATAAGCTCTACAACTGGAGTCATAACAGGACACTGCCTCATAGGCAGACATGCCTTGGGCTTGTAGAAGCTGCATGGACGAGGAGGAGGAGGAAACAATCCAACACCTTCTGTGTACATGTGCGGCACTCTCCAATAGAAGGAATAACTATCTCGGTAATCCCTTCTTCGATAATACCAGTGAACTGGCAACGATCGACACAAAATGTCTTTCTAACTTCATTAACAGTACAAAACTGGTTTGTTTAATTTCATTACTCTCCCATGAGGAACCTCATTAGTGGTATCACAATGGACCCTTGAGGTCTAAGTGAGTCAATTACATCCGGACAGCCACTCTAACCTAACCTAACCTTCTCCAATAAGTAAAGGGTTTTCCAATAAGAGGTGTTATTTTGATATTCAAAGCAAAATGGCATTTTTTGAGATAAATGATCGAATGTTTATTTAATTGTAAAGTGGAAGGTATGCCGTTAAAAATGGAACACAACATCAGCCACATGCCCCACGACCACGCTTACAGGTCCATATTCTTTACATGTAATTTTCCATAACCAAATCGCAAAGTGGCTGCCCTATGTCCTCGATAGCCTCACGAATTCCATCTTTCAGGTCTTGAATCGACGCTGGGCTGTCGGCGTAGACCTTATCTTTCACGTGGCCCCAAAGGAAGAAGTCGCAAGGTGTTAAATCACAAGATTTCGGTGGCCAATTGTGATCACCTCTTCGAGAGATAACACGGTCCGGAAACTTTTCCCGTAAAAAATCGATGGTTTCATTGCTTGTGTGGCACGTAGCGCCATCTTGTTGAAAGTAAACGCTGTCCAGAACAATACCATCCAATTCCGGCCATAAAAAATCATTAATCATCTCTCGATAGCGCAATCCATTGACCGTAACTGTTGCTCCAGCATCATTTTCGAAAAAGTAAGGTCCAATGACCTCGACGGACTATAAACCGCACCAAACAGTCACGCGTTGAGGATGGAGAGGCTTTTCAACAATAACTCTTGGGTTTTCCGAGCCCCAGATGCGACAGTTTTGCTTGACAACGTAGCCTCCGAGGTGGAAATGGGCCTCTTCAGTCAAGATGATTTTTCGATGCAATTCCAGATCATTTTCATGCATTTCAAGAACCCAATCAGCAAAGATACGACGTTGTTGATATTCAGCCGGCTTGAGTTCTTGTGTTAACTTTATAAGTCTTTATGCAAAATATGGTGTAATGACGTTTGTGGAATGCCTAATTCCAAAGAACGACGAAGAATGGACAAACCTGGGTTTTCTTCAACACTTTGGCTTACAACAGCAATATTCTCAGTTGTTCTTGAGCGACGTGCACGGGTTTTACTCTTCACATCACTAACTTGTCCCAAAAGTTCGAATTTGTCCACCAATTTCTGTATTGCGGTCTGACAAGGTGCTTCACGATGACCCAAAAAAAAGTTTTAGTTTTACGAACCGTCTCTGCCAAATTTTCACCATTTTTATAATGAATTTTAATAATTTCAATGCGTTGCTGAAGCGTGTAGTGTTCGATTTTTATCAATGGCGTAGTTTCTACTTGTCAAATGTCAAAAAATGACAGCTACCGAAATAGCGGGCTATTCAAAATAACCTTTCTCATTGGAAAACCCTTTACTTGACAACATTCTTTTAAAATAAAACGAAAACCATTACAGATATTTCAAGAACACTATATCATTGGCTTGAAGTAGAATCAAAACAATTGACTTCGTTCATAATATGACACCACGAAGAGAAGAGGTACCTATAATAAAATGCGCTTTACAAGAACTTTCACTGATTTTGAAAATAAACAAATTATAAAAATTATATTTTACAGTGTTATTTCTATACTCAGATCCACATTCAGTAAATTTCTGAAGTGCTACCCAGATAATAATGGGATAAGAATGTTTATTGTTTGTTCCATTGTTAATGATAGCATCCCGAAGAAAATTAGCTTTAAATCTTTATAAATTGGACATATTGCCAGGCAATGAAATTCGTCTTCTTTCATTTGAAAGTTGCATGTAATGCAAATATTGGTTGTTGTTTTTATGAATGGAGCTCTATTTAAGTTCAATATATCACATCTCGCCATACATAAAAAAGAAATCGATTTTGTGACATATAAGTTGTCATTGAAATAGTTTTTTATCGTTGAAATCATAGTTTAGATGAGGATATTATATCAACCTGTTAATAGTAGATGCCACTTGAGTTTTATTTTAATTCCTGAGGAGAATATACCTCCACGGGGTAAGCCTTGACGTGGCGGAGTGGCTTACGGTAACAACTACTATAAAGCTTAGAGCTATGCGATCGCGAAACTTTTTTTCGTAGGAGGGCCTCCCATGGTTGACAGGTCGAAACGGAGTAGGCTGTTAATACTAATTACCCCACAACAAAGAAGTGTTCCCACCAAGGCACTCCCACCGAGGCACGGCAGCGAATGAATTTCTTCTTTGGAATCAACGGTGGCGTCTCCAGTTCCAGTTAGGCCGAACTACTTGGTGAACATACGGGCTACTTCGACTTATTTGAAGCCCAGGCAGTAAAAGGAGCGGTTTTTCCGCTTCTTGCACTTGGAGACTCATCAAGTACCTTGTACTCCAGGTTGGGGGTTGTGCGTCGGGGTGACTTCCCGACCACGTAGAAAATAACTTAGTTGCGAATCAACAACAGGCCTCGGACACGGACGGATACATTGATGACGACCCAAGCAAATGTAAGGAACCTCAGCATTGATTGTCCGATGCTGAAAAAGGGAGATCCTCTAAACTGCGCCAACTATAGAGGAATAAGTCTACTTAACATCGCCTTCAAGATCCTCTCTGCCGTAATATGTGAACGTCTGAAGCTTTTCGTCAACAATCTGATTGGTCCTTATCAACTTCAGGCCAGGAAAGTCAACCATCGACCAAATTTTCACGTTGCGGAAGATCCTGGAAAAGACCTATGAATTCCAAATCGATAAATAGAGACCTATTAGCTTTATAAATAATTTGCTCGAAGTGGGAATGGGGAATTCAAGTCTTAATCAAACATTAAACCGAGATCTCTTACGGATTTAATTTGATAATGGCGTCATTAACCAAAAAGTATATTCTATGAGTTGGGTTTTGCTTACGCAAGGTAATTTGCTTACATATATTTATATTTAACTCAAAGAAGTTATGAGAGCACCAATCAAAAAAGATATTCAGGTCGTTTTGGAACAGTGAGGAATCCGTTGGAGTTGAGATAATTTTAAAAATTTTCCTGTCATCCACAAACATAAGAATTTCTTAATGTTTTAATATGAGACACAAATCGTTAACAGATAAGACAAAGAGTAGGGGACCGAGGTGACTAACTTGTGGAACCCCGGAAGTAGCTTGGATTGGACTGGGGACTGAATTACGGAAGACAACTCTATAAGTTCTATTCTCAAGGTAGGAGCTTATCCTATAAAAATTGGTGGAAAACCAAGAGCTTTGAGTTTCCGATAGATTATCATGAAGGAAATTTGATCAAAGGCTTTGCTGTAATCAGTATATATAACATCCAATTCACTTCCATTTTCCAGGGCTGATAGAACACTTGATACAAATTCAATTAAGTTGGTCTTGGTGGATCTTCCTTTAAGAAAACCATGTTGAGCGGGAGAGAATATGGGCTTGCAATGAAATTAAACCGAATCATAAACTAAACTTTCAAAAAGTTTGGGGATACAAGAAATTTTAGCGATTGGTCTATAATTATTGACTGCAGTTTTATTGCCTTGTTTATGGATCGGAAATATATAAGAATCCAAAAACAAAATTTGATTTCAGGTCTAGAAGTTCATTGTGCTCTAGTAGAGTTTTCCGAGTTCCCAATCCAAAATTATTCATTTTTCCCTTTGAAACCAATGAAATTTCCGAGTTTTTCATCTAGAACTTTCTATTTTCCATTCGAAAAACCCATTTTGAACCAACAAATTTCAAACGAAAAAATTTAATTTCCGACCTTTGTTTGGTTTTTCCAGTTTTCCCACTCTTCCATGAGGTTTTTCCAATTTTTTTTTTCACAGAAATCATCACTGAATACAACAGTATCAACCATAGGTTTGTTCGATGTGCGCTCTGGGGCGCTCTGATTTCGCACTGAGCTGTTCGATGTCGCTCTTTTTTCGCCCCAATGCATTTTCAGTTTCCACCGTGTTCGATGTGTATTAAGTGCTCGCACCGGGGCTAGAATTTCGGAGCTGTTCCTATACAACAAAGAGAAAAAAAAAAAAAACAGAGCACTACCTACTAACGCGTTCGATGTGAAACCAAACCCAGAGAAATTTTTCAGTTTATTGACAGCTCCGTTCAAAGTATGACAAGCACCGGAGCGCCCCGGGGCTGGTTACATCGAACAAACCTCATGAAAATTTCACAAATATCTGTTGGGCCATTTCGGAGTCTATAAGAGACATACAAACAAACACACATCCATTTTTATATATATAGAGATAGAGATAAATATCCATTCCAAATTTATAAAATCATAAATAACTCACTTCTCCATGTATCCAACTTGTGTTCTTCTAATTGATCCATCGATGAATTAGGCGACGTGTAATACATTTGCAAGATCTTTATAAAATCGGTTATTGTCAACATACCGACGAACTGTTGTTTTAGTGAATCCCATAATGGAGCTGCTCTGACACCGTTATAAACGAGTGCATAGAATGCTTTCTTCACTAGCAATTGTGTATCGAATACAACTAGTTTAGCCGAAGTAGGTATCAAATCATAGCACTTATGGAAACGGAAAAACTTAACGAAAATCTGTGATTCGTCTTCTTCTGCAAATAAAATAAAAACAAACAGTATTAATAAATTTATATGTAAAAAATAAAAAATTACTATATAAAGTGTGCAAATAAAAAATAATTAAGCGTACCGATTGTTCAACCGATAGAATAACATTGGACTGAACGAAGAAGGGTACACTAGTTTTTACGGACACTAAGATACCAATCAATTTAGAAACACGCTGAACTACTTCTCAGTTCTGACACCACAGCCAAACACAAAACCGCAGGTCGGCTCTTCTCCCCCTTTTCATAAACATTTCTTTCCACAAATAAAATATCAAGCAAACAGTACTACAAAAGATTGCTATGCAAAAGCACCTCAAGAAGTTCGGAAGCTTGATTGATGAGAAACAAGGTTTATGAGAAAGTGGCATTATTATTATATAGACTGTATATTCAGACGGTCATATGCCGGTTTTTAGCTTAACCTAAAATATTCACCTTCGTAAGACTTCAATTTATTGATTTTTTTTGTTTTTCTAAATCGTTTGAGTGGTATCAAAGGGCACAGTAGTGCCCAGCCAAGTTCTGGCACTTCCCTTTTTTGAGTTAAAAGATTCAAATTTGAATTACGTATTAACTTTGTGGAGACAACGGCCATGTACCACTTTTTCGTGAAATTTTTTTTTGAACTTGACTCACAATTATGAAGCACTTCTAACAATGATTATATTGTTACTATAGGTGATTCCTTGAAACAAGACTCCTAAGCATTTTTTGGAATTTCGTAAGCTCTAAGAGAAAATATGATTATACCCAGTCAATCTCACTTAGGTACAATAATCTAATTCTGAGCTCTGCTTATGAGATCTGCAATGCATTTGCAAATAATTTCAGTCAATCTTTCATAGATACTCCCGTTGATGTAGACATTGATTTTTTCAACTATTTTAAAAATAGCAAACAAGTCACATTTAATAATGTCCCGATCGAGATTGATCAAGTCCTTAAATGTTTGTCCCTTTTGAAGGAAGACTATTCTTCTGGTCCTGACGGTATTCCTCCCATATTATTGAAAAAATGCAATACAGTTTTAGCTAAACCTCTTAGTAATATATTCCAACTATCTTTGCGACTTGGAAAATTCCCTTGTGCCTGGAAGATTGCTTATTTTTAAAAAGGGAGATAAGTCACATATTGTTAATTATAGGCCTATTTCTAAGCTTTCTTGTATCCCTAAACTGTTTGAACAAATAGTGTGTGACAGTTTATCCTTTTACTGTAAAAACATCATATGCAGTGAGCAGCATGGCTTTATGCAAAGGAGATCAACTGTCGCAAACCTTCTTGTCTTTACGCATAATTGTCTGAAAAGTTTAGAACATGGATTGAAAACTGATAGTGTACATACTGATTTTTCAAAAGCGTTTGATCAACTGTCTCACTCTGTTATCAAGTTGAAACTACAGTTACTACTTATTAGGCTTTCCCCCTGGGCTGGTTTCATGGATTTCTTCTTACCTTGAGGATAGAACTTATCGAGTTAAATTCAGAGACATGTTTTCGAAAACTTTTACTGCTAAATCTGGTGTTCCACAGGGTAGTCATTTAGGACCTTTTCTCTTTATCTTATCAATAAATGATGCACCGTTATGTGTTCGTGACAGTGAAATTCTTATTTTTGCAGATGACATGAAGATCTTTAAGAAAATTACATCTAACGATGATCGCATTCTTCTGCAAAATGATATAAATAGGTTTTCTGTCTGGTATGTAACTGTTTAAATCTAAACCCGTCGAAATGTCAGACATTGACATTCTCAAAAAAATGAGCATCTTCGACTTATGAGTATTATATATTCAGATTCAGCAGATTCTTTCTCGTGTTTTTAAATAAGGGACCTAGGGGTTCTTTTTACACCGAATCTTGATTTTACAGAGCTAATAAAGCTTATTCTATGTTGGGGTTCGTTGAGCGTTGGTCAAAAGAATTTCTTGATCCTAACGTCACACTTTCTCTTTATAATTGCTTTGTTCGTCCGAATCTTGAATATTCTTCACAGATATGGAGTCCTTATTATGACGTTCATAATGACCGGTTAGAATCGGTGCAACGGCATGCTCCTCAAAATATTAATTCTTATGAGGATCGATTATCACTTTTTCAAATACAAACGTTGTCGCAAAGAAGGACTAACAATGATTTAGTGTAACAAAAAAAAAAAAAAACAATAGCAGAATCTTGAAACTTGGTACAATAGTTGATTTTCAAGTGTAAACAAAAAAAAAATAGAGAATTTCAAATTTTTCCTTCAGGGGCGTGGTATCCGCCCATTTTCTTAAAATGTTCGTAGGGTTTTGAAATTTGGGATTCGAATACGGTTCCGGTTGAATAGAAGGACCGGTTTTACTGTTAAGGACATAGGAGTTGTTTTTTACACATAAAGTAGATTTTTCTGAGCATATTAACGGCATAGTCAATAAAGCTAATTCTATGTTAGGTTCTATTAAGCGATGGGCAAAATAATTCCGGGAATCTAATGTCACCTGTGTTTTATATAACAGTTTGGTTTCCCCATCCAGAGTATGCATCGCAGATGTGGTCTCCTTTATATGATGTTCAAATTGAGTGAATCTGTGCAACGGAATTTTACCCGTTTTTTGTTAAAAGGGTTTCAGTGGATTGATCCCCTAAATGTCCCTCCATACGAAAATCGTTTGTCAATCCTTAATATGCAAACACTACAATAGAGAAGAAATAATAATGATATTGTATTCCTCCATCAAATTATAACTGGAGTCACTGATGCTCTGTAAAATTTGTTTTGCTATCGAGGGGGAGGTTATAATATCCGCACGCTGGACCCGATTAAGATCCATATTCATCGTATTAATTATGGAATGCATGAGCCTTTGACACGTATGGGTAAACTTATAAACTGGAACTCAAAACTTTTTGATTTTAGTTTAAGTAAAATTCAACCTGAAGCCTTCCGTCAACAATCTGATTGGTCCTTATCAATGTGGCTTCAGGCCAGGAAAGTCAACCATCGACCAAATTTTCACGTTGCGGCAGATCCTGGAAAAGACCTATGAACTCCAAATCGATACCCACCACCTTTTCATCGATTTTAAGGCCGCGTATCGGTAAATGAAGGAAAAACGAAGTATATGCTGTCTTCGAGGAAGGGCACCTAACACCGACGGCTCGGGCAGAACGTCACAATAGACACATATAACTTCGAACTAGTAGAGGAGTTTATCTTCCTAGGCTCCGCTATAAACACGGGCAATAACACCAGCGCCGAGATCAGACGAAGAATAACTCTTGCTAATCGCTGTTTCTTTGGGCTTAGAAAGCAATTGAGTGGAAAAGCCCTCTCTCGAGCAACTAAGGTAAAACTGTACAACACACTCAACATCCCAGTCCTGCTGTATGGTGCAGAAGCATGGACCTTGACAAAATCGGATGAAAGTGCCTTAGGCTTTTTCGAGAGGAAAGTTCTTCGGGTCATCTTTGGCCGCGTGTGCATTGAAGGGGAATGGCGAAGAAGATATAACAGCGAACTTTACGGGTTGTACAACGACATGGACCTAGCCAGAAGGGTTAAGGTCCAGAGACTCAGATGGCTCGGTCATTTAGAGCGGATGGACACCAATGCTCCGGTCCAGAAAGCCTTCGACACTATTCCCGAGGGACGTAGGAGGAGAGGAAGACCGCGACTCAGGTGGCGCACTCAAGTGGAAGAGGACCTCAATCAACTTGGAGTGCAAAACTGGAGACGACTAGCTGGCGTAGACTGTTGATTGAGCGCCACCTTAAGTAAGTAAGTTCGGAAAAGAAACAAGATTTGAGTGAATAACGGTTTCGATGATACCATAAATATTATAATATGCAGACATTAAATAATTACAGGAGGTATAAAACGACATCAAAATCTTATTTTCTTACCATTTTTTAACAATCTAGACAAAAACCGTTTCCATCCTTCGGATACTTGTTCGAACTCCTTTATACTTTCTAGAGGATATCTATCAATGTCCCACCAACATTCTTTTGCTATTGTGACGTGATCGCCTTCTCCATGTCCACCACTGAGCACCAATCGTCCAGAATGATTTGAATAAAAGTGCAGTTGTAACATATGTTGGTTTTGAGATTTGTGACCGGTAATTTTACTCTTTAAAACTTTTAAATCCTATTTTCAGTAACTCGACTGTGATCAGTAGTAGAAATATCCGATGCATTACAAAACCAAAATAAGCCTGTAGTAACTGATGGTTTAAATTTGTTAAATTTTTTTTAACACCGCTAATCTTTTTGAAAGTTAGTAATTACATTTCCTTAAGTCCCGGGGCCTATGTAATGCGATTCTATAAAATTATTCGAAGTCGCAAATTTGATACTCTGTACTCTGTAGTTCTATAAGAATGTTTTTAAATGTTTTTAAATGTAGGAGCTTATCGAGCAATTAAAAAAAAAAAAAAAAAATAGAGTGGCGCGACAGCTCTTGAAGAGCCAAGGCCTCATCAACAATTCTCTGGGTGCGAGTGAAGAATTGAGGGGACCTACAATTTAACGCCGATTCCGAACGGCAAAGTTGAGAAGTACTTTTCCATGACAAATTGATACTTTTGGAAGTTTTGTCAGTTCTTCGCAAGAGGCGGTGCCCGTGAAAGATGAAATAAAAACTATGGGCACGAGTAGGACTCGAACACACGATGTTCTGCTTAGCAGCCAACGCACTGCCTCTCGAACACCCGAAACTTCTCCATTTGGGAAGGGGCAACGTTGAACCACACTTTACAACCATAAACGATCATTGGCCGTATGAGAGCCATGTAGCAAATTACCTTCACTCTGCGGTCAAGCCGACTGCTGTCACACAGCCGGTTTCTCAGATCGAAGGCTCCTCTAGCCTTAGTCAGAGCAGCGTCTATATGTCTGTCGAAATACAGATACTGGTCCAACCAGATCACTACACTTTTGCTCGTCAATGCCTGTCCGTGAGGATCAACAATGACCATCTTGCGTCAATTCTTACACCTATCTCGCGAAGTCTTAGCCAACGGAGTCCGGAACAAAATTGTCTCCGACTTTTGGACATTTATTTTCAGTTTCCTACAAGAGAATTCTAATAACTTCAACCTTTCGAGCAATTCTGTACGCAATCAGGTCGTCGGCATACGCAGTTGCGTTAGTTAGTGTAAATGCTGAAGAGGATCGTGTTGTTAGCAGCCCACTTAATCAGAGCTCTATTGATGATCTTTTCGAATAGCTTACTGATATTTGAAAGAAGACTTATCGACCGAAGATTTGACGGATTGGAGTTGTCCTTTCTCTTTTTCGGGAGAGGATGAACCACAGCTGTCTTCCAACACTCTGGATAATATGCACTATTCAGCGCGTTGTTGAACAGAATGGTGTAGATGTCTATTGACTCAATCGGTAAGTGTCTTAGTAAAACGTTGGATATACCATCGACACCTGCTGACTTCTTATTTTTTTTTATTGAATCGAAGATGAGTTGGAGCTCTACCTTTGTGATGAGCAAGGGACTTTAGACCGTTCGATCGGCGATTATAGCGTTTGCTAAGAAGTCGTCATCAAACCGGGTAAAACCACGGTTCTCGGATCGCCAGTGCGTATTATCATTTCTCAGGTAGAAGTGATGAAGCAAAGCTCTGTTTTCAAGGTCGTGGTTCGGGCGAGTGCAAGCATATACCTTAACACTTGCTGGAAAGCAGCACCAACTGGCTCCACCCTCTCCTACGGATCTTCGATAACAAAGAATTCATCGCCCAGGACGGCTTCCTCAGGATCAATTTGCGCTGTCAGAAGAACGCCTCAATTCTCTACTAAATCCTCTGTCTATCAACTCCTACTCTCCACTTCCCCGTGCTGAACATCGGGTGCCCAGTACCTTCAACCAGTATATTGGGCGGCGTCTACAGTTCCAGTCAGGATGAACTACTTAGTGAAAACCTTATAGGGCTACTACGATATATTCGCAGCCCAGGCCTATAAAGAGCGATTTGGCCGGCTCTTCGTCTTAGAGTTAAACTGGCCCTCCAGGTTGGGGGTCGTGCGTCGGGGTGACTGCCCGGCCACATAAAGAAGAGATAGTTCCCAAACACCAACAAGCCTCGGATACGGACGCAATTAATGATGACGACCCACGCAAACGATTTAAGGACAACGAATTTCGGTTTTGCACGTGGAATGTTAGGTCCCTTAACAGGCCACGTGCAGCCGAACAACTAGCGGAAGCCCTTGACTGCTATAAAGCAGATATAACTGCCATCCAAGAAATGCGATGGGATGGTCCGGGCCTACGTAAAATGAAAAACTGCGATATTTACTACGGCGATATCTACCGGGAACAAAATCAGCGTCTATTTGGATGTGGATTTGTAGTTGGGACTCGACTCAGGAGGAAGGTCTTGAGTTTCGACTCAGTGAATGAGCGCATCACTACAATCCGTATCAAGGCTAAATTCACCAACATCAGCCTCATCTGCTCTCACGCCCCCACTGAGGAAAAGGATGAAGACACCAAAGACAGGTTCTACGAGCTCCTCGACAAGACCTATGAGCAATGCCCTAGCTATGACATTAAAATCGTCCTTGGAGATTTTAATGCTAACTAATCGACTTCGCTGCTGGACGAGATGTAATGGTAGCAAGTACGCGATTTCCACATCTCGATATCCACAAGGGAACATGGAAATCTCCTGACCAATCAACCGTCAACCAGATTGATCACATTGCGATCGACGCACGACACTTCTCTAGCATGCAAGATGTTCGCACATTCCGAGGTGACATCATCGACTCGGACCACTACCTTGCTGTAGCCAAGGTACGAATGCGGATATCCCGATCAAGGCCAACACGCGAATATACGAAGAGGAAATTCGACGTCAAACGGCTACAACCGCAAGAGATTGCTAGATCCTTTCCGTATCGTGTCTTCGAAAAACTCCTAAGAAGTCCTTTGCTGCCAGCAAAAAATATAGAGAACCAGTGGCAACAGTGCCAAGCAGCCATCAGAGATGCCGCCTCTGAAGTGCTAGTGTTTACACGGCCCACAACGATACCCCTGGTTTGACGATGAATGCCGGCGAGCACATGCAGCTAATCAAGAGGCATACAAAGCGGCGCTGCAAAGAAGGACACGAGCAGCTCGTGAGCTCTACGAGCAGAAAAGGAGAGAGGACCATAAACTTCTCAGAAAGAAAAAAAGGGAGCATGAGAAGCTCGCGATCGAGGAGATAGAGGGATGTCACAACAGGAACGAGGTTCGAAAGTTCTACAAAAGAACTGAAGCCTGTAGAGACCATCATGGGAACATCGTAGTAGAACCGCAGTCAGTGCTGAGGATATGGAAAAAACCACTTTTCCAAGCTGTATAATGGCGATGACGACCAAAACTCCGTCAGTAATACAGAACCATTCAATTTGCCAAAAAGGTTGATGCCCCGTGTGCATTGAAGGGGAATAGCGAAGAAGACTTAACAGCGAACTTTACGGGTTGTACAACGACATGGACCTAGCCAGAAGGTCAAGGTCCAGAGACTCAGATGGCTCGGTCATTTAGAGCGGATGGACACCAATGCTCCGGCCCGGAAAGCCTTCGACAGTATTCCCGAGAGACGTAGGAGGAGAGGAAGACCGCGACTCAGGTGGCGCACTCAAGTGGAAGAGGACTGCAATCAACTTGGAGTGCAAAACTGGAGACGACTAGCTAAGGACCGAGCTAGCTGGCGGAGACTGTTGATTGAGGTCCAAGTCCACAATGGCCACCTTAAGTAAGTAAAGGTTAAATTGCTACAGGTGTGTAGGTATATTGTGAGGCTAATTCAAAAACACACATATCTGTTTCATGATGAATGAATGTTCGAAATAGGGGTTAAAGTACACTGTTTCTGTTTCATCTTTAATCTTCTCTTTTAAAATAGGCTGTTAGACCAAAAATCTAACCACAATTAACACTGCCCCCACTTCAAGAAATAGTGAAGGGCTGAAGCAAACACTGCACTGGTTTCTTTATTGGTCATGAGTTTCGCTTTGAAACACACATTGATAGACTGACAGGACAGATAGGTTTTCTACTATTACAAAATATTCTTTTTTTTATTCATACGAAAACGAAACATTCAAAATAGCAAATCTTCTTCAGTTGTATTTTTAGATCAAAATAACCAAGAGAGAACAGAAGGCATGTGTTTCACTGAGTTTGTATTCGTGGGTACACCAGGAAAAAGTGCAATTTATTATCACTACACTAATTTTATTTACTGTAGATAGAATGCTTTTCAAAACATGACTATATTATTATTCTATTTAATATTTTTGTTGGAATCTATAGTGGAATCAATCGTGAAATTTTATTTCTTCAAACAAAACCGCAAATAATTTAACTAAACAATGCATTTTGTCTATGGGACACTAATAGATACTCGCTGCTCTGCTTTCCAAATGAAAAGCATTACACAATTAAGAACTTCTCATTATACTGTCATAATTCACGGTTAGATTGTATGTTCGTAAATGTTGTTCAAATTTTATGTACAAATTTAGACGTGTTAGTAGAAAATAACGGTTTTTCAAGTTGACCATGTACCGAGTCAATAGGTCACGGGAGACAAATTTCCGAATCTATTTATACGCTCGCTAGCACGAAAAGAATATTAGTCATTGAACATTTAGTTTTTTTAGTTTTTTACTGTAAACCGTTTAAAGTTTTTCAAAAGACTAAATCTCTTGGTTCATTCAAAACATTCTCATAAGCTTATAAAAAAGAATTTCTTTACATTCAAACGAAAATGAATGTGTATTTGGCCGTGTTTACGAAATGCTGAGAAAAACGATTGAGTAAATAGGAGATAATCAAGAGCATACAAATAAGCATTGTAGAAAATTCATGGGATTGAAATTAGAAAAAAATAAGTTTATAAAAATATGTATACTTTTTCATTTCATTTTAAATTGTATTTATTTTTTTTTTTTTTGTAGTGTAAAATCGAAAATGTGGTTTTGAGTGAGTGAAGGAAAACATTTTAAATTAATTCATTACTTTATTTACTTATTTTCCCTTTAATTATTTTAAAATTAAAAAAAAAAACCTTGTTTTTATTATTAACGCGCACTCAAGAGCTTTTTCATTACCATTTATATGCCAAAAGCACAGTGCAAGTATTAGAGAAAGGAAAGAGGATGTAAAAGAAGGTGTCGGTGAACATTGGTTTTGAATTGTTGAATATTATATGTGGAAGAGAGTTCCAAATTCACGTAGTTAGGCTAAAAAACGATTCTCTGTACACGACAGTACGTCCGAACCGAAGTTGGGCTCAAGGGTGAACTGATGGGGAGCGCGGGTATTACGGTTGAATACCTTAGGGGGTGTCCGTAGCTTAGTCGTGAGGTGTGTTGTCTGCTTAGTAGAACGTCGTGAGGCACGAGTCCTACTCGTGCCAAATTTTTATTTCATCTTTCACGAGCACTGCCTCTTGCGAAGAACTGACAAAACTTCCAAGAATATCATCTGTAATGATAAAGTGCTTCTCAACTTTGCCGTTCGGAATCGGCGTTAAATTGTAGGTCCCCTCAATTCTTCACCCGCACCTAGAGAATTGTTGATGAGAGTAAGCCACTTAGGCCTTGGCTCTTGAGGAGCTGTCGCGCCACTCTATTTTTATTTTTCTATCTTAAGGGTAGGAATGCAACTGGCTATTTCACTAAACCATATACCGTTGAAGTATCGGTAAAATAGGGTGAGACATGAGACATTACGCCGATGTTCTAAAGATGTAAATGACTCAATGATGGTATTGGCACCAATCATTTTTAATGCTCTTTTTTTGATACTGTCCAGAAGATTTTAGTATGTCACTGGTTGCTAGTGGTGCAAATAAACCTGCACCACGCTAAAGCAGCAACGTACGACCTTACGCTCTACATGTCTCATGAGAACGTGGATGTGGCCTTGATCCAGGAACCATGGTTAGGTAAAAACCGTATCCGTGGGTTAAGGTCAAAACACTACAACCTTTTCCATTCCTCGTCTGATAAAGGTGATATAAGAAGTTGTATTCTAGCACAGCACTTATGGACACGGGTCAATCCTACAAAGATATGACATGATTCCAAGACTGATGGAGACCACCGATTACATCCCCCCTCTACTAGATTTTGACAGGAAATTTTTTGTTTGCATACCAGAAAGACAGGGTTGGGATCCTAATTCACTTATAAGTTAACAGGGTATCCCTTTCTACACTGATGGTTCGAAAATGGAATCAGGAACAGGTGCTGGAGTTTTTGCCAATCTCTCAACATCAGGAGGCGTATAAACTCCAAGCTGACTGTAGTGTCTTTCAGGCCGAGATCAATGCCATTGAAAAAGCAGCTGAATTGGTACATCATGAAAAGCTAAGCTCCTCGGATATTACTTTTTTCGTGGACAGCCAACCTGCCATCAAAGCCTTAGCCAGTGAGACCATAAGATCAAAGGCAGTTTTAAACTGTAGGAAAGAATTAAATAGAATCTGCCACACTAACCAGGTTAAGCTCTGCTGGGTTCCTGGACACAGCAATATAGAAGGGAACGAAATAGTAGATGAACTAGCCAGGAAAGGGTCAGAAGCAGACACAAGTAGTAGTGACCATTCAGATAGGGGACCACTCGTCCCGATTGGGGTACTCAAGAGAAGATAGACCTTAAATCAAAAGAGATAATCAATAACTCCTGGAAATCCAGGGACGATTGCGTAATCTCTAGAAGTTTATGGCCTAACTTTAATGAAAAGGAAACTCGGTACATATATTTTATCGCTGAGGAACATTAAAATCCTGATAGGTGTACTTACGGGTCATTGCGCCATTGGCACAATGACCTAGAAGATAGGAGCCTTTGCACCCGATTTCTGTAGGAGTTGTCAGGATGAGGAAGAAATAGAAGCCAGTAAACACCTACTCTGTGACTGTCCGAACCTCTAAACTATAACCGACTCCGTCATTTTGGGAACAGGTTTTTTGGGGAACTGGATGATCTAGCACAGGTCTCAATGGCAAACATGAGGGAATTTATAGATAGCACAGGCTGGTTCGTTAACGAGCCGGTCTACGTTAATCGACAACTTTGAATAGCATCGATGCTAACTTTTATTTTTATAGGGGATCACAATAGACCAGTAGGCCCCCGTGTATGCAACAGTTTCCGCTGTGCACACCCCTCATAACCTAACCTAACCATGTCACTGGAGGACCAGCCCAGACGTGAAAGTTGTACTCAAGCTTAGGACGTATGTTAGTTTTGTAGATGATAGCCAGATCAGAAAAGGGGAACAAAATTTCTTGCATCGTCTAAAGAAACCCAAACATCTTGCGGCATTTTTGGCGACAACGCATTTGTGCTCGTTCCACAAGAGGTGGTCAGTGATGCATATACCGAGAATCTTGAGATGTTCGTTCTCATTGAAGCAAGTTCCACTAATGGACAGTGACAGGGGGTGTATATCTCGCTTCAACTATACCACGGTTTTTAATTCCCCATTGGACAATGCTGTTTAAGTCAGAATTTAATGAGCTTATCATATTTTGCCGTTGCAGTTCCACACCAAATCAGCGTCTATTTGGATGTGGATTTGTAGTTGGGACTCGACTCAGGAGGAAGGTCTTGAGTTTCAACTCAGTGAGTGAGCGCATCACTACAATCCTTATCAAGGCTAAATTAACCAACATCAGCCTCATCTGCTCTCACGCCCCCACTGAGGAAAAGGATGAAGACACCAAAGACAGATTCTACGAGCTCCTCGACAAGACCTATGAGCAATGCTCTAGCTATGACATTAAAATCGTCCTTGGAGATTTTAATGCTAAGCTGGGTAGAGAAGAAATCTTTGGTGGAATAATCGGATGACATAGCCTACACGACACCACCTCCGATAACGGATTTAGGCTAATCGACTTCGCTGCGGGGCGAGAGGGAACATGACCAATCAACCGTCAACCAGATTGATCACATTGCGATCGACGCAAGACAATTCTCTAGCATGCAAGATGTCCGCATATTCCGAGGAGCCAACATCGACTCGGACCACTACCTTGTTGTAGCCAAGGTACGAATGCGGATATCCCGATCAAGGCCAACACGCGAAAATGCTAGGAGGGAATTCGACGTCAAACGGCTACAATCGCAAGAGATTGCTAGATCCTTTTCCGAACGTGTCTCCGAAAATCTCCTCAGAAGTCCTTTGCTGCCAGCAAAAAATATAGAGAACCAGTGGCAACACTGCCAAGCAGCCATCAGAGATGCCGCCTCTGAAGTGCTAGGGTTTACTCGGCCACCACAACGATACCTCTGGTTTGACGATGAATGCCGAGCACATGCAGCTAAACAAGAGGCATAAAAAGCGGCGCTGCAAAGAAGGACACGAGCAGCTCGTGAGCTCTACGAGCAGAAAAGAAGATAGGAGCATAAACTTCTCAGAAAGAAAATAAGGGAGCATGAGAAGCACGCGATCGAGGAGATAGAGGGGTGCCACAACAGGAATGAGGTTCGAAAGTTCTACAAAAAGGTGAAACAAACTTCCAGGGCTTATACACCCCGAACTGAATCCTGTAGAGACCATCATGGGAACATCGTAGTAGAACCGCAGTCAGTGCTGAGGATATGGAAAAACCACTTTTCTAAGCTGTTTAATGGCGATGACGACCAAAACTCCATCACAGAAAAACTCATCCGTCTGTGTAAGGTGAGAATGGAAAATTGACGCTGTTCCATCATGGTCGGAAAAATCCTAACGGACGCTTTTGATGTCAAAAAAGGTTTTAGACAAGGCGATGCGTTGTCATGCGATTTCTTCAACATCATTCTTGAAAAGATTGTGCAAAGCTCTAATGTCAACACCAGAGGCACAATCTTTCAAAAGTCCGTCCAGCTACTAGGATACGCAGACGACATTGACATAATTGGAAGAACACAGCGTGATGTCAGTGGAGCGTTTGTGAGCCTTGAGACGGAGGCCGTCTAGCGGTTAACGAGACGGAGGCCGTCTAGCGGTTAACGAGGGCAAGACCAAGTTTTTGCTGTCGACAAGAAAGGACTACCAACATCGACGTCTTGGAGCAAACGTCAGCATAGACAGATTTAACTTTGAGGTAGTTAAGGACTTTGTCTACTTGGGATCCGCTATCAACTCAGACAACAACACCAGCGCTGAAATCAAACGAAGAATCACTCTTGCCAATCGCTGCTTCTTTGGACTTAGAAGGCAATTGAGTAGTAAAGTCTTCTCTCAAGCAACTTAAGTGACAGTCTACAAAACCCTCATCATCCCGGTCCTCTTGTATGATGCAGAGACATGGACTATGACAACATCTGATGAAAACGCTTTGAGAGAAAAATTCTTCGAGTGATTTCTGGTCCTTTCTGCATTAATGGAGAATGGAGACGAATATTCAACCAAGAACTGTGCGAGCTGTACAGCGACACTGAATTAGCCAGAAAAATAAAGGTCCAACGGTAGGGTCATGTTGAGCGAATGGAAAATAATGCTCCGGCTCGTAGAGTCTTCGAATCCAACCCGGAAGGACGTCGCAGAAGAGGAAGACCGCGACTCCGGTGGAGCACACAGGTGGTAGGGGACCTGAACCAACTTAGCATTTGTTGGGTGAGGCCCTGGTCCGACCTGGACTGTAGCGCCACTATAAGTAAGTAAGTAGTTCCACACCCGAAGAGGAGGGATGTGAATCTGGAAATGCCTTTGAAATATCAAGTGCAACAATCTTACTTTCTTCAAAACGATGTAAAGATTTGTTCCACTGTTCGGTGACATAAACCATCAGATCACCAGTGGATCTGTTGCTGCAAAAGCCGTACTGCCGGCAATTGAGTAGCTTTCTTGAAATATCTGAGATGATAAATTTTATTTTGGCTAACTATGACCTTTCTTACTAATTTATATCAAAATTTTGTTAGATATTTCAAAGCTGTTTAAGAAATTATTATTTATCTTCAACTGAATACTTAAGTGAGGAACGAGAAACTTTCTAATTTAATCTCTAAAGAAATGAACCGTTATTGTGGTCGAGATTATTGAATTCAATTTGTAAACAAAAGTTCCTTTATTGACCACAACAAAAAGTTAAAATTCAAAATAAAAAAGAAAAACACAAACGCGATTTACTTTTTTAAAGATGAATTTTATTTGTATGCATTTCGGGTTGACATGCAAATGCATACAAATAAGATTCATCTTTAAAAACTTTTTGTTGTGGTCAATAAAGAAACTTTTGTTTACAAATTGAATTCAATTAGCTGAGGAAGGCTGGTGGCTAGGCTTTATAACATCATGCTGCGACCTACTTAACTTTTTGTTACTGTTCAGTTTTATTAAAATTAATATTGTTTATAAATAATATGTCAAAATTATAGAGTAAAAAAGCTCGTGAAATATGTTTTAGTTTTAGTTAAACTTAGAAGCTCAGAGAATAAATATCTATTCAAATCAAATACAATTTAAATAGTTTTTCTTATAATATTTTTAAGACACTTGCAGACCTCCTTTGGGTGGCTCTTGTGGCTTACAATATTTGTCTACCTACGGATAGTCTCTGTTTAACCAGACTAAAAATCAACAATCAACTTAAGAAACTGAGTGAAGATTTCTCTTCACTACAGTTTTAGTTTTGTTAGAAAGTGCTCACTTTTTTACATTAAAAATGAACTTCTTATAGCATATTTACATGATTTTGACCAACGAGGATTTTAATCAACCAGTATTGTGGCTTAGCGTTTAGATCATGCATGATTCTGTATAAACATTCTTTTGGTATACAGGATACTTACAGCATTTCGATCTCAACCCTAGTTGGACTGTAATGATTTTGGCAAAATCTTAACGGATATTTTGCTTTTGTCTGTGATTTCAACGAATCTTATAAGAATAATGGAATTTAGTCCTGGAGAGACCGCAAATTTTATCGAATCCATGATATATTCAGCCTTGGCAATGAGCAAAAACACCGAAATGAAGCACCCATTGAATAAGAAGTACAGGACGGGGCATTATGAAAAAGAAGTGAAGCATTTTTCTAAGTAGTGTGAGTTTCAAAAACACAAACGCATTACAACAGGGCTGGTCTGCAGTTGAATGGTTAATCTCAGGCCGCCAAGCGAAATTTGATTGAACCAAGATTTCATCGATTTTGCTTCAACTTTTCTTTTTCAATCTCGCATTGACCCTACACTAAAGGTGCACATGCAGGGTTTTTGATGTTTAATTTTTCATTTTCCAGTACATTTTCTTCATTTTTCGCGTTTACTAAGCCTATTTTGATCGTTTTTAGAAGCAAATTCTATGAACAACTTGAATAAGCGTTTAATATCATGGTCAGACATAATGGCATTGCGGAAATAAATAACTTTCTTTATTTGCACAATCAAGTATAAAACCAGTTTCCATCCAATTTAATCTACTTTTCTCTTTTCCATTCAGCTATCGGAAATCTTCAAAATTGTCAAGGTATGTATTTTAGAGCATTCAAATTCTTGAAGATATAATTCACAATAGACAGGGACTCAAACATTGACAATGTGAAAATATGGAAGTATTTTCTAGTTAATTGTAATACAATCAACAAATAAAAACGTTTGGAAACACAATGGAAGAACTATTCAACACAACCGTACACACCACGGGAACTCGACGAATCGCAGCGCCATACCATCACCAACAGAAGTAATACACCCCTGAACTCGACTGACAAAAGTCAAAGTTTGACAGCACATACCCCAAAAATTTACAGCACATACCCCAAAAATGGACATCATCAAACATTTTTGTTGCTTCACTCACGTACACTGTACATGTAGCTTACACCGTTTCCTGTACTTCTTATTCAATGGAAACACCACACTACTGTTCAGAAACATATTTTGCTACTTGGGTTGGACGCTCATTGCTTGACCAAATTCTTAACAGATACGGCGATGTGGGATGTGAAGTTAATTCCAGATTCTGACCCAAGGATTGCGAAGGTAGTCAGGTAGCGATATTGAAAATTTTAAAGTTTTAATAGTGAGTTTGCAAAATAAAACAATTAACCATCACAGCGTTAACGTAGGGCTTTCTTCTTAGTTTACTTGACGTGGCAAGTGCCACAAGTTGATGATTAGACAAAGAAGATTAAAATATAAGAAAACTATCCTATTTAATAAATAAGAATATCAACTTACCTAAATCACATATATTCACTTTTTCTAGGAAAGGATCAGCAACGGGTAGCTGTGAAAAAATAAAAGGGTTATGTAAGTGTTTGCAACTATTGAACTTGAATTATATGTAAGTATATGTACAAAATAAAATTAAGGTATAGGCTTTTTGCAACAAAATAAGAGGTGGAATACGTCCACATACGCAATTTGAAGTTTTGTTTATTAATCAGCTCAACACAATTTGAAGTAGGTAGAGCAGACTTCTCGAAGATGTTTACAATGTCAGTCCCACTCCTATTCAAACTTAAATACATATTCAGTTGCAATGGTATTTGTCCATTAATTGGTAAGTTCGGATAGTGAGACAAGTAAAACATAAAAGTGTATTAAAAAACTGGAAATTATTTGCATTACTAATTTCAAGCTTGGCAAACAAAAAAGTATGTAGGAAGTTTTTAAATGGAAAAGTAAGAGAAGCTGGTCAATTCTTTGTTATACATTTAAATTTTTTAAAGCGATTCTGTTCCTTTTGTTGCAAATTATTAAGCGGTATTGAAAAATTAATGTCGAAACTCTTTATAAAGAAGAAGTATTTAACCAAAGTATTTTAAAATAATTTTCTTTGAATTTTATGAGAGCAAAAACATTCATATGCACCGGTAAACGCCTAGTTCGGGCTAAACCCAGAACTAGGTATACACCAGAGATTAAAATAAGTATGTTTGAACAGTTCGAACACATCCAACTTTTTTTTATAATATGCACACACTCAAGAGGTTTTTAGACCCTTATTATGCTACAGACACAGTGAGTGCTTTTGGGAAGAGGGTAGGGGTTGGAGAGGAGGTGCCGGTGTACTTTGGTCTTAAATTTCTGAACACTGCAATGATCGGGAAAGACAGAGTGTGGAAGAGAGTTGCACATTCGCGCAGTACGGCTAAAGAACGATTATCTATACTTGAGCGTACGACCGAAGTTGGGCTCGAGGGTAAACAGATGGGCATTCCTGGAAACGTGGGTATTACGGTGGAATATATTAAGTGGAGGAATGCAACTGGCTTTTTCGCTAGAGCATATACCGTTGTAGTATCGGTAAAATAGGTTGAGGCATGTGACATTACGCCGATGTTCGAGCGATGTAAATGACTCGACTATGGTATGATCACCAATCATCTTGAATGCTCTTTTTTTGATACTGTCCAGGAGACTTAATGTATGTCACTAGAGTACCTGCCCAGACATGCTAGTTATACTCAATGAAAATGAGAAAGAGGGTCGGAGACAAAACGGAGCCCTGATGCACTCCAGCATTTATATTATGGGCTTCAGACTTGAACCCATCCAGTACAACTTGTATTGAACGGTTCGAAAGAAAGTTTCTAATCCAACGAAGAAGGTATTCATCGATACCGAAGACACGCATTTTCGATAAAAGAGCAAGATGCCAGACTTTATCAAATGCCTTTGAAATATCAAGTGCAACAATCTTACTTTCTCCAAAACGATGTAAGGAATTGTTCCACTGTTCGGTGAGATAAACCATCAGATCACCAGTGGACCTGTTGCTGCGAAAGCCGTACTGCCGGTCATTAAGAAGCTTTCGGTCTTCGAGATATTTCTTGAGCTGATAGTTTATCAGCGTTTCCATGACCTTAGAAAGAAGGGACGTAAGTGCAATCGGACGATAATTGGAGGGAGAAGAAGATTCGCCTTTTTTTGGATTAGGCTGGACAAATGCTGTTTTCCAACTGCTCGGAACGAGCCCAGAAGAATAGGATAGATGAAAAGCTTACGCAAGGGTTTTGCCAGCGTGGAAGAACACCTCTTCAGAATAATAGCGGGGATACCATCCGGACCAGCGGATTTATGTATGTTGAGATCCTTTAGGACTCTCGCCACAGCACGAGTGCGAAAGAAGATTTGTCCATGAATCATTGGCGCGCTCAAGAACAGGCAGAGTCATGACACTCTCTGGCAGCGAACAGCCTAGCAAAAAGGTAAGCATTCGCGAGAGAGTTAACAACTGGAGTGTCATTGTCAACGAGCGTAGGGACCGAGGAAGAAGAATAATTCTTCATGTTTTTTTACAAATGACCAAAAATTCTTACTGCCTTTGGACATTGCAGTATTTCCTTAATTTTTGGTCTTGCAAGAATTTGGTCCTACGAATATGGGCATTGGCTTGTTTAAACTTGTTCCTGTTTTCCTCAGTTGGTTTGGCTCTAAAACACCGGAACTTTACTTCATTTTCCGTGATAACCTCTTTACAGCTTGAATCAAACCATGACTTTTCTTTGGGTTTGATGCTTTTAACCCAATTCGGGATAAAAGTTTTCATTCCCAAAATAATCATATTAGTAATCATATTTGCGCTGGAGTCTACGTCACTATCGAGGAAGCATAGTGACCAGTTAAAGATCCTGACAAAGTTTTTTGCTTTCTCGTATTGCCACACTGTTCTCTGCGGAGTTCTTTCTCTAATTGGATTAGCTTGACACACGATCTGCCTAGAGGCGTTAATACACTGATAGTGTATTTATCAGGGTCAGACGTAAGGAACAAGTCGAGAGTATTTTCCGCTTGGCCATTAATGTCCGATATTCGAGTAGGCTCAGTGACAAGCTGAGTAAGGTGGTTAAACTCAGCAAAGATTTTAGCACACATTCCTTCGGGTGTTGTCTGGCCTGAATGGAGAAGCCACGAACATTTTAAAGTTAAGCTATGAATGAATTAGTTCAGTAAAAATTTTTGGTTTTTCCGCATTTTTTTTTATAGAAAAGAAGGTTTTGTTTTTGTTTCAATGAGTACATTTTTAAATATTAAGATTCAAATGAAATCATGAGGATGTAGAACGTAGTTAAAATTTATTTTTGGTTATCCTGTTGTAGAAAGGGGCAGCGAGCAAATTTATGGTATTTAAGGTATGAGATCTGCAAATCGATTGAACAAAATATGCCAGATATTGTGCATGTTCTACAGCAGAAACAACAGCTGCCACGAATTCAAGAGATCAACAATAATTTATTGAATGAAGTTGTTATATTCTTGACTCCCTTTAAAGAGACATTTTTGGAGTTGCAATCGTCAACAACAGACATACGGTTTTCCCACATTCATTCAATTTAACTGAATTCAAAGGAAAAGTGAAACTTTATCTGTTGACTATATTTTATTCTGAGATTATGCTAACATTCAAGGCCGTTAAGTTCTTATATCCGCCATGCAAAAACATGAGATTATTAACAGCGGCAGAGAAGACTGAAATGTACGATTTTATAAAGTCCCTAGTTCCAGCCATTAAACCAAATACGAACTCTTTTGATATGCAACCGTCAACTTCTCCGAGGAAATGTGATATGTACGCCGATTTTGCTGTAGAAAATTCAACTGACAACGCGGATTAATTTGCTCATTAAATCCAAATGTATATTGAAACCCATAAACGAGGTCCTGATGGTGTTTTGAACACAAAAAATCAAAATATGTGGATTTATTTATTTCTATTCGTTTCAATTTTTTCAAAAAATTTTACACTGGTAAAGGGTTTTTCAATAGGGACGCTACAAAAGTAGACCGATAGGGACAGCAAACGACGCCATATTTTTTCCCGATCTCTTGACATTTCTCTTCATTAAGGTTTGCCATTTCATCATGGAAATGTATACGATCCAACAACGAGTCGAAATTATTAAAATTTATTACCAAAATTCGGAGTCAGTGGTCAACACTTTAATAGCGCTACGTACAATTTCGTCATAATCGTCCTGCCAGATCAACAATTGAGCGTCTAGTGGAAAATTTGACCACAGCTCAGTACAAAGATACCGTGCCAGTGAGACAAGATGTGCGAGAATATTGCTGCCGCTAGCGCATCAATTGCGGAAGACCCAAATCAGTATCTCACACGTCGTTCTCAAGCGTTGGGCATCTCTGTGACGTCGTTGTGGCGAATTTCGCGAAAAGATCTTGGCCTACATCCTTACAAGATCAAATTGACGCAAGAACTGAAGCCGCTTGATCACCAGAAGCGTCGTATGTTCTTGAATTGGGCTGAGCAACAACTTGAAAATGATCCGGATTTTCATCGAAAAATCATCTTCAGCGATGAGGCTCATTTCTGGCTGGATGGCTTAGTCAATAAGCAAAATATGCGTTATTGGTCAGGCAGCAATCCACATGTGCTTCACGAGGCACCATAACATCCCGAAAAAATCACTGTTTGGTGCGGTTTACATGCTGGTGGTGTCATTGGGCCGTACTTCTTCCGTGATGATCAAGATCGGCACGTTACTGTGAATGGGAATCGCTACCACTCAATGCTAACCGATTATTTTTGGAATGAATTGGATAATATGGACTTGGACGATATGTGGTTTCAACAGGACTGTGCCACATGTCACACAGCGGGCCAAACAATCGAATTATTGAGAACGAAGTTCGATTAGCGCATTATCTCCAGAAATGGACCGCCTCGTTCATGCGATTTAACGCCGTTAGACTATTTCCTGTGTGGGCTACGTCAAATCTATGGTTTATGCCAACAAGCCAGCGACGATTGACTTCGTACGAATATCGAACGTGAAATTGCAGCAGTATCGGCCGATTTATGCTTGAAAACCGTCGAAAATTGGGTTCAGCGTCTGGACTTCTGCAAGCGTGCCCGTGGTGGCCATGCAAAAGAAACCGAGTACATAATGGCATCAAATGTACTTCCACAGGAACAAAGGACTTCAATGATATCCAAAACCGTTTTTGTTTTATTTAAGAAAACTTTTGTAGCGTCCCTATTGAAAAACCCTTTAAAAAATTCGAGAATGAAACAAATCAACGATAAATAATACCTACATTTCCACTCAGCGTCAGCACACAAATCTCAAACAAACCAAACATTATTTTTCGATTTACTTACAAGCGCTATGAATAATCGAGTGGTGAGTGTAAGCGATTTTACTTTCAATCAGTTAACTCGTTTGAAATTTTACTCATGAACAAAAAAAAAAAAAACTCGAAATTACTTGTTTAATCGTTGACTCAGTTTGACCAAACTTTTTTTTTTTTAGTAAATACCCGAAACTTACAAACAATACTTGACTCATTTTAATCTCTGGTATACACACATAAACATTTTACATTTAATATTTGACTTACAAACATCTCTCTTTCTCTCATTAATGAAGATGCACGCTTTGACGACTGAACTAATAAAAAGTTTGAAATCGATAAATGGCGATCATTATTGTAAGTTTTTTTGGTATTTTGATTTGCATCCAATAATGCATTTCCAACAGTAGTCAAATACGCATTATTTGATTGAATTTCTTTTTGCGTGAATTTTAAGCCATTCGGAGATGAGTCTTTTTTTCGGTAAACTGGCGAAGAGTGTAAGGACCGCGATTTTCTTTGAAGTGGAGTTACTTCGGAAAGTGGAACATGATCTACAAAAATACTTGGTGGAGGTGCAAGCTGCTGAATGTTTTTTGTAAGAACAGATAACTTTGATGTTGAAGGCGGATCAACCAAGGAATATCGCCGAAACATAACTGTTTTATAATAATCAAGTGAAAAGTTAAAACATGTATATATATGTATTATCGACGAAACAAATGAAACGCACGTCTGTCCATCACTGGAGTTTAAATTAAACTGGTTATTGGTTTTGTTGTGCATACATTACGATTTATGGAAAAACGAGAGTTCGATTAAACTCATTCTCATAATCATGATCACAAACTGGTTTAATTTTATTTCACGAACTGACAGATGGATGAGAAATAAATATATCTACAATATTATTCGAAATCAAATGAATGCCAATACAGAGGGACAAGCAACACTCCAACTCATTTCTTTCGCTGTATCAGTGAGTCAACGAACAGAATTGTTGTTTGCCTATTAACTATTTATAAAGAAAAAGATAAATATTATGTACGTATCTATGTATGTATGTAAACTAGCTGTTTTAACTATATAAATCTATTGAAAATACATATACATAATGACAACTTGACGCATGGTATTTTCAATAATTTAGTTTGAATTTTGTTTTTTTTTTATTAAACTGAATAATTTCAAGAACGTGAGACGTGACTAAAAAAAACAGCAATTTTTATCGAACAATCCCACGGCTGTATTTTTTTTTATAAGAAGAGGGACAGTTTTTTTTTTTATAATAATCACATACTCAAGGAGTTTCTTTATATCTTATTATGCCATAGACACAGTGAGTGCTTTAGGAAAGAGGGAAGGGTTTGGGGGGAGGTGCCGGTGTACATTGGTCTTAAATTCCTGAACACTGCAATGATCGGGAAAGACAGAGTGTGGAAGAGAGTACCACATTCGCGAACTACGGCTAAGGAATGATTTTCTATACTTGAGCGTACGACCGAAGTTGGTCTCGTGGGTAAAATGATGGGCATTCCTAGAAGCGTGGGTATCACGGTTGAGTTGTTTAAGGGGAGGAATGAAACTGGCTATTTCACTAGAGTAATTACCGTAGAAGTAACGGTATAAAAAAGAGAGACACGAAACGTTACGACGGTGTTCCAATGAGGTGAATGAGTAAGTGATGTCTCTGTCACCAATCATTCTTACAGCTCTTTTTTGTATACCATCCAAGAGGCTTAAGTATGTAGCTGGAGCACCAACCCAGAGATGGGAATTGTACTCCAGCTTGGACGGATATAAGTTTTATAGATAAGACGGGGAGAAAAATTTCTTGCACCGTCTTAAGAAACCCAAACATCTTGCGGCATTTTTGGCGACATCGCGTATGTGCACGATCCACAAGAGGTGGTCAGTGATGCACATACCGAGGATATCGAGATGTTCGGTCTCATTGATGCAAGTGCCACTCATGGACAGTGGCAAAGGGGGTATATCTCGCTTCAACGATACAAGACAGCATTGAGTTTTCGAAGCATTAAACTCTACACGGTTTTTAATTCCCCATTGGACAATGCTGTTTAAGTCAGAGTTTAATGAGCTTATCATATTTTGCCGTTGCAGTTCTACATCCGAAGAGGAAGGATGTGAATCTGGAAACGAATATGAGAAGCTAAGGGTACTATCGTCAGCGAAACAATTTATTGGAAGTAACAGACAAGGATCATTTATAAAAATGATAAAGAGGTTCGGAGACAAAACGGAGCCTTGGGGCACACCAGCATTTATATTGTGGGTTTCAGACTTGAATCCGTCCAATACAACTTGTATTGAACGGCTCGAAAGAAAGTTTCTAATCCAACGAAGAAGGGATTCATCGATACCGAAGGCACGCATTTTCGATAAAAGAGCAAGATGTCAGACTTTATCAAATGCCTTTGAAATATCAAGTGCAACAATCTTACTTTCTCCAAAATATGTAAAGATTTGTTCAACTGTTCGGTGAGATAAATCATCAAATCACTAGAGGACCTGTTGCTGCGAAAGCTGTAATGCCATACCGGTCATTAAGAAGTCTTCGGTTTTCAAGATATTTCTTAAGCTGATGATTTATCAGCGTTTCTATGACCTTGGAAATAAGGGAGCAAGTACAATCGGATGATAATTAGAGGGAGAGGATGAGTCGCCTTTTTTGGGTTAAGGCTGGACAAATGCTGTTTTCCAACTGCTCGGAACGAGCCCAGAAGAATAGGATAGATGGAAAAGCTTACGCAAGGGTTTTGACAGCGTGGAAGAACACCTCTTCAGAATAGCTGGGATACCATCCGGACCAGCGGATTTATGTATGTTGAGATCTTTTAATACTCTCGCTACAGCACGGTGCGGAAGAAGATTTGTCCCATGGAATCATTGACGCGCTCAAGAACTGGAGGGTCATGCACTCTCTGGCAGCGAAGAGTTGGCGGCGAACTCCCGAGCAAAAAGGTTAGCTAGTTTTTAAAAGTAACAGTACAAATTCACCCTTTTACCATGTGTGATTACTATTTGATAATGCTAGTATTCACAAAACGGGCGAAGATCTCAAGCTTGTTGATCAAACAACTTCATGCAAGAAATTTACTAACCGATCCAATAACTTGTGCAAAATGACGATGGAGAACTCACGCTGCTCCATCAAGGTTGGCAACGAGCTCACGGAATCTTTCGACGTCAAAAAAGGATTCAGACAAGGCGATGCACTGTCATGCGATTTCTTTAACATCGTTCTTGAGAAGATAGTGCAGAACTCCACCGTCAACACCAGAGGCACTATCTTCCAAAAATCTGTTCAACTTCTCGCGTACGCCGATGATATTGATATAATGGGAAGAACACAGCGTGATGTCAATGGCGCCTTTGTGAGAATTGAGACAGAAGCGGCAAAAATGGGTTTAGCGGTAAATGAGGGAAAAACGAAGTATATGCTGTCTTCGAGGAAGGACACCCAACACCGACGGCTCGGGCAAAACGTCACAATAGACGCGTATAACTTCGAGGTAGTAGAGGAGTTTGTCTACCTAGGCTCCGCTATAAACACGGGCAATAACACCAGCGCCGAGATCAGACGAAGAATAACTCTTGCTAATCGCTGTTTCTTTGGGTTTAGAAAGCAATTGAGTGGAAAAGCCCTCTCTCGAGCAACTAAGGTAAAACTGTACAACACACTCATCATCCCAGTCCTGCTGTATGGTGCAGAAGCATGGACCCTGACAAAATCGGATGAAAGTGCCTTAGGCTGTTTCGAGAGGAAAGTTCTTCGGGTTATCTTTGGCCCCGTGTGCATTGAAGGGGAATGGCGAAGAAGATACAACAGCGAACTTTACGGGTTGTACAACGACATGGACTTAGCCAGAAGGGTCAAGGTCCAGAGACTCAGATGGCTCGGTCATTTAGAGCGAATGGACACCAATGCTCCGGCCCGGAAAGCCTTCGACACTATTCCCGAGGGACGTAGGAGGAGAGGAAGACCGCGACTCAGGTGGCGCACTCAAGTGGAAGAGGACCTCAATCAACTCGGAGTGCAAAACTGGAAACGACTAGCCAAGGATCGAGCTAGCTGGCGGAGCCTGTTGATTGAGGCCCAAGTCCACAACGGACTGTAGCGCCACCTTAAGTAAGTAAGTAGATCAATAACTAACCGTAGTTTGGTTGAGATTGGAGACACTTCTGAGGAGACGGTAACTTCCTAAAATTGTCACAATTATTACATGAATATGTATGCAGAGTTGCCCACTGCAGCTGCAGGAGAAGATGTAATAGTATTAACAATATTTTTGAATAAAAATGAATACAATAAAGTTTATATTTTTATCTTACTTAGCGTCTGTTTCACAATAGCTGCGTTTTATTATTCTCACTAACCCATATGTGTTAATTTTTTGCACACAAGGCAACAACAACCTGTAACCCCGATGCCTATCGGGGTTCATTTTTTAACTCTAAAATATGTTCTAACGGGGATAGATGGCGAGTGTGAGACAAAAAAGAAGTTATTGTAGAAAGATTTATTAATAAGATTCAAAAAAAAAAAATCAATTAATGCTTTCTTCCTATCTAGATACAGCGACAAGGACAACGCGGCAGTCAGCGTCGAATCGAAGGAGGGAAACTTCATTCTAGCATCGACGTATATGCCATAAGAGGAGGAGACCCCACCATCAAAAACAGTCCGCGATCTTGTGGTCCACGCCACAGCAAGCGGTACACCTTTGGTGGTGGGATGTGATGCCAACGCTCACCATACTCAATGGGGCTCAAAGGATATTAATAAAAGGGGTGAGTCAATTTTTGAATATATTCTTTGTTCTAATTTATCGATAAGCAATAGGGGCAATCACCCCACCTTTCGAAACAAAAACAGGGAAGAAATCATAGATTTGACTCTCATTAGCATTATATAACAGTAAAATTTCCGTTGAAGACTGGAGAGTCTCACCTAAGGAATCTTTTTCAGATCACTTTAGGATACTCTTTTCTATAGACAGGAACTTTACTGAAAGGAAACCTTATAGGAACCCAACTAGAACTAATTGGACAGAGTACGAAAAATGGTTGAAAGACTGTATTGATCCGCCAGAGGACAACACAAGTCTAGGTACCTCAACCATTGACACTGTTGTCCAAAACTTATCTAGTAAAATGAGAGCGTCTTTTGAAAAACACTGCCCTTTATCTCGTTCCAGTAACTCCACTAACCCACCCTGTGGAATGGTGTACTAAAGAAACGAAGAACAGAGGTTAGAAACTTTCAACAAAGCTAAACTGAGTAAATTAGAAGATGACTTAGTCTTATAGAGCCGCACTTAACATGTACACCAAAGAGTTAGGAAGGCCAAAAGGATTCGTGGGCTAAACATTGTGAATCCATTGAAAAAACAAGTGAGGCGGCAAGGCCCGTAGAACCCTTGCCCTTAATCCCACGATCCGGTACATAAAACACCCCGAGGATCATGGTCGAACTCGAGCCTAGAAACGCTTGAACTACTTCATGGAAACTCACTTCCCGGTTGTAAGAACCCAGGAAGTTCTGATTACTTGCAATCGAACACGCTGGATTTTACTCACACGGAATCAAATTCAGAGCTTAAACAGGTTATTACTGAGCAGAAGATTATCTGGGCAATAAACTCGTTTTAACCCTACAAATCAGCTGGACCAGACGAGATATTTCCGGCTCTTCTTCAAAATGCTCTAAAAGTGATAACTCCTTGGCTTAGGGTAATCTTCATAAGTTGTATCAAACTTAGATACGTCCCTAATAGCTGGAAGAAGGTCAAGGTAGTCTTTATCCCAAAAGCCGGGAAACCGACTCACTCGACCGCTCAGGATTATAGACCAATAAGTCTCTCTTCGTTTCTTCTTAAGACACTAGAGGGAATAATTGATCTACACGTTAGAGAACTTCTCAGCGAAAACAATTTGTGCAACTACCAACACACCTACCTCAAAGGTAAATCAGTGGAAACTGCTTTGCATGAGGTAGTTTCACATATTGAGAAAAGCCTCGAACAAAAAGAGTATACCCTGGCGGCATTTCTTGATATCGAGGGTGCGTTTAATAACGTAAAAACGGAATCAATCAAAGCCACCTTAGTTGAAGTTGGAGTTGAATCTGTCATTGTCGATTGGATCTTCACCATGTTAAATGGCAGAATTATCAACTCTCAATTGGGATCTAGCACTATTGCTACAGCACTCTTAGCTACAGTTTTATAAGCCATAGGATAAGAGTCAATTCAATTAGAACTAATAAAAACAAGTTGTTTGTGGGAAAGCAAAATAAAAATTTATCAGGGTTGCGTCTTTCTGTCCGCATCGTTTTATTATCACGAGGTAACCCATATGGGTTAGTGAGGATAATAAAACGCAGCTAATATACAAGTAAAGTTCCAGTTAACCTACTTGGAAGCTAACTAGCAGTTAAAATTCAAAATAGCGTTTCACAATATCTAAGTAGAGCTAACTCGTAGTTAAAGTGTCAAGCAACTTAAGGGAGATGAATTGCCCTATAAAGTAGTTAACTGCCAGTTAATTGTTAATAGAATTAAAAAAAAACAAGATTTGTAATTTTTTCAATTAAAATAGAATTCAATTTCTGAAAAGCAAGAATTTTTAAATAATCGCAATCTGTTTCCGATAAAATGGATATTCTTCTCGACACGTCAGATGACGAGTATGATGAGTTTTTTTTCGCGTTGTGGAGCCACCACAAAACCGCGTATTCCGGTTAGAACGGATTTTATGGAGTCCTTGGACGAGGTTGACTTTCGGGCGCGTTTTCGATTAAAGAAAGAAGCGGTGTGTTATGTACTTTCTTTAATAATACAAATACCTATTAAACTCCAAAGACATACATTTATCATGAATGTGAATGTGAAACGTAAACTCACTAACAGGAAGATGAATTTTATGAGATTTTCGCGTTGTGGAGCCACACTGAAACCGCGGAGTTAGTTAGTTATTCTGAGTTAAGAACGTATTTCATGGAATCATTGGACATCATAGAATTGCCAAATTAGAAATATTCACAGTATTTTTCGGGTTTATTCAAAATAGTGCATGATTCGATGGATTACATTCTGCAATACCAAATATGATTCGATTGATAATTACCCTGTATACTGATTGGTAATCAGGCGCGGATCCAGAAATTTTTTCTGGAGGGGGTCACAAGATAGAAACAAATTAAAAATAAGAATAATACCAAGAATAGCCAAATAAACAAAGCAAACCAAATTTCTTCAATTAATAAAAAAAAATTAATTACATTAATATATAAATTTATTGTGTATATACAATTATAAACTGTTTAGGGATATAAGAAATGTAGGTAGGTACTCTCAAAACTAACAGCCTGATTCTGAGGACCCTCACTGACACCTCACAAGTCACAAGTTGAGGTGAAATGATTTTTGTGACTTTTTTCGTATTCTGGTGCAGAGTCACAACTTGGGACAGTCACAAAAATTTTAAAATTTGTGACCTGCCTCAGACCAAGTAACAAGAAACATATTGTTGTTATTTAGAAATTTCGATTTGAGGTTCCATGTTTGAGAAATTTTTTACAATATGACTGGTCATTTACTGCTAAGAAAGATATCTTTTACCTTGCATTTTTGAATTTCAAAGAGAAACTCGAAAACAAATAATGAATTATTTTGATTTCAACTAGACAGGTTAAACCAGAGACAAAAGAAGATCGGATACTGACTTACGTTTTACCCTCCGGATACCACAAATTTTATTTAACCATTACCTCGTGTATATAAATAAATGAGAAAAAAAGCAACAAAAATCAGGTGGTATGTCGAAGTTTACTGAGATAGTATTGGTAAAAACACGCAAACTCTTGCAGTAAACTAGTAGACATTGTAATTTTGACAGCTTGATTTCAATCTCCCTTTTGACTCATCTGTGGTTGAAACAACAATAATTTTACTCACCATGCTGAGTTTGAATATTGTTGTCAGTTTTCTTGTGGTGTTATTTCAGAATTTCTATTTGTAATCGAGTCACAACTATCCTCACAAGAAATCGGTCAAAAGCGCTTGTGACTCCTCACAGCTGCAGAATCGGCCTGTAAGAAACATCTTAGCCAATAAATGTTTTTATTATGAATTTTCTTCTGAAACGTTTCCTCGTGTGTTTTTAAATGACTTGGCGCCTTTTATTGTAGCGTGGCTAACTTCACAGTTTGCAATCAAAACATTGAAAGAACAACAGTCCATTGTTGATTTCAGTGTCGTTGGAATCAAAATAGTTTTTATTGAATTTTACAATTAAAAAAAAAAAGAAATTAACAAAATTAAAACCCGAAAATAAACGGCGAAAGTAAGAAGATAAAACAAGGATTCATTTGACGGATACTTCAATTCGATCGGAGCAAATCAAATAAATTTTAATTAAGGTGATGTTTTTTTATAGACACCCCTATCACAGAGTTCCTCGTAGCAAATAATACGAACAAATTATAATCATAAGTCCCGAACGAAATCAAAAGAGGCATTGCCAAATACAAATCAATTATTCTGACTTTCGGAATCAGTTGACTTCTTCGAAACTTGAAATTCAAAACAAATTAAATTTCTCCGACGTGTATTCAAAGTAGATTTTTTAGATTTTGTTTTGTTTTGCTTAAGATGTAATATGTGGCTAAATTAGTTTTATTTTTGAATGTCTCAAAAAGATTATCACTTTTACTTGTTTTTTCAACATTTTCCATGGTCGTGCGGATTGGTTCTACAGGTAAAAGTTCTGGTTCTAGTATTTTTTTCAGAGGGCTGAAAAGTATGTTAATTGTGGTCGTCCCGGTTCTTAAGTGAGCAAAAACTTGGTTTTGTTCGTTTGTTTTTTTTTTTTCTATTCGGCTTGCAAAATATCGATTTAGCTCTATTTTTTCAAATGCGTCCTGTTTGGGGGGGGGATGACCCCCGTGACCCCCCCCCCTTGGATCCGCGCTTGTTGGTAATAGCCAATAGGTATGGCCAACAATCACAAGTCAAACAAAGAATTAAAATATTCAAAGGCTGGTATCTATTGATTGAAAGCTACATAAGGTCGTTAACCTATTCATTGCCGTATATTACTTCTTATTTGCGAGCGCACAGAAAAGTTAATAGTGGTTCTGACCTGTAATAAGTTGAGAGCAAAACCTATTGAAAATTGTCCGAAGTAATTTTCGAAACAAAAACAAATATCTTTTTGATATTTGTTTATTTTTTGTCGTTGTCATAGTAATTCCATACAAATTCATTTTGTTCACTAATATTTCCCATATTCGATTTATCAAAACCAGATCCTACAGTTTTTTTTCAATTTGTCAAAATCTTTCCGAATGGAAATTGAAATAACTGGCAGTTAGCTAGCCAAAACATAAATTTATAACAGGAGGATTTAACTGCCAGCTAATTTAAGTGCTGGTTAACTAATCAGAACTTTACTTGTATATTGTGAAACAGACCCTTAAAACGATCATTTGTGATTTTGAAATGAATTTGCAATTTGATTTGCAAAAGGGTGAATTTGAAGGTAACAAACTGTAAATATTATTTTTTTTAAATAAGTAGTTTGTGTTTCAATTGTTGGTAATCAAATATCTTAAAACAGATCTCTGATAAACAGAGACGAATAGATCTCCCTCTTTTAGAACCAACCTACACGCTCTAGTCTCTGCCACTCCTCATACAAATCAGAAAAAAACTACTATACTTTCGTCAATGCAGGTAAGCGTATAGTTCAAGCCGATTTACTGTGAGATGTAAGTTTTTTTGTTTGAAAAAATAAAATATTTTTTTTTTTTTTTTTTGCCAATAATATAAAATACTTACACCCCTTGAATCCCTGAATAATATGGCCGCATGATATGGATCTAGAGTACCATCGCCTCTTAAGCCTCGACTCGCTCCCAACGATGCTCTTCTTTTTTCCAAATCAGCAGAAGCACGTCTCATATGAGCACCTGTGAAAATGTAAAAAAAAAATATATGTGTATAATATTCGTACAGTTAAGATTGCGTTAAATGGTTCGAATTCAAAGTACCAAGAACAATTTGTTTATAGAAAGAATCACTATTAAAGAGCACAAAACAATATCGCTGGCAAGTAGCTCCTTTTTTTTACCTTCTTTTACAATCTTTTCGTAAACTTTATACGTGGCTTCGCAATCGTTAAGAATTCTGTTTCTTTGTATAAGGGTTGTGTCAAGGCTCTTCGATCGCATTCGGAAATTTTCTTGGGGATCGTTCAGAGGTGACGTGCAAGCACTGACTGATGAGTCTTGAGATTTTCGCGGCCAAATGTGCACCTTTTTACCAAAATGTTTCAGCATTTCTTGAATTGAATGATGATGATGATGATGATGATGATGGGATTTCTGAAGTTTTGGGGATGAACTTTCGTCAACGCTTAGGCTCTTAGCAAAACTACTGTTATCGAATCTATGCCGGTTTTGTAGACTTGAGCATCCATTCTCATCCATTTGTGAACTTCTATAATCATCCAGGGAATATGCAGCACCGACTCGATGGAAAATCGAATTGATCGAAGGGCGCTCGTCACGTCGCAAATGCGATGCGCCTGTGTGTGTGAAATATTGAGGATCACCCTCATATATGTCATCGAGATCATGCGGAAAAAATCCAGTCTGTATTGGAGGAGAGTCACAGCTTTCACTACGTGTATACCTGCGAATGCTCTGTAATTGTTATATCAAAGTAAATATATATTGAATTTTATTTCAAGGAATTTGTTTTTACATTGTAAAAGCCTGGACTATTGCTTCTTTCAAAACAGTTTCGACGCGTAAACGGTGCGTTGCGCCGACAACTTCCTCCCCCAGAGATTTCATATGAATTTCGAGGAATCGAATTAAACACTGTAGAGTTTCTGTTGTAACAATTGTCTTTGTCATTACGTGGCACTGATTGAGGCAAGGAGCAAAATGCTTCTTTTTCTGCGAATAAAATCAGAACCATATATTGTAAATACATAAATTTGGACCACAAGGTGGGATAACACTGATACAGGGCAAAGCAAAGTTAAACAAATAATGACCCTTCAAACTTTTTGAAAAAAAAAAATACTATAAAACCCTATGTTTTTCTTGTTTTCCTGAAGAAATAATGCTGCAATGATAAGATATCGAGTTGAGGATTACGAGAATCATTGCAATTAGCTTTTGATAACTATTGCACGGGGTAATTTCAAAGGAGAGTATAACTTCTCCTATTATTATTGGAATCGCAATGGCTTTCTTAGATCAGGACAAGCTTGATTAATATCCTTCTAGGAAGCATAGAAGCATAGAAGTAGGAAGACTTCTGTTAAAGCGTTAAACGTTAAAGAATATGGTCGCGCAACAGCTCTTGGAGAGCGGTTGGCTTTCAAAATATCAACAGCAAGCCGAGTGCGTGTGAAGAATTGAGCGGGTTGAACAATTAAATGCGAGATCCAGATCCGGGTCCGGATTGACAATATTGGAAGTTTTGTCTCTTCTTCGCAAGTGACAAAGGCCATTTAACTTGGAAATAAAAACTGTAAAGGTTCGAGTCGGATTCGCATCTACACGTCCTGCGTAGCAGCTAACACAAATAACAACTGCGGTAAGGGCACATTTCAGTCGGTCCAGTTAATTATTCAAATCTTTACACATAGACGATTCAGAAAATTTAATGAGATTGCGGTGTTCAGTGGTCTCAAACATATTAGTGGAAATCTTACCACTTTTTTCAAGCTAAGTGTGATTTAAAGCAATTAGAGAAAAGCTAATTGATGTAATTTATTAAGTTAACCATTTTTTCCAATGTATGTGAGGGCATTCTTTCTTTATTAATATTTTAAACATCAAACTAAAAAATTGATCTAAAGAGAGCAAAAAAAAAATGCAGTTCAGTGGTTGGTTTTATTCGATACGGTGTTAATACGTTTTTCAAGAAAAAACTAGATTAGGACTCCCTGAAAAGTTGTTTTGAAGAAAAAGTATTTGAGTGAGTATTTTTCTCAGCGTTTTAAAATAATTTAGTATGTCAGATTATTCCCTCCACGGGGTAAGCCTTGACGTGGCGGAGCGGCTTACGGTAACTACTACTATGAAGCTTAGAGCTATGCGATCGCGAAACTTGATTTCGCAGAAGGGCCTCCCATGGTCGACAGGTCGAAGCGGAGTAGGCTGTTACTACCAATTACCCCACAACGAAGGAGTGTTCCCACCAAGGCACTCCCACCGAGGGACGGCAGCGAATGAATTTCTTTTTTGGAATCAACGGTGGCGTCTCCAGTTCCAGTTAGGCCGAACTACTTGGTGAACACCTTTACGGGCTACTTCGACTTATTTGAAGCCCAGGCCGTAAAAGGAGCGGTTTTTCCGGCTCTTGCACTTGGAGTCACATCAAGTGCCTGGTACTCCAGGTTGGGGTTGTGCGTTGGGGTGACTTCCCGACCACGTAGAAAAAATTTAGTTGCGAAGCAACAACAGGCCTCGGAAACGGACGGATACACTGATGACGACCCAAGAAATGTACAAAGGACAACGATTTTCGGATATGCACGTGGAATGTTAGGTCCCTTAATAGACCGCGTGCTGCCGAACAGTTAGCGGAGACCCTCAACTGCTACGAAGCAGATATTACAGCTATCCAGGAAATGCGATGGGATGGACCGGGCAAAAGGAGGATGAGAAACTGCGACATCTACTATGGTGATTGTTACCGAGAGCAACAACAGCGACTATTTGGATGCGGATTCGTCGTGGGAAGCAGACTCAGGCAAAAAGTCTTGAGCTTCAAATGCGTGAGCGAACGCATCACGACAATCCGATCAGGCTAAATTCGGCAACATTAGCCTAATATGTGCATGCTCCCACAGAAGAGAAAAGGACGACTACCAAGACGAGTTCTACGAGCTCCTTGACAAAACATACGAGCAATGTCCTAGTTATGACATTAAAATTGTCCTCGGCGATTTAAACGCAAAGCTGGAAAAGAGGACATCTTTGGTGGAACAGTCGGAAAGCACAGCCTGCACGACACCACTTCCGATAACGATTCAGGCTGATCGATTTTGCGGGGCGAATGTTTGGTAGCAACCATTAGAGAAGCCGCCTCTAATGTGCTGGGTTTCACACAGCCACCAAAACGAAACCCCTGGTTTGACGAAGAATGCAGGCAGGCCATGCAGCCAAGCAGGAGGCATACAAAGCGGCGCTGCATAGAAGGACAAGAGCTGCTCGTGAGCTCTACGAGCAAAAGAGGAGAGAGGAACGCCGGCTTCTCAGGAGGAAAAAGAGAGAGCATGAGAAGCGTCAGATCGAGGATGTTGAGAGAGCCAACAGCAGGAATGAAGTTCGGAGGTTTTACCGAAAGGTTAAACAGCTGGCTCAAGGTCATCGAGCAAGAACCGATGCCTGCAGAGATAAACAAGGGAACATCATAGTAGAATCGCAGTCAATGCTGGGGATTTGGAAAAGACCACTTCTGTAGATTGTATAACGGCGACGACGAACAAAATACCGCCGTCAGACAGGAGCCTTTCATCGGACACGATGATAGCCAACAATTCCGTGAACCCGACCTAGAAGAAGTGAAAACCGCAATATCACGGCTGAAATCCAACAAAGCCGCTGGAGCAGATGGACTAGCTGCTGAGTTGTTCAAAGCAGCAGGCGACGAGCTAGATAGGAGCATGCACCAAATCATCTGTAAGATATGGTCAGAGGAATGCATGCCCGATGAATGGAACCTCAGCATTGTTTGCCCGATCCTGAAAAAGGGAGATCCTCTAAACTGCGCCAACTATAGAGGAATAAGTCTACTAAACATCGCCTACAAGATCCTCTCTGCCGTAATATGTGAACGTCTGAAGCCTTTCGTCAACAATCTGATTGGTCCTTATCAATGTGGCTTCAGGCCAGGAAAGTCAACCATCGACCAAATTTTCACGTTGCGGCAGATCCTGGAAAAGACCTATGAACTCCAAATCGATACCCACCACCTTTTCATCGATTTTAAGGCCGCGTATGACAGCATCTACAGAGACGAACTGTACAAAGCTATGTCTAGTTTTGGCGTCCCTGCCAAGCTCGTTCGCTTGTGCAAAATGACGATGGAGAACTCACGCTGCTCCATCAAGGTTGGCAACGAGCTTACGGAATCTTTCGACGTCAAAAAAGGATTCAGACAAGGCGATGCACTGTCATGCGATTTCTTTAACATCGTTCTTGAGAAGATAGTGCAGAACTCCAACGTCAACACCAGAGGCACTATCTTCCAAAAATCTGTTCAACTTCTCGCGTACGCCGATGATATTGATATAATGGGAAGAACACAGCGTGATGTCAATGGCGCCTTTGTGAGAATTGAGACAGAAGCGGCAAAAATGGGTTTAGCGGTAAATGAGGGAAAAACGAAGTATATGCTGTCTTCGAGGAAGGACACCCAACACCGACGGCTCGGGCAGAACGTCACAATAGACACATACAACTTCGAGGTAGTAGAGGAGTTTGTCTACCTAGGCTCCGCTATAAACACGGGCAATAACACCAGCGCCGAGTGGAAAAGCCCTCTCTCGAGCAACTAAGGTAAAACTGTACAACACACTCATCATCCCAGTCCTGCTGTATGGTGCAGAAGCATGGACCCTGACAAAATCGGATGAAAGTGCCTTAGGCTGTTTCGAGAGGAAAGTTCTTCGGGTCATCTTTGGCCCCGTGTGCATTGAAGGGGAATGGCGAAGAAGATACAACAGCGAACTTTACGGGTTGTACAACGACATGGACCTAGCTGGAAGAACGGTGTTTTTTATCCAATTTCAATACGTGTCACTATTAACACATGGGAGGACACCGATTTTTTTTCGGCGCTTCCGTTTAACAAAGCAAACATTTCCAGCAGTCCTTCAACTGGTGGCAGAAGACCTTCAACATCTACAACCAAGGTAAAAATTGGAATGAATTTACTATGCACTTTTTTCTTGACAGCTTATGAGCACGAGTAGGATTCGAACCCACGTTCTGCGTAAGAGCAAACGCACATAAACATCTCGCCACGGGCATCACAGAAATAAACATTGGTACATTTATATAAAAATTATCATAGGTACACAGATACAAACAAAAAATAATCGCAAAGTTTCAAAAACATGCTAGAACTAGGTTCTTAAAACGATGATTTAAGATTGAGTTCTAGAGAAGTGAAGAAATGCCCGAGTTCCAAATATTCTAAATTCTTAACCGAGATTCAATAGATCGAGTTATAAAGGGAATTTAGAACTGTGTGAAAAAATTAGGCGTTAGTGTCGAAATTCATCAGCGGATGGTAAAGATTTACGGTTCGGCAAATCTTAATTAAAATAATTCAAACCGAACTCGTAAGATCTTTTCGATTTCAACGCGTGCATCGGTTTTGATCAAAATAAAGAACCTATGAGATATTTTTAAATATATAGGGGCGCCGATGAGATGCTTGCCAATGGCGCGCTCAACGCTTAATCCGCCACTGAGCGTATTGCATATGATATGCAATTAATACATTAACATAATTGCACATGATATAATACATCGAAGTTGTACGGTTTTGGGTGCTTAAATTTTTCAAAATACGTGATGCATTTTAATTTTTATGTCGCAATAGAAAACTGATTCGACAGCAAAATAAAAAAGAAAAGGAACAAATCCCACTAGATAACTTTTTCTTGTCTATAGGTTATGTATGTATATATGCTGAAAACGTACTCATAATTTCATAATAAATATACTCACCGCGAGAACAATTTGGCGATTTTGAGGAGCTGGATGACGTATTTGATCCTAAACTATTTGCTCGGTCAGGATTTTCAATTGAAATATTATTGAATATATCAAAACATTCGTCACTTGTAGCTGATTGTTGTAATCGATCTGCATTCAGCTGCTTTTCAACAGCATGCTGTCGATAGAGATGTGTAATTCCGTGCATTCTATATTGAAATCTGAGTTTATATTTTTATTTTTAAACAAAAGTTTGGTCCTAAAATGTTCTTAAGTCAATAGAATGAAATATTTCGCTCTCATTTAGAATGATCTGCAATTTAAAATTAAGATTGATTTGTACTATAAACTATGTGGCCAAAAATGCGGCAAGATGCCTAGGTTTCTTAAAAAAGCGACGCATTCTAAGTTAAGAACAATTTCGATTTAGAGAGAGTCCACTGTTTTAAAATAATGTTGCAACAAAATTCCCATGCTAGCATGATGCACCTCAGACCGGTGGATGAGGTAGAGGCGGGCGAAATCTCGGGCAACTGCTAGTAAATAAATAAATAGAGTGGCGCGACAGCTCTTCAAGAGCCAAGGCCAAAGTGGCTTACTCTCATCAACAATTCTCTGGGTGCGGGTGAAGAATTGAGGGGAACTACAATTTAACGCCGATTCCGAACGGCAAAGTTGAGAAGCACTTTTTCATGCATGACAGATTGATACTCTTTTGCATTTCTTTTAAAGTTTTGTAAATCAGTTAAAATGCAGTTATAAAAATCAAAGCCATTTTATTTGAGGAAGAATATAATTTGCGTAGATTCTCGTACCAGGCGGTAGGTTTGTTGATTTTGGAGTTATTTTTGTGCATTATTGTGATACAATTGTTGTGCTGTTGTTGTTCTATTGTTGTGTGGTTTGTTTTTATTTTTTTTTGTGATTTTGTTGTGTTGTTTGTGTTTTATTGTTGTGCTTTTGTTGTGTTGTGCAAATTTAAAATGGCTTCAACATCAACATGCTCAAAGGACTTGAGTGCCGAAAAAAAAGAGATAGTTGAGGCGACAAAAGCAATTTGTAAGAACCTGCAAAGCAAACCCGAGGCTGTAAAGCAGGTTCTTGATATTTTTTCTGTATCTGAATGAACAGTGTGCAGACTTCTAAGGAAAAATAGCACCAAAGGACACATCTCATCACCAAAAAAAGAAAAACCAATCTGGTCCTTGATGATTTTGATAAATGTGTAATCAGACAAATTGTTCACCAGTTTTTTTTTTTTTTCAAATAATGAATCACCGACGCTGGATAAAATACTGAATGAGGTAAACTCAATGTTGAGATCAACAAAATCAGCAGGTCTTATTTCATTTTCATATAATAAAAAAAGAAATGAAATTTTAATGTAAAAAAGAAGTATGGTAACCCTGCATTATTTCTTTAAGCTTTTTTCGAATTCAAAATGGGCATTACGGCAACCCTGTAAGAGCTTTTTTGAGAAAAGAGTTCGAACGAGATGCAGATACCCCTATTTTCCATGTACTGCCAATTTTTATCGGACAGAGTATTGGTATGGTCTTCTTCCGTCAATTGGTGAAACCATTAGCCCTGATATTGCGAGGAATGTTTCGCCTATAACTTCACTTATGATAAAAGTATTAGGTATATGGTACGAAGGCAGAGCACCAGCTCTGAATGAAGAAAAGGAAATTAGCAGATGTTGTAATGGTTAATACTGTAGTAAAATTTTTCCTGTGAACATTGAAAAGATCTTACGGAAGAGCCGGAAAACTGGGAAAATCAGACATCGAACACATCGACATCGATTTTTTGTACGGTTTTGTATATAAATCGCTTATCGAGTACAAAAATAAAAAGCTGATGAAAAACGCAAATCAATGTTTTGCATGGAATCTTAAGAAAATTGGTCTTCAAATGGAAAAATAGAAAATTCGTAATGAAAAACTGGGGAATATACTGAGAAACAGGTAACAATCTAAGAACCGCAAATCAATTGTGTGCATAGAAAATTAGGTTATTGGTTTTCAAATAGTAAAATGGAAAGTTCTTGATGGAAAACTCGGATGGTTTTGGTGGTCTGGAGTTTATTCGAAAGCGAGAAAAGGTGTGTAAGGTAGGCTACACATTTCGTAGAGCATCCACTTGGGGCTAGTGAGTTTAATAAAAGTTGTAGGCCCATTTGCTCATTCGGAACATAAATCTATATTCTGCATTAGTATGGGGATTTTATGTGGAACTTAAGAATCCCGGAACGTCCCAAATCAAAATGAAAACTTTATGTAGAGCATACATTTATGTTTCCAATATTGTTCTTAAACAATAAATTGGAAAAGAATTAATTCATTTAAATGAATTATATGTGAATCGCTTCATCATCGAGCAAGAACCGATGTCTGCAGAGATAAACACGGGAACATCATAGTAGAATCGCAGTCAATGCTGGGGATTTGGATAGACCACTTCTGAAGACTGTATAACGGCGAAGACGAACAAAACACTGCCGTCAGACAGGAGCCTTTCATCGGACAGGATGATAGCCAACAATTTCTTGAAACCGACCTAGAAGAAGTGAAAAAGGCAATATCACGGCTGAAATCCAAGAAAGCCGCTGGAGCAAATGGTCTAGCTGCTGAGTTGTTCAAAGCAGCAGGCGGCTAGATAGGAGCATGCACCAAATCATCGGTAAGATATGGTCATGAGGAATGCCCGTTGAATGGAACCTCAGCATTGTTTGCCCGATCCTGAAAAAGGGAGATCCTCTAAACTGCGCCAACTATAGAGGAATAAGAAGTCCATATCGAGACCCACAACCTTTTCATCGATTTTAAGGCCACATATGACAGCATCTACAGAGACGAACTGTATAAAATTATGTCTAGTTTTGGCATCACTGCCAAACTCGTACGCTTGTGCAAAATGACGATGGAGAACTCACGCTGCTCCATCAAGGTTGGCACAACGTTGGAAATCAGACAAGGCGATGCACTGTCATGCGATTTCTTTAAAATTGTTCTCGAGAAGATAGTGCAGAACTCCAACGTCAACACCAGAGGCACTATCTTCCAAAAATCTGTTCAACTTCTCGCGTACGCCGATGATATTGATATAATGGGAAGAACACAGCGTGATGTCAATGGCGCCTTTGTGAGAATTGAGACAGAAGCGGCAAAAATGGGTCTAGCGGTAAATGAGGGAAAAACGAAGTATATGCTGTCTTCGAGGAAGGACACCCAACACCGACGGCTCGGACAGAACGTCACAATAGACGCATATAACTTCGAGGTAGTAGAGAGTTTGCTACCTAGGCTCCGCTATAAACACGGCAATAACACCAGCGCCGAGATCAGACGAAGAATAATCTTGCTATCGCTGTTTCTTTGGGCTAAGAAAGCAATTGAGTGGAAAAGCCCTCTCTCGAGCAACTAAGGTAAAACTGTACAACACACTCATCATCCCAGTCCTGCTGTATGGTGCGGAAGCATGGACCTTGACAAAATCGGATGAAAGTGCCTTAGGCTGTTTCGAGAGGAAAGTTCTTCGGGTCATCTTTGGCCCGTGTGCATTGAAGGGAATGGCGAAGAAGATATAACAGCGAACTTTACGGGTTGTACAACGACATGGACCTAGCCAAAGGGTCAAGGTCCAGAGACTCAGATGGCTCGGTCACTTAGAGTGAATGGACACCAATGCTCCGGCCCGGAAAGCCTTCGACACCATTCCCGAGGGACGTAGGAGGAGAAGAAGACCGTGACTCAGGTGGCGCACTCAAGTGGAAGAGGACCTCAATCAACTTGGAGTGCAAAACTGGAGACGACTAGCTAAGGACCGAGTTAGCTGGCGGAGACTGTTGATTGAGGCCCAAGTCTACAACGGACTGTAGCGCCACCTTAAGTTAGTAAGTAAGTAAGAAAGTGAATACATTTTGACCTAATGATAAAATCTCCAAAAAGATGAGATAGATTATACCTTCACTTGCAAGTAATAGTTCAAAAAGTGAACTAAAAAATATTTAGAAAGAAGTCGTTCTGAAAAATTCATATTCAATTTAAATTTTCGCTTAGTTAGAAATTTTGTGTTGTCGTTAACTTTACGATCAATGAATGAATTACTGTAATCTTTTTTTTCAATAACTTTTTTTGAACCTAACTTCAATTTAATCGAAACAAATAAAATTCATGAAGTAGCTTTTTTTATTCAAAGGCAGAGTTCTTAACGTACCTATATTATTTGTTTTTATTTGATATATGTATGTAGGTATGTACATGTATAGCTCATTCCCGCTGAGTGGTTAAGAAATAAATGGGAGTAATGACTTAAGAAGCATTCAAGTAAAATTGTATCCAGTTGCAATCTATTTAATTGTTAACCAATTTGAAATGTTATTTAAGCTTCTATACATAGCTACAATGGAACTGTTCTTAAAGGAAATTTGATTTAGTTATGGGTTTATGCAGTGGCGTAGATAGCTTTGCGCTATGGGGGGGGATAGATCTAGTTCGCTCATTTTTTTTTTTTTTGAAGTTTTAATAACTCAAAAAAGAAAAAAACCAAAAAACAAATAACAAATTTCATTGAATTCATAATATTATATAGTACACATTAATTTAAATATGAATTAGTATAAATCTATATATGATTTTGCACTGAACTATTCGGTGCCACTCTTTTCGATGTGTATTCAGTGCTAACCGGTGACTGTCTACACTGAGCTGAATTCCGAACGACCCAAGTTTTTTTTGGGGCGAGAATTTGGAAGCTGATCAGTTCAGTGTTCTGTTTAACACAGGGAAAAATAAACGAACTTCTATTGCCTTAGGTGTTAAAAGAAAACTCACGGCAGCGATAAGCAGTCTAGTTCGCCGGGGCTGCCAAACGAACGAACCTATCGCTTTTGAATAAAATAAGGTTAACCTAATTTTATTTATTAACAAAACCGTTAATAATATAAAGAATTATTTATCTCTTCCGTGGCGCTATAGATATGTACATATGTATGCATGTGCATATGTAGTTCTTTTCACCATAAATAATTGTTTTGATTTTTTCGTAGGACTGAAGGAATGTTTTGAAAATGAAAGTGAATGAAATTTTGACAGTTCGACACAGCTTCAGAAAAACATTTATTGAATTATGTAGAATTTTGGGAAACATCAATAAAAAAAACAAAAATGAAGTGCATAATTGGTAGATTAGTTAAATTGTTGGCATTTGAACGGTCGTGGTTGAAAAGAGGTATAATTTCAATGGGTTTTTGACGGATTTTGAGTTCATTGTTAAAAGATGAACATGAACATATAAGGATAAGACAGGTCTGGTCACCCTCTACTATTCCGAACAACATCTCAAAACGTCTAGAATGGCACAAGTTCCACCATTAGGGATGAGTGTCCAATGGTCAACAAGAAATCATTGGAAGCATTAGAACAATGAAAGAATTACATACGTGGAAATCAACAATTGTTTGCTAGTGCTTTGACTTTTTTGACAGAAAAAATCAGAAAAACTTAACCTGATAATCCGCGATCTACACCTGATCGAGAAATTAACGCGAGTTTAAAGTTTTCAAGTTTATGGAGATATGTAAAAACATTGACAGTAATGACACATACGCGAGTTCAAATACCAAACGACCATTCCGTAGTTAGGTAAAATTCTAGTTGGATAAATAATACTATACAAATATTTTTGCCAAATAATAAGAACCTTAAGATGTTAGATAAGACATGTTATTCTTTCGAAAGTTTTGTTTTTTAATATGCTTATGATTCAGTCTACCTATTGCAACAAAGAAAGTTAGCAACAAAAGTTAATCGGTAGAAAATACATAAGAGGGAGAAATTTTGTTTCTTAAGAAGAGAAGGTTGCAACTTGAGATCAAAAACCTACCTTCTTCACCTTCTTCAAGTCTCTTGACAAAAACATAGGAGGGCACATACAAAGATTGCAATTCAGATTCAATTTTATACATTTGACAATGCTTCTAGGAATTCTGTGAGTAGATACTAATGACAGAGTGCGTTTCTTTAACTCGCTTGGAACTGGTTATGTTGAAAAATTATCGATGTCAATGGGGGGATATATCCCCTGACCCCCCCCCCCCCCTATCTACGCCACTGGGTTTATGTGTATGAAGTATGATAGACACAAATCTCATATGGATTTTCTTGAAAAAAAACGCATAATTCTTTGTTAGAATTACTACTATGTACTTTGATATTTTGTAGGTAGAAGTTCAAAAGAACGTTTCGAATTTTCAAAACATGAACACGTTTGATCTATAACTATAAGTATTGTATTAACTTTCTTAACTATTTGAATATAAAATCAGTGTCGTATTATCCTAAAGGCAAACTAAGCATGTGCCTAGGGGCGCGAGGCAACGAAGGGGCGCACGGGTGCCAATAAAGCTAGTTCATAAAATAATGTGGTTGTTAAAGAAGCAAACTTATGAACTCGAACATCAGTTGCCACTTATTTTATGTCTTTTCGTTTCATTTATTGTGTCAACTTGGCTTGCCTATTTGGTTTTCCAACTCGGTATTCGATTTACCTTCCTTCTAATTTTTTGAAGTGTTTTTCAATTTCGATTTTACTTATTGTAAGGTCTAACGCAATGGTCGAAACTCATCAGTGGATGGCAGATTTTGACAGATTTAAAACCTAATTGTTCTGCTCTTTAAGCACAGTGAAGGTGTACTTCTTCGTTTGTTTTTAATTCTTGATTAAATGAAAGACAATGGATCTTATAAAGATAAATGTGGTAAATGTCCGCCTCTATTTGTCTCACAAATTAGAGCCCTTTTAAGCTCATTTTTTATTACATTCTCACACATCATCATCACGATGAAGCGTTTCTGTTTTTTTTGCTTTGTTTGCATAAACATTGCCAGATATCTCACAAAAAGAAGTCCGGAGCAGTCAAATCAGGTGACCGTGGAGCACAGTACACAGAATACAAGGTATTATATTGCGCATCTCTCAGAGACCAAGATGACAGAAGTGAGAAAAGGCACAAAAAGAATTGCCGATAACACAACAACATCTTTTATTGTATTTGACATTTTGGTCTCTGAAATGTGACATATGCGCGAACATTAGGAGAAGAAAATCGGAAATATAATACCTTGTATTCTGTGTACTGTGACCGTGAAAGCCAATCAAGACACCATTTCTTGAAATAACTTTTTGTGGAAAGAGGTCTCGCAGTAATTCCATTGTAATCCTGGCTATGTGCGATGTGCGTCTTGTTGATATCAAATGTTAATCAAGCCGAAAGCATGCAATTGTGGCGTTAAAACATATCATGATATCACTCCCCATCCACAGTTACCGTTACGCTGTTTGCATTTTCAAAGAAGTAAGGACCAATGATTCCTCCTGTCTAAATTGCATACCATACTGTAACTGTTTATGAATTTAAAGGTGATAGATGAATAATTTTAGGGTTTTTCATTGCCCACAACCGACTATTCTGTTTATTCATAAATGAAAATGTGCCTTGTCAACCATTGATTTGTACACAGTAATCAATGATTGATTTTGATAAAATGTTTTAACGATTAAAACACATGGTTTATCCAATATTTTTCCATAATAAATTTGCCACGTGTCTACATCACAACTGCCAAATATGAACCGTCAAGACTAATGTTTACCAAAATGGTGATAAAACAAAGTAGTATACTTTCCCGGCGGACACCAGTGGAATCCGATTTGGCCTTTAGGACAATATCTATCGATCTCATGTAAACTTGTTCTCTTTTTCCTTGGCCACCACTACAACGCGTTTTTCTAAGGTGCGGTATAGCGTTTTCGGTTAAACTATAGTACAAGTTAATTATAATTTAGGGGCGCCGATGGCATGCTTGCTTATGGCGCTCTCAATGTTTAGTCCGCCACTGTAAAAAATAGTAACGTTTTTCACTTCGTAGATAGAAGCTGCAACTGAAGAATGAAAATCAAGTTTCAATGTATGCATTTCAATAAACACATGGTAACATTGGTTTTACCCAATACGGGAAGATAAAACGAAAATATTGTGAATACGAATCTGATGTTGATAAGGTATGGCGATTAATTGTGGATCCTAGGAGTCCTTAGGATAATTTCAAATACACATATGAGTGTGAGAGCTTAAACGTACCATGCCACTTTTTCATAAGCTGCAAAAACTTGTTCCGCCTAAAATTATTCATTGGTTTTGAAGAATATCCAAAGAAAATACATCTTTCAAATAATTGGAGTGTTGGTTAAACAAATACTTAATTTGAACTGATTGTTTTCATGCCAGCGCATAAAAGCGCTCTCCAGCAATTGAAATGCTCCTTGGAACAGTCTTAAAATGTTGTATCATCAAAATAAAGGCTAATGTTGATTATGTATTTTTCGTTCGTACCTACATGACTGATAAAAATTACACAAAAGTATGTTCTGTTCCCGCAAAATAGATGAGACTTCAAAGAGTTTGAAATCAACTCTATAAGGTAGATACTGTTTTCAAAGACAAAACTTGGAACCTTTTTAAATGAACACCTTTTTTATGGAACACATTCCGAATGTTGACACAATTCTGATGAGTTTGTTCTTGAACAAACTGAACTGCGCATTTATCTGTTCTTTTCTGCTTGCTCACACGAACCACAAAATTTGCAAAAAATAAAAAGAGAACACAATAGAAGAAGAACGAATCCGGATATATAATCTTAATAAAATATCAAAGGAAACAAGGAAACACGACCACCACTTCTAGTTAGGGTTGGAAAAGTAACTATGTATATTAATACATATGCGAAAATACATATATACATATATATGCACACCGTAAATACACATATTTGTTTTGAAAATAGTGATACGTAAAATCTTCTTTCATTAAAGATACAAAAGCTTGTTTACGTTTCCAATTGCTTTATCAAGAATACACCTTGAAATTTCAATGTCAGAAATCTATTATTGCAATTTGTTTTACTTTAATGTATTTAAAGTTGTTGTTTTGGGAACACTTGCAAGTAATTTCACATTAGATTATTTTTTAATCCTCGGTTTCCGAGTGTGTTGTTTTTTTTTAATAACTTGTTTTAATTCTACTTAGAAGGCAACACGTGTTATACTGATGGAGCATAAAAACAGCTTCTAAACTTGCCGGCGGATAAATGTTAACTAAAGAAAAGGAGAAAAACAAGCACTATCAGGTTTGATGTTTGAGTCTAGAAGCTGTAATATATATACATATGTATATTTATAACGCACTACACACCCTCTGGTTTGCGTTGGTGTGAATAAAAATAAATAAATAAAAAAAAAAAAACACACACAGCATGAAATTGTGTACAAATAAAAAAAAAAAAAAAAAAACCAGAGAAGGAGATAGTACAATATTGTCTCATGCGGTGTAATGCATAAATCAATTCCATTATTTGTTTTGTTTTTTTCTTTTTTATTTATTTTTCAGAATTCGCATTTATTAACAGACGTTCATGTATTATGCACATACTTGCATCTTTTTAATTAAAGAAAGTAGTGTGAGGTAAATCTTTAAAAAAGTAATGGTAAAAAAGCTTTTAATTAAATCATTAGTGCTCTTTTGATAAGACCAATACAACTATGTTCTCAGAAGCTTGGAACGTGTATTTGAAAATCGGAACAATAACTTTACAATACAAATTAAGTATTGAAGAAGAAATGCATTCTTTCTTCCAATGCGCGTTATTGAAAAATTAAAATATGAAGGTAATATTTTGTTGGTGCTACTAAATGGCGTTGCCAGAGATACTCGTTTATGTTTGAAAATTGAAAGGAACTTTTTTTTTTAATCTTTTTTAGTTGTTTTTATTTTCTGTTGAAATTTTGACTGCGGGACAATCGCAGAACGGAAAACTGTTTTTTTCGCAATTTATGCTTAAGTTATGTTAAAGATATTTTTTTTTTTTCAAAATTCATTTTTTTATTCAATATAGCTTTAAACTGCATATTACTAGACAAAGGAATTCAAACAAGCTTATTATCTAAAATCTTATATTTAACTTACTGGCCCCAGTCGGGCGCTCTAAGGAATTCATGATCAACTTAAAATTAATGCCTTTAGGCCTATAAACTATTTTATTAAATTTGATTAATTGTTTCTTGTTAGAAAATTTAGAAAAACTAACATTATGTCATTTATTATTTTTTTACTTTCATGCTTCTTACAATTAGGTCCTTAAAAATAAAACTTAAAATAAACTAAAACTACCTATTCTACCTAGCAACTACTTACGAACTAGAACAACCACAGCAGCAAATCTCTTTCATTTTTATTTCATTTTTACTTGCGACATATAGAATAAATGGCAAGCATTGAATTCGTAAAAAAATGTTTGAGGTGATGATGAGATATGACATTAGGATAATAGAGAAGTCGAAAAAAGTGAGTCCGACGATTCCGTCTGACTGTCTGTCTGGAAGTTTACAGGCATCTACAGCCTTAACTACTGGTCCGATTGACTTCAATTTTGAAAATAAAAGGTTTGAGCAAAAACTCATATCCCACTTTTTTTTATCAAAAGTTAGGGTAGCCACCATACGATTTTTTTGGCCAAAAACAAAAGCTTTCAATTTTCTCCAAAACGGCTCCTACGATTTTTTCAAAACTTTCTCGAGTTTGATTTTTTTTAAACATTCATGTATTTTATGTAAAAAATAATTTTTTGTATTTCTCCAAAACGGTACCTCCCAAGGAACCGTTGTTTTTGTTATTAGATATTCTAGAAAAAGAAAAGTCCGATCAGCGTAATTTTTGAAAGTTCGTATATATTGTTCAAATAATATTTTGTATTCAAAAAAATTGTTTGGGTTTTTAAAAAATATTTTTAATTTTTTTTTTTCAAAATTCTGTATCGCAAAAACCGATCAATTTTAAAAATCCAAATTGAAGTATTATAAGTACGTTTACATGATCTTGAAAACTGCATACCCAAATTAATGTCAAGACATTTTTGACAAATTTGATATATAAAAAATTAATTTTCAAATTCAATAAATCAAGAATAAGGTTTGAATTTTTTTGGCATTTAAATTTTTCGAATAAAATGTATTTACGAGGTACATTTTCAAATTTTAATTTTTTTAATAACTTCTAATAATTTTTATTATTTTATTTTATTATTTTATTATTGAGTTTTTTTTTGTGAGTGCCGCCGGCTCTCCTACTATAAGTGATCAAATTTTTAATGAAAGAACATTATATTTATTTATTTCAAATAAATAGTTAAGTGCACAGGAGTATAATCAGAATTGCTTTAAGTATATCTCTTATATTAACACTACTTTTTGCAATTTTTGGGACATAAAAGTAATCATAAATATTTAGTTTTAGCATACAGGAGCAAGTTCGTACGACCCAGTCGTGCACATTTTTTTTGTACATACATATTTTGTTGACTGACTGACTGAAGCCACCAGAACTGCTTCTCCTTCTTAACCCTATTGTTTCGGTCCCGTTCGGACACAGCCCTACTGAACCGAAGGAGCTCTGCTCCGTCTTGTACGAGGAGTTCTCGACTGTAAAGGAGCCGCCGATCGACGGTTCTTCGCCTGACGAGGTAGATTAGCGGCACTGCCAATCTGTCCTGTATCAGACCGCATCTATCTAAATAGAGGAATGCCTCTGGTGGAATGAAGCCGCTCAAGCGTGCATTATCAAAATATTTGTCGTTCGGATAGAACGCCCCAAAGATCAAATTATTCGTCGAAGTCATAGCTCTCGCAATGAGACCCCGAAGAATTTATATCACGAAATTGTCAATTCTGTTGATCCGAGCCCCGTTGTATAGAACCTCGTTAGAATAGTAATGAAAATAAGAAGATTCCAAGACAGCGCCGAAGACACTGCCTCTCGAACACCCGAATCCTCTCCATTTGAGATGGTGCAATGTTGGACAGCCCTAAACGATCATCGCCGTGTGAGGGCCATGTAGCAAATTACCTTATTGAGCAACAAACATCACATTTGCTCCCTGCCATTTTCCTGCAAATTCAGCAATAAAATAAAAACAAATGCCGACTTGACCGCAATATGACAGTTGTTATACTTTTATGAACATAAGTGTTGCCATCCTCATGCAGAACTAATGCTGTTTGTTTACATTTACGAACACAATTTTGGCAGTACTTCGGAAGTTTTACATTTACAAACTCAGCCATAGTTACAGATATATGCCTACTCTATAAGAATTCAAAATAGTGCAAAAATGAGCAACGTCTTCACAGTTCATACCATAGAGAATATATTATAATTTTGGTCGTTTTGTACTAACCCAGTGAGAATGTGTTAGTTTTCCAATGCTTTTTAAATGAGAGACTGCACCAAAACATTCGCTCTGAATTAGATACAATGCTCAGGTTTGAGTCGAGGTGGGTTTCATGGGCTCAGATTTCGAAAATAAGATTCCGTTGAGCTCAAAATTTTCAAAAAAAACTTAAACATACAAAAAACTGCATGTTATATAAAAAATAAATACGTTATATTGTTGCATTGCACTTTTAACATATAAATGCAGTATAATTTACCAATATTTGTATCAAAAATCTTAATAAATCTTTAAAAAAAAAAAAAAAAACAAGAGTAAATCAAAATAGTACGCATACAATCGTGCCTTTAGTCTCGTATTTGCTGTGGTGAAAGTCTGTCACTTTAGGCCAGTGTCACCGCAGGGAAAATATTTTCGAGTCCCAGAAGCTTAAAAAACGAGTCCACGCTAAAAAAATTTAAATTCTTTCAGAATTTTTTTTTTTTAATCTTTTAACGTACGAAAAATTAATTATTTGGTTTTAATGTTCGAAATACAAGCGTTTAGAACAAGAAATAGACGATTTAAACATGTGATTATTATTATTATTTTTTTTTTTTTCAAATATAAAATTCTTAGTTATTGTACCTATTTGTGTCTGCAAAACAACGAGTCAAACGTGATAAAAACGAGTCCTGGAGTCAAGGAAGAAAAAACGAGACCATTTTGACTCTATAGAGGCCATTTGGTAACACTGCTTGGGCAACAGGAAACAAATTTTACTCACAGCTGAGTGAGTACTCACTTTTTTCCCCTCTAACACAGATTCACGGACACGAAAAAAAGAAAGGATTGTGAGAGCTCACCTCAGAAAAATTTTGGGGTTGTTTTCGGCAAGGGAAGAAAAGATCGCGACTCTAGGTATTATATTATATTCTCTATGGTTATACACAGAATGGGAAAATAATGGACCTACACTTCTGAGTCGGTTTTGTTTTTTTTTTATTCGACGACTGACATACATATTTATATTTGAGAATATAAGGAAGTAAAGAGCATTACTTTTGAAGGGCACTTTTGAAACTTAAGTACTACGACATATCATCAAGTCGAATAAATCTTTTTTGGTTGAATGCTTTTTGTGTTGAAAGAATAGTTTTCTGGGATTGCTGAAGGCTATTTAACATTTGTAATTTTTGCTTGTAAGATAACTCCATTCCAAGCTTCTGTTACTAGCTGTTCTTTCGTTTCAATATACTAAATAATAAATATACTATTCAGTTTAAGCCGTTTAATACAATAGTAAATACTAATATGGGTATGATACAAACATCGAACAGCCGAAAAGAACAGAAAGCTACGTTCATTTTGAAATAAAAAAAAATATTTATTTTTTCGGACATGACTATAGGAATGTCAAAATTTTGTTGAATAAAAAACTGATTCCAACCCAGAAGATATATTCCACTGCCGTCGCCCATGGGTATTTTTCATTTTTACACATCTGATTTCGAATATTTCTCCTCGGACCTCTCGTGCATGTACTTAGTTAATGCGAGTATTTTGGAGAGTTTAGCAAAAAGTTTTCAATGACTGTTGATAATACTTTAAGTCAAACGAATATACATATGCGTGGGGTATGTTCATATGCACTTATATGTATGTATGTGTGTGAGTTCAGTTATAGAAAGAAAAGCCAAATACAGTGGTGGTCCAGTATAGCAATTGCCGATCCCAGTGGCAAATTTCATCCTCGATGAAAAAATGAAAAATTTTGGTGAAAAGAAAAATAAGGAAATGATTTTATAGGAATAAAGTAATGCCCTTTTTCCTCTGTACAGTAAGGAAAAGTCCTGCACAGCTTCACGAGTTCGCAATTGGCATTGAGCACTGTGTGTTGTTTTCATAAGAAGAAGAATAAACGAACAATAAAGAAACAAAAATATTGTCAAGCTACAAGTGTAGCTGATAATTTTTTTTATTTTCTTTTAAGGGTGGAAATGACCTGCCAGAATCCGTGTATATAAAAAATGTACTTTCAACTTTTATCGATTATAAACTGCTGTAGCCAACCATTTTTTTTTTATTTATTTATTTCGAAACTGTTAAATTATAACTTAATACTTACTTACTTACTTAAGGTGGCGCTACAGTCCGTTGTGCACTTGGGCCTCAATCAACAGTCTCCGCCAGCCCGCTCGGTCCTTAGCTAGCTGTCTCGAGTTTTGCACTCCAAGTTGCCACCTGAGTCTTGAAGGCTTTACGGGCCGGAGCATTGGTGTCCATCTGCTCTATATGATCGAACCATCTGAGTCTCTGGACGTTGACCCTTCTGCCTAGGTCCATGTCGTTGTACAACACCTAAAGTTCGCTGTTGTATCTTCTTCGCCATTCCCCTTCAATGCACACGGGGCCAAAGATGACCCGAAGAACTTTCCTCTAAAAGCAGCCTTAGGCACTTCCATCCGATTTTGTCAAGGTCCATGCTTCTGCACAATACAGCAGGACTGGAATGAAGAGTGTGTTGCACAATTTTACCGTAGTTGCTCGAGAGAGGCTTTTCCCTCAATTGCTTTCTTAGCCCAAAGAAACAGCGATTAGCAAGAGTTATTCTTCGTCTGAAGAACAACTCCTCTAATACCTTGAAGTTATATGTTTCTATTGCGACGTTCTGTCCCAGCCGTCGATGAACGATGATATTTTGATAGTGCACGCTTGAGCCTTCATTCCACCAGAGGCATTCCTCTTTTAGATAGATGCGGTCTGATACAGGACAGATTGGCGGTGCCACTAATCTACCACGTCAGGCGAAGAACCATCGATCGGCGGCTCCTTTACAGTCGAGACGTCCTCGCACAAGACGGAGCAGAGCTCTTTCGGTTCAGTAGGGCTGTTCCGAACGGACCGAATCGTTAGGGTGAAGCAGGAGAACCAGTTCTGGTGGCTTCAGTAAGCACTTGACAATGAGTAGTCGGGGTGGGGTCTTGAGCCTTGGCCGGCTTACATACACATGTTTTGGTTTAAGGGTTTTGTTAGTTTTTTTTAATTTTTCTAACAAGAAGCAATAAAACAAATTTCAAAAAATAGTTCATAGGCCGAAAGGCGTTACTTTTAAGAAAATCATGAGTTACTTAGAGCGCCCGCTTGGGGCCAATAAGTTAAATATAAGATTTTCAATAATAAGCTTATTTGAATTCCTTTGTCTAGTAATAAGTAGTTTTAAGTGATATTATTCCATCTTTCACGGGCACTGCCACTAGCGAAGAACTGACAAAACTTCCAAGAGTATCAATCTGTCATGAAAAAGTACTTCTCAACTTTGCCGTTCGGAATCGGCGTTAAATTGTAGGTCCCCTTAATTCTTCACACGCACCCAGAGAATTGTTGAGAGTTAGTCACTTAGGCACTGGCTCTTCAAGAACTGTCGCGCCACTCTATTCTTTTTTTTTTTTTTAATATGTAGCAAAAGATTTATTTGTAGTTGTTAGTAAGTGTGTATACACTCTTTTGAGTTTCCCCTACACTCTAGTGGTTAAGAGGAGAACTTCATTAAGCATCGAGAAGAACCTAGTAATTTCTCGAACCTTTTTGAGTTATTTAAATAGCCCCTTGGTGGCGAAGTTAATTCAATCGATTGTAAAGTGCTATAAACTGAAGACACTGTGTTTGAAAGTATTTTTGATAGTGCACGCTTGAGCGGCTTCATTCCACCAGACGCATTCCTCTATTTAGATAGATGCGGTCTGATACAGGACAGATTGGCGGTGCCGCTAATCTACCACGTCAGGCGAAGAACCGTCGATCGGCGGCTTCTTTACAGTTGATACGTCCTCGCATAAGACGGAGCAGAGCTCCATCGGTTCAGTTGGGCTGCGTCCGAACGGGACCGAATCGATAGGGTGAAGCAGAGGAACCAGTTCTGGTGGCTTCAGTAAGCACTTGACAATGAGTAGGCGGGGTGGGGTCTTGAGCCTTGGCCGGCTTACATACTTGTTTTAGTTTAAGGGTTTTGTTAGTTTTTTTAATTTTTCTAACAAGAAGCAATAAAACAAATTTCAAAAAATAGTTCATAGGCCGAAAGGCGTTACTTTTAAGAAAATCATGAGTTACTTAGAGCGCCCGCTTGGGGCCAGTAAGTTATATATAACATTTAAGATAATAAGCTAGTTTGAATTCCTTTGTTTATTAATAAGTAGTTTTAAGTGATTATGAATAAAAAATGATTTTGGAAAAAATAAGGTGCGTTGGCTTCTAAGAACGTCGCGTCGTGGGTTCGAGTCCTACTCGTGCCCATAGTTTTTATTTCATCTTTCACGGGCACTGCCACTTGAAAAGAACTGACAAAACTTCCAGGAATATCAATCTGTCATGAAAAAGTGCTTCTCAACTTTGCCGTTCGGAATCGGCGTTAAATTGTAGGTCCCCTTAATTCTTCACACGCACCCAGAGAATTGTTGAGAGTTAGTCACTTAGGCATTGGCTCTTCAAGAGCTGTCGCGCCACTCTATTTTTTTTTTTATTTTATTTGTAGTTGTAAGTAATTGTGTATACACTCTTTTGAGTTTCCCCTACACTCTAGTGGTTAAGAGGAGAACTTCATTAAGCATCGAGAAGAACGTAGTAGTTTCTCGAACCTATTTGACTTATTTAAATAGCCCCTTGGTGGCGAAGTTAATTCAATCGATTGTAAAGTGCTATAAACTGAAGACACTGTGTTTGAAAGTAATAATTAAAAGTGTTGAATAAATAAGTTTTTTTTTTATTTTGGAGTGCAGTCATTGGATTTAGAAGAAACCCTACAAATCTTAAATGGATCTCGTGGCTGGGATGTGCTTTATAATTTCAACGTTCAAACATTCAAATATCGCAACTGCATTGTAAACGAAGATTTTTAAACAAATAATTTACAAAATTTATTTTATTTATCTGTGAAACATAATCAAAATCAAAATAATACAAAGTATGTCAGTCTGGTAGACGGCTTTCGGCCAACCAATAGACTTTTAGGTAAAATTATCAAAATGTTTGTATACTTTATATATTATTTTAATGAGTCAATAAAACTAAACTAAACTAAACTAAAATAAGTTTGTGGGTGATTTGCATAAAGTGAGTTTATGTTTCATTTGAAAAGTGAATAAGTTTTAATTGTCGGACCAAGCCGAATATTACAATATCATGATACCACTGTAGCATCGAAAGCAAAAGTTGTAGCTCAATTTTAAACCAACCCTCATTTGACCTTGAAAACATGTATTTCGCTTTTTATGTTTATTGTTTACTTCTGGGTTCTCTACATCAGTACATCCTGAAGCAAAAAAAAAAAGAGTCTGCGCAAAAAGTGCCAGCCATTTAATTTAAATAAGAGAGGAGAACCAGCCCAAGAGCAAGTACATATTATTTGGATGTGTTGGTGATATCGAGTACAGTTGCAGTAAGAGAATCAGAAGAATCAAAACAAAACTATAAAAACAAAATATTTATATTTGTTACAGATGGCAATCTGTATTTCATTCAATGATAGATATTTTTATGAATTTTTGATGCTTGTGGGTATGTAAGCGTAGGTGAAGACTTTAGTCGAAACAGAAAGTTGGCAATCAATCGAAGTTTATTTTTGTATAACACACAAAATATTTTTCTGTTCTTGAACTATTCTATCTTATACCTACTTTGAGTATAAATATGTGACAAATAAAAGACAACATGAAAAAATATTATGTTTGTCCAAGGTAGTGGCCGTGGCTTAGTGGTTAGGTGCGTTGGTTGCTAAGCAAAACCCATAAAGATTTTATTTCATCTTTCACGGAAACTACCTCTTGCGAAGAACTGACAAAACTTCCAAGAGTATCAATTTGTCATGAAAAAGTGCTTCTCAACTTTGCCGGTCGGAATCCGCGTTGTTGATGAGAATAAATAAAATAAATAGAGTGGCGCGACAGCTCTTGAAGAGCCAAGGCCTAAGTGGCTTACTCTCATTAACAATTCTCCAGGTGCGTATGAAGAATTGAGGGGACCTACAATTTAACGCCAATTCCGAACGGCAAAGTTGAGAAGCACTTTTTCATGACAGATGATACTCTTGGAAGTTTTGTCAGTTTTTCGCAAGAGGCAGTGTCCGTGAAAGATGAAATAAAAACTATGGGCACGAGTAGGACTCGAATCCACGACGTTCGGCTTAGCAGCCAACGTACCACCACTAAGCTACGGACACTAGGCTAAAAACACAGCGAATCAGACAAGACGTCTTTTTGTCTTGCGACAAAAAATCGTGTCTTTGTGTCCATTGCTCTTATGAGCCAACACATACCGAAAAAGACACGACACGATTAAAAGTCTTGTCCGCTCGTCGGTTGCAGTAAATTCATGGGGTTGTATAGGAGCAAAACACACCGAAGAAGACAAAAAGTCTGGGACAGAATGTCAGCACCTAAGACTATACATCGTTTTATGAAGTAACACACACCAGAGTGAACAAGCCAAACAAACAGAAATCGACAAAAACGTGTCCTTTGTATGTAAGCGGACAAAGACAAGACATTTTGTCGTTGTCGGCCTCGGTGTGGATTGGAATCAGACACGATTTTTTGTCGAAAGACAAAAAGACGTCCTTGTCTGATTCGGTGTGTTTTTAGCCTTAGGCCTTGGCTCTTCAAGAGCTTGTCGCGCCACTCTATTTTATTTAGTTTGTCCAAGCCTACAAATAGTACGGGATTCCACGTTCCACCACTGGATTGTGCAGTCTTTTTTTTTTCTTCTTAATTTAATATGAATATTAAGAAAGTATGCAATATGGAAAAGCAAGAAAAGACCTATCAAAGGGCACGGTAGTGCCAAGCCAAGTTCTAGCACTACTCTCTTTTTACAGGTTCGAACTCAAGAACATTCTTAACCCCCCATAACTTTTGAACATATAGCGTAAGAAGCTTCAAATTTGAATTACGTGTTGACTTCATGGAGACAAAGGCCATGTAATAAAAATAATTTTGTGGAACCTCCTGAGATATTGAACAGTAAAAATTTAGCACTTCCAACAATATCAGAATCTTGAAATTTGGTACAATGGGAGGTTTTCGGGTGTGTACAAAGGAAAAAATTGAAAATTTCATTTTTCATTCAGGGGGCGTGGTATCCGCCCACTTTCTTAAAGCGGTCGTAGGATGTTGAATTCTGGTTAGTAACTTTCTTTAGTGGTTTCACAATGGACCTTCTAGGCTTAAATGAGTTAACAACATCCAACCTACAAATCCTCATTCAAACCCTCCAAGTGGGTGCCGGGCGGGCAATGATCACCATAGTAGTCCTGTGCGTTTTTGGCGCAGAATGGTGATCAGCTAAGATTAAGCTGGGTCTCCGAATTGTTCGTAACCCCTCAATAGTACAACGTCCGGAAACCCAATTTAATCATAGCTTAGAGGTTCCTAATTTCAGTGGTGGTGTAAGCGTACTTTGTACGAAAACCGTGCCGAAGAATGAAAGGCTGGGAGATAAACCAGCCATTAACGAGCTCTTTCGGACGCGCGTCGTGGTAAGGTCAGTCATATTTATGACTTGCCCCAGGCGAGCGGCTATGATGGGTTGTCAGATTGCTTATTGAGTGTATTTCGAGGGTCATGCTTCCATTCCATAAAAAAACTTTGAAAAAAGATGTGAAATCAGAATCAGAACAAAAACATAAAATGTAAAAAAAGAGTCAAGTTCTCTTATGAGCGAACAACACTGTGTAAAAAGTCAGCCGCCAAAAGTAATGAGATCTTCAAGAACGCCAAGTTCATAACAAGTAAAAGTGTTACACTGAAAATTTTAAGTCATAGAAGATAATACAACAATATTAAACGAAAATAGAAACTGAGCCCAAAGTTAGTTTGAATGAAAATTTCAAGTTCACTTGGCAAGTTTTCGTTTGATGCATGATTACTGACATTTTAAAACTTGAAAAGTGAACTTGAAATTTACATTCAAACTAACTTTGGGCTCAGTTTCTATTTTCGCGTCCGTGTTTAAGGGGGGGTAACTAATAGAGGGGGTGTGTTGTACCTACATAATTAAACCACATACACACTTTTTGGGCAGTATGTTTGGGATCAAAATCTTGCTGAAAGTAGTAATTATTTAAAAGACCTAGTCTTCCCGCACTATTCTTTAAATTCTCTTTGAGAATATTGTAATATTCGACTTGGTCCGCCAGTTAAGACTTATTCACTTTGTAAATAAAACTCAATTATACTTTATTCAAATCACTCATACAATTATTTATTCAACACTTTCAATTTTCACTTTTCAAGCACTAAGAGTGCTCGCAGTATACAATCAAATTGAGCTTCCAAGTGCTATTTATATAACTAAAAGCGGTTCGAGAAACTACTAGGTTCTTGTATGCGCTGAACGATCTCGATGCTTAACGCAGTTCTCTTCTTAACTACTAGAGTTTCCCCTACAGCACAATTACTTACTAGGTAAGTGAGACTCAAACCAATCTTCAACGCGGACATGGCGCATGGTTGCAGGATGAACAATGCCCCCACTTTTAAATAGATCTTGGCCTACCAAGTGACGTTCGAAGGGAAGACACTACATTCAAGTGGACACAAGCGTCCACTAAAACCTTTGTCTATCAACTCCTACTCTCCACCTCCCCGTGGTGAACATCGGGTGCCCAGTACCTTTAACCGAAGATTGGGTTCCAATCCCAGTGGGAAGTTGTTGGCGGCAGCAAAGCGAGAGGGGGAGGAGGCATGCGTCCACTAAGGCATGCCTCCTTTTCAACGAGCGGCAGCGGAAGGATTCCCAAGATGGAATCAACGGTGGCGTCTACAGTTCCAGTCAGGATGAACTACTTAGTGAACACCTTATAGGGCTACTACGACATATTCGCAGCCCAGGCCTATAAGGAGCGGTTTGGCCGGCTCTTCGTCTTAGAGTTAAACTAAAGACCTGGCCCTCCAGGTTGGGGGTCGCGCGTCGGGGTGCAGTCACCCAGCCACATAAGGAAGAGATAGTTCCGAACCACCAACAAGCCTCGTATCGGACGTAATTAATGATGACGACCCACGCAAACGATTTAAGGACAACGAATTTCGGTTTTGCACGTGGAATGTTAGATCCCTTAACAGACCACGTGCAGCCGAACAACTAGCGGAAGCCCTTGACTGCTATAAAGCAGATATAACTGCCATCCAAGAAATGCGATGGGATGGTCCGGGCCTACGTACAATGAAAAACAGCGATATTTACTACGGCGACTACTACCGGGAACAAAATCGGCGTCTATTTGGATGTGGATTTGTAGTTGGGACTCGACTCAGGAGGAAGGTCTTGAGTTTCAACTCAGTGAATGAGCGCATCACTACAACCAGTATCAAGGCTAAATTCACCAATATCAGGCTCATCTGCGCTCACGCCCACACAGAGGAAAAGGATGAAGACACCAAAGACAGGTTCTACGAGCTCCTCGACAAGACCTATGAGCAATGCCCTAGCTATGACATTAAAATCGTCCTTGGAGATTTTAATGCTAAGCTGGGTAGAGAAGAAATCTTTGGTGGAATAATCGAACGAGATAGCCTACACGACACCACCTCCGTAAACGGATTTAGGCTAATCGACTTCGCTGCGTGGCGAGACGTAATTGTAGCACGTACGCGACTCCCACATCTAGATATCCATAGGGAACATGGAAATCTCCTGACCAATCAACCGTCAACCAGATTGATCACATTGCGATCGACGCACGACACTTCTCTTGCATGCAAGATGTCCGCACATTCCGAGGTGCCAAAATCGACTTGGACCACTACCTTGTTGTAGCCAAGGCACGAATGCGGATATCCCCATCAAGGCCAACACGCGAAATTGCTAGGAGAAAATTCGACGTCAAACAGCTACAATCGCAAGAGATTGCTAGATCCTTTTCCGATCGCGTCTCCGAAAATCTCCTCAGAAGTCCTTTGCTGCAGCACAAAATATAGAGAACCAGTGGCAACACTGCCAAGCAGCCATCAGAGATGCCGCCTCTGAAGTGCTAGGGTTTACACGGCCACCACAACGAAACCCCTGGTTTGACGATGAATGCCGGCGATCACATCCAGCTAAACAAGAGGCATACAAACCGTGCTGCAAAGAAGGACACGAGCAGCTCGTGAGCTCTACGAGCAGAAAAGAGAAGGAGCATAAACTCTCAGAAAAAAAAGGGAGCAGGAGAAGCACGAGATCGAGAAGACAGAGGGATGTCACAACAGGAGCGAGGTTCGAAAGTTCTACAAAAAGGTGAAACAAACCTCCAGGGCTTATACACCCCGAACTGAAGCCTGTAGAGACCATCATGTGAACATCGTAGTAGAACCACAGTCAGTGCTGAGGATATGGAAGGACCACTTTTCCAAGCTGTATAATGGCGATGACGACCAAAACTCCGTCAGCAATACAGAACCATTCAATTTGGGTGCAGAAGGCCAACAATTCCACCCACCCGACATGGACGAAGTGTAGATAGCGATATCTAAACTAAAGTCGAACAAAGCCGCTGGAGCAGTTTGTGAGCCTTGAGACGGAGGCTAAGAAGATGGGTCTAGCGGTTAACGAGGGCAAGACCAAGTTAATGCTGTCGACAAGAAAGGACTACCAACATCGACATTTTGGAGCAAACTTCAACAAAGACAGATTTAACATCGAATTAGTTAAGGACTTGGTCTACCTGTGATCCGCTATCAACTCAGACAACAACACCAGCGCTGAAATCAAACGAAGAATCACTCTTGCCAATCGCTGCTTCTTTGGACTTAGAAGGCAATTTAGTAGTAAAGTCCTCTCCTATGAGGACTATGACATGGACTATGACAACATCTGATGATAACGCTTTGGGCTGCTTGGAGAGAAAAATTCTTCGAGTGATTTTTTGTCTCGTCTGCATTAATGGAGAATGGAGACGAAGATTCAACCAAGAACTGTACGAGCTGTACAGCGACACTGACCTAGCCAGAAAAGTAAAGGTCCAACGACTTAGATGGTTGGGTCATGTTGAGCGAATGGAAAATAATGCTCTGGCAGGTAGTCTTCGAATCCAACCTGGAAGGACGTAGCAGAAGAGGAAGACCACGACTCCGATGGAGCACACAGGTGGTAGAAGACCTGAACCAACTTGGCGTGCGAAACTGAAGAAAGCTAGTCAGGGACCGAGCTGGCTGGAGAAGTTTGTTGGGTGAGGCCCTGGTCCGACCTGGACTGTAGCGCCACGATAAGTAAATAAGGAAGTAATTGTAAGAAAGTCGAGCCAAATACATTTCCTCGTGATAAATTAAGAACATTAAAATGTCACTCGAAATTTTTCACCATCAGTTCAAATTCTAACATTGGGGCGAATATTACTCATCTGCCAACACTGACATTGTTCAATCTGAAGTTGTTTCCTCAACTAAAGCAAAGAAAAAACAAACGAAAACACTCAATTCTAACCTCAGTGAGTCCTTAAAGGACAGTTGTCCCAAATTAATGATTGTGTCAAGTTTGTTAACGTTTTTAATAACTAGAATTTTAGATGGGTCACATTTTCAATACAAAATTTGACAAAAGAAGGGTATAACTAAAACGATTAGGAAAATGTTCTATATATGTATACAAAAATGGATGAATGTTTGTATATAAACAATGGTCTCCAAATTGGCGCAACAGATATTTGAGGAAGAGTAGGAAAAACTCGGAAAACTCATTGGTTTGTAGATGCAATTTTTGTACATAAAGAGCTTTAAAATTACTAATTTCGATTAAACGATTAAAATCTGAATGTGTCATTGTTAATCGACAACCTTTTTGAAATAAATAAGTAAAGATAAAATAAATTACTAATTTCAAGAATCGAAAGCTAATGATCGTACGTTTCTAGCTTAATGTAGCTCAATTTTTAGTGGACTTGGTGAAAAATTCTCAAAATGCAGGAAAAACAAAAAAAAAAAAATCCAGAGAACAGTTTGCTTCGGAATTTTTGTTATGGGTGGTGAAGTAGAAATCTTCAAAATGTCGAAGACCCGAAAGCGTGAAATCCAGGCGAGACAAGGTTTGCCTTGGTTCTCCAAGAGATATAGCGCCACCCTACAATAAATTAATTAATCGATTGTATTATAACGATTAAACACAAAAACAGATGTGATAATATGCGGTAGTTTCTGAGAAAAAAAAATAAGAATAAAAAATCAGCCACTTGTGCTATTTCTACCAGGGGCAAAACATCGCTGATATACTTTTGAACCGTTACGTTATCGGTCTTCATACTCGGATTTTGGTTATATCTTACCAAAACCTTTACAGCGTCGTAGATATTTCGTATTTGTTTTTGTCAATAAGAGTCTACTAATTAACAAATTCAAGAAAACAATTGGACTAATCTGTGAAACAGAACATGATTTTAAAAAAATCAACTAAAGTATTGTTGCTTATTTTCTAAGACTAATTCAAATAACCAATACAGGGTAACACATTTCGTTGCTTCGAATTAGCAACGCGGGAAAACTCTGAAATCTTAAAATCCACAATATTAGTTGAACGTTTGCCATTTACGGTAATCGTTCGCTTAAATACTTAATAAGGCGGAAGGGTTGGGAAGATGTTTTAGACGTTCAAAAATCACGGCAATCTCTCCATCGAAAATTGGAGAGTATCTCTTCTTTATTCTTTTTCTGATCATAGATGGATTTATTGTGATCTTAAATTTGAAATGGAATCTCCTTCCACTTATAGAAATCCCAGAAGAATTGACTCGAAGAAATTTAGTCAAACTTTTAGCTCAAAGGTGCGCAATATACCAAACCTGAGTTACGACTTGGTTACAGATCTTGAGTCAGAGATTTCAAACTTCGAGGCTATTAAACACTGCCTTTAAGGACTCCTGTCCGATAAGATATAGTAAGACAACCTTTTCACCTTGGAAAATTACTGAGGAATCACTGAGGAAAATTACAAGAATTTTTTTAATATCTGCTATAAACAAAAATTTTATCAGCCTTACAAGGACGGCAAGAGTCCTTTTTCTGAACTGTTCAGGTTTTATCGAAAGAACATTCGAACCCCTATTTTCTTAAAGAAAAACAGATGGAACCTGAACGGCATCTCCAATGGAGACATTAGAGTTACTAATGAATGTACACTTTCCAAATTATGAAGAAGGATCACTCGAATCTTATCTGAAATCTGACTTTCAACATATCAACCTCCATAGAGCATGTAAACGCCATTATAACAAGAGAAAATATAGTCTTGGCTTTCAAAACTTTTTTCCACTACAAATCTCCAGGCCCTGATGGAATATTGCCTATAATGCTACAAAATCAGCTTGAACTAGGAGTACCATGGCTTGAGAGTATATTGAGAGGTTGACTCTTACTAAACTATGTCCCTTTATCTTGGAGACAGGTATAAGAGTATCGAAAATGGTAAAAGAGGGCACGAATCTACTAAAGATTATCGACCTATAAGCCTTACATCCTTTCTACTCAAAATCCTGGAGAGAATCGTAGAATCTCATATAAGGAGCATTCTGAGTAGTTGTCCCTTAACTCGCAGCATGCCTACATGAGGGGTAGATCTACAGAGACTACTCTTCATGAGG
>CAKKXW010000005.1:15140423-15150953 GCA_920937365.1 Sphaerophoria rueppellii | reverse complement strand
TCTTGTTTTTTTTTCTTTTTTTATATATTTTATAGTGCCACCATACCTACTCTACTTAAACCTAAGACCTAAGACTAAAACAAATATGTAAGCCGGCCAAGGCAAAAAATACCCCACCCCGGATTACCCATTGTCAAATGCCGTTTGAAGCCACCAAAACTGGTTCTCCTGCTTCACCCTATCAATGCGGTCCTGTTCGGACACAGCCCTACTGAACCGAAGCAGCTCCGCTCCATCACGAGCGAGGATGCCTGGTTCATACAGGAGTCGCCGGTCTATGGTTTTACGCTTGACGTGGTAGATAAGCGGTACTGCCAATCTATCCTGTATCATGCCGCACTGGTCTAAATAGAGGAATGCCTCTGGTGGAATGAAGCCGCTCAAGCGTGCATTCTCGAAGTAGTTCTCGTTCGTATAAAACGGCCCGAAAATCAAATTGTTGGTCGAAGTCATAGCTCTCGCAATATAGCCCCGAACAAGTTGTATCACGACATTGTCAATTCTGTTGATCCGAGCCCCATTGTATAGAACCTCGTTTGAATAATAATTCAAATAAGAAGATTCCGGTGTCCGATACCCACCGAGACCGCGCAGAAGACACTGCCTCTCGAACACCCGAAACTTCTCCATTTGGGAAGGGGCAACGTTGAACCACACTGGACAACCATGAACGATCATTGGCCGTAAGAGGCCCATGTAGCGAATAACCTTCACTCTGAGGTCAAGCCGACTGCTGTAAAACAGCCGTTTTTCAGATCGAAGGCTCCTCTAGCCTTAGTCAGAGCAGCGTCTATATGTCTGTCGAAATGCAGATACTGGTCCAACCAGATACCGAGGTACTTCACTACACTTTTGCTCGTCAATGCCTGTCCGTGAGAATCAACAATGACCATATTGCGCCGTTTCTTACACGTATCTGGCGAAGCCTTAGCCAACGGAGTCCGGAACAAAATTGTCTCCGACTTTTGGACATTTATTTTCAGTTTTCAGTCGTCGTAGTATCACTGAATCTTCTCGAAGTCACGCTGCAAGAGAATTCTAATAACTCCCACCTTTCGAGCCGTTCTGTACGCAATCAGGTCATCGGCATACGCAGTTGCGTTATTTAAGCTTCCTATCCGCAGCCCACTTAATCAGAGCTCTATTGATGATCTTTTCGAATAGCTTACTGATACTTGGAAGAAGACTTATCGACCCAAGATTTGATGGATTGGAGTTGTCCTTTCCCTTTTTCGGGAGAGGATGAACCACAGCCGTCTTCCAACGCTCTGGATAATATGCATTATTCAGCACGTTGTTGAACTGAGTGGTGTAGATGTCTATTGCCTCAATCGGTAAGTGTCTTAGTATAATGCTTTATATACCATCGACACCTGCCAACTTCTTATTCTTTTTTGAATCAAAGATGAGCTACCTTCGTGATGAGCAAGTTACTTGAGCTCGTTCGATCGGCGATTATTGCGTTTGCTAAGAAGTCGTCATCAAACCGGGTAAAACCACGGTTCTCGGGTCGCCAGTGCGTAATATCATTCCTTGGGTAGAAGTGATGAAGTATGGCTCTGTTTTCCAGGTTCGGGCGAGTGCAAGTATTCACCTTATACACTTGCTGGAAAGCAGCACCAACTGTCTCCACTTTCTTCTGCAGATCTTCAATCACAAAGAAGTCATCGTCCAAGACGACTTCCTCAATATCAATTGGCGCTGTCAGAAGTACGTCTCTGTTCTCTACTGTCCTCTGGAGCTTAAGACACGGAAAGTCGTTCTGATTCTTGGGCCAAAATATCGTATTATGTAATTTGAGGGAACATACTCGGGTCGCTAGAATTGACGGCCCGAATTTTCTTGTCCCAGTACAAATTAATAGATTACCTGTAGTTTTCCTTGATCAGGGTGTTGACGTTCTTAATCGACGACTTCAGTGTTCTAATCTCCAGGTCGTTCGGGTCTGTAAACCGTCTGTACAAGTTTTTAAGTCTTGTCAGTAGTCCGCTTTTCTGTCTGTGCAGTGCGTCTATGGTCGCGTTACTGTAGACGTTGTTTTGGTCGCGTTCCTTGTACTTCGGTATTGTCCGTTCCATTGTCTGTTTTATTATGTTGTCCATCTGTTCATGGTGTTGGTCGATTTCTGTGTTTCTCAAGTTTCTGTTTTTTGGTGGGGCTGTATCACTCGGACGTAGTTCTCTCGCTAGGACGTTGGTGAAACGAGGCCAGTGCGTCTTACTATAATTGTAAGAATGCGTTAGAACTTATTCATCCAACTCCACGGCCTCGTTCGGAATCTGAATTACAGCAGCGAGTCTGCAGTGGTCACTGTGGTACTCGACTGTCTGTAAGCAGTTTCGAAGGTGACTACCCACTTTTTCAGTTTTAGTCAGTCTGGTATCGTACAGCAAAAGGTCCAGGAAGGAACCGCTCCTTGGGAACGATGGCCTTTCTGTAGCCAGCAAGTCGACACCATATTCAACACACACAAAGATTCAGCAAAATGAAAAGATGATTAACTCTTAGATTGTTAGTTTGATTTCCCCAATCTTCATGTTTTGCGTTGAAATCTCCGGCCATAACGAAGTAGTTTTCTTCCACGCTCAGTTTTAGTACTCTAAAGAGAATATCGAGCTCTGAAATAAAGGTTGTAGCCTGCGGGGCTTCAGCCGCATAAGACACAATCATATAATCCACTTCCTTGAGTGAGAGAGCTGCATATGACGCAGACTTCCAGCGTCCTCAGCTTTCGCAAATCATTATTGTATAAGACTTTATAATTAATGCCCGTACGTATGAAGTAGTGTCCGTAGCTTAGTGGTTAGGTGCGTTGGCTGCTAAGCAGAACGTCGTGGGTTCGAATCCTACTCGGGCCCAAAGTTTTTATTTCATCTTTCACGGACACTGCCTCTTGCGAAGAACTGACAAAACTTCCAAGAGTATCATCTGTCATGAAAAAGTGCTTCTCAACTTTGCCGTTCGGAATCGGCGTAAAATTGTAGGTCCCCTCAATTCTTCACATGCACCTAGAGAATTGTTGATGAGAGTAAGCCACTTAGGCCTCGGCTCTTCAAGAGCTGTCGCGCCACTCTATTTATTTATTTTTACGTATGACTCCTTGTGTGGAGTCGGGTCGATCCCTTCTTACGATATTGTAATTGTTATTAGTCATTTTGTGTTTCTGGCTAACTAAGCCAAAACTAGACATTGCTCTATATAGTTGGTCTCTATCGATGCTGTCATACGCGGCCTTGAAATCGATGCAAAGATGGTAGGTATCGATTTGAAGTTCCTGGGTCTTTTCCAAGATCTGCCGTAGGGTGAATATTTGATCGAAGGTGGACTTTCCGGGTCTGAAGCCACACTGATAAGGACCAACCAGGTTGACGAAGGGCTATAAACGTTCACACAGCACGGCAGACAAGATCTTTTAGGCGATGTTAAGGAGACTTATACCTCTGTAGTTGGTGCAGTTCAGTGGATCTCCTTTTTTGAGGATCGGGCATAGGATGCTGAGGTTCCATTCATCGGGCATGCTTTCCTCCGACCAAATATTGCTGATGAGCTGGTGCATGCTCCTAACCAAATCATCTCCAGCTGCTTTAAACAGTTCGGTGGCTAGCCCGTCTGCTCCAGTGGCTTTGTTTGACTTTAGCTTAGATATCGCTATCTTCACTTCGTCCATGTCGGGTGGGTGGAATTGTTGGCCTTCTGCACCCAAATTGAATGGTTCTGTATTGCTGACGGAGTTTTGGTCGTCATCGCCATTATACAGCTTGGAAAAGTGGTCTTTCCATATCCTCAGCACTGACTGTGGTTCTACTACGATGTTCACATGATGGTCTCTACAGGCTTCAGTTCGGGGTTTATAAGCCCTGGAGGTTTGTTTCACCTTTTTGTAGAACTTTCGAACCTCGCTCCTGTTGTGACATCCCTCTGTGTCCTCGATCTCCTGCTTCTCATGCTCCCTTTTTTTCTTTCTGAGAGTTTATGCTCCTTCTCCTTTTCTGCTCGTAGAGCTCACGAGCTGCTCGTGTCCTTCTTTGCAGCGCCGCTTTGTATGCCTCTTGTTTAGCTGCATGCGCTCACCGGCATTCATCGTCAAACAAGGGGTTTCGTTTACTACTCCTGTGGTTAATTTTTCTAAACTCGGATAGCCTAACTCCCTTTAGCGTGTGTTGCATATACCTCATAATATATGTCATATAATATCTATACAATTCATTAAATACATTAATATCCTATTTTTCTAAAAAAAAAAAATTATCAACTTTGCCGTTACGAATCTCTTTTTAATTGAATTCCCTTCAATTCTTCATCCGCACTTTGAATTGTCAAAAAGTGTTAGGTTAGCCTTGCCATTCCAAAGTGCTACCAATATTATTGTTATTATTATTATCTTTAGAGCCCAGTTATAGCGATCATTAAGAACTATCATTAAAAAATTTCATTTGGAGAATGTAGTGTGTTATACTTTGATTTTGTATACCAATCACATACCAATCGATGGCAAATCCATTGAAATATTTTTTTTGGCGAAAAATAATAAAAAAAAGAATATTTTTGATGAAAAATGCATTCTTTTATTTTAATGATGAAAATTCGTTTTAATGACAAGCTAATAAATTTTCAAAAAATGAAACACTTTGTTCCAGTGTTTCTGTTCCCTTTTTTTAATGTTCCATCTTTCGTTAAAAAATGTAATGAAGCATTTCCATCACCATCATTAAAAAAAATAGGTCCGTTCGCGTACTTTCTGCACTAAAATTCGTAAAACAAGACATTTTATGGAGTGGGGGTAAAATTCTCTCACAGAATAACAAAACTACAAAAAAGTAAGCGAACGGGAAAACAACAAATTTTACCCACATTTTAATTGTCAAGTTTTTTTGTATGAAGAATTGAAACTTTGAATTCAAATTTATTTATTTATTTGCTATTTTCAAACAAATTTGACACTTTTCACAAATCAGCCCAAAGAAATTTCTTTGGCTAAAATTCGTAGGTTGGGGAAATTTTTTACTCTCTCGTGAGCGCTCTCTTTAACGAAAAATTACCAAATTTTTGAGTACGCGAACAGCATTTGGTTAAATTTCGTAATTTTTCGTAAAATTGGACTGTTTTAGGAGGGTACGCGAACGGACCTAATATTTGGTGTCAAAAATAAAAATAAATGCTTGAATGACATTAAAGTAATAACATTTTTTTAATGATCGCTATAATCACACGTAAGTAAAAAAATCGAATTTTCATGTGTTCCAACTTTTAATGATTGTTTTTAATGATCGCTATAACTGGCCCCTTATTTTTTCATTTCAAAAGTTAATAAACTTAAAACTGAAGATTACAAGCATGGCTCATGGAAAAAAAATTGGTTATATGAAGAAAACTTTTCAGCAATTGAGAAAAGAAAGAGAATAATGGCAGAGGGAAAACAAATACTCATTTTAATGGAGTTATTTTATAAATAAGATGAAATCTATATATATAAAAATGTTATGTTGGTTTGTGTACGCACGAAAAACTCAACAACCGTTTGACCGATTTTCTTAATTTTTGTTTTAAATTAAAGAGGAATAGGGGCAGAAGGTTGTTAACAGACAAAACGTAAACTTTTCAAATCGCAAACGGTGTAAATGTTAAAAAAATAATGCTTTTCTCTTCAGCAAAATATATCAATATAGCTACGAATATTCGTTTTCAGATTTCAGTATCAAAAAAAAAAATTAAATGTCAGTGAAGAAAAATATTATTTGTCAAATATTGTTTTTCATCGACATTAAAAAAAAAACCTACACACTTGACATTTTTCGTTGTCGATTTTTTAATTTTTTAAGATTTGTTGCTTAGTTCGACTCATTACTTTTATACTAATGGAGCATTTGTCATCGTATTTTGAGGGAACGTTTGGGTAGTGGCGTAAATGAGTTAAAACTATTTTGTATAAAATCGACCAAGCCGTTTATGATATGAAACTGGTAGTGGAGTAGTGACGTAGTGGGTAGCAGGTAGCAGGTAGTGCGGTGACGGGTAGCGTGTAGAAGTAGCGGGTAGCGGGTAACGTATAGTAGGTTAACGGAGTACCGAGTGGCAAGAAACAGATAAGGATAAACGGGTAGTGGGTAGTAGGGCCGTGGATAGCGTTTAGCGGGTAGTTCGATAGCGGGGTGCAAAAATTGAGGTCTTATTTTTATCAAACGAGGAAGTACGAAGTCTGCTAGGTCTGATTTTTTAAATTCGTTGCTTTTGATTTGTTGAACTGCTTGCAGCAAATTCTCTAAAAACGTAGGATTATTTTTGTTAAGGAAATGACTGAAAATGTTAAATTTCATTGAACAACCTGTATTTGGTTTAATACATGTCATTAAAATATAATCATACTGAATATTTAAGATCATTTCATATCGTTTGTCATGAAAATTTCAATTGTTCGTACTGTAGAGTTTAATTCAAATTTTTACCGGATTATTTGATGCACATGTATTTTTGACTCACTTATTTTGTACCAGTGGAGTGTTCTGCACCGAATGTTCGGGTAGTGGCGTGAATGGGTTTTTAAGTATTTTGTGAAAAATCGACCAAGTCGTTAATGACATATGAGCAGGGTAGTGTAGTAGCGGGGTAGCGGAGTGACAGGAAACAGGAGTATGTAGAGGGCATAGGAGTAGCAGTTAGCGTGTAGGGTAGGATAGCGAGTAACGAGGTACCGGAGTTGCGGGAAACGGATAGCAGTTTAGGTCTTTAATTTATAGCATTTGCAATCACAATCCATAAAACTCAAGGTCAATCTTTTGAATTATGTGGCTTAGATTTAGATGCGACAGATAGTCCTTATATCTACGCAAACAGAAAAACAAAAAATATTGAAAAATTAAATTTGTATGAAATGTAATCTTTGTTTTGTTTCTCATTTCTCAACCATCCAATCACATGTGCCACTGCGAAGTGTGGCAGGGTACAGCTAGTAAATTTATAAAATAAAAATAAATGCAACAAAATGTATCTAATCAATCCGATTCGATTTTTAAGTGTTGTTGACTCAATTTTTATTTAATGGCTTTAAGTTTAGCTAAAACAAAATTGTAATAGAATTATTATTGAAGTATAATGTTGTACATGTTTCTAAATGAAACTGCATCTAATAAAAACTGAATAAGTAGACACAAACCGTTATCTCCATTCAGAACACCTAGACATTCTTCAAGTGACCGAAAACTCTAGTTAAAATATAGCCGCCAAATTTCCTGCAACATTGGGCATATTGCAACAAAGAGGAAAATGTTTTCAACTTGATTAAGGTTGCACAAAGTGCCAGTTTGGGTTGTTATCAGTTCTGTGATTGAGCTCTAGCATCTCCGTGTGTGCCTTAAATATGGTACTTATTTCCATTACAGTAAATTCATCTCTAAAGTAATTAGAAGTCCCGAGACTGGGGTTAAGTTTACTGTAAATTGATCTCGACACAGACTCCCTCGCCTTATCTAGATAGCTTTGAAACAGGTGATCATCAATAGTAGATATACATTCGTAGAGAACGCGTCTCCACGTATCTAAACTATCAACAGATAGAGACAGAGGAAAGTTGTGTGCCGATGCCAAATCATATCAGTCTTACAGTGATGTCTTACCGACATCTAAAACACACTGATAGGATCCTCTTTTGCAAATTGTTGACCGACATTACACTCAATATATAATCTTCATTTGTTTTTAAATTCTTTTATCCCGAATAGGGTTAAAAGCATCAAACCCGAGGAAAAGTCATGGTTTGATTCAAGCTGTAAAGAGGTTATCAGGGAAAAAGAAGTAAAGTTCCAGTGTTTTAGAGCCAACCCAACTGAGGAAAACCGGAACAAGGTAAAACAAGCCAGGAAGGCCAGCTATGCCAATATTCGTAGGACCAAATTTTTACATGACCAAAAATTAAGGCAAAAAATACTGCAATGTATCAAAGACAGTAAGAATTTTTGGTCATTTGTAAAAAATATGAAGAATTCTTCTTTTTCCTCGGACCCTACAATCGTCGACAATGACACCCCAGTTGTTAGCTCGCTCGCGAAAGCGAACCTTTTTGCTAGGCAGTTCGCCGCCAGCTCTTGGCTGCCAGAGAGTGTCATGACTCCTCCAGTTCTTGAGCGCGTCAATGACTCCATGGGACCAATCTTCTTCCGCACTCGTGCTGTGGCGAGAGTATTTAAGGATCTCAATATACATAAATCCGCTGGTCCGAATGGTATCCCCGCTATTATTCTGAAGAGGTGTTCTTCCACGCTGGCAAAACCCTTGCGTAAGCTTTTCCATCTATCCTATTCTTCTGGGCTCGTTCCGAGCATTTGGAAAACTGCATTTGTCCAGCCTATTCCAAAAAAAGGCGAATCTTCTTCTCCCTCCAATTATCGTCCGATTGCACTTACGTCCCTACTTTCTAAGGTCATGGAAACGCTCATAAACTATCAGCTTAAGAAATATCTCGAAGACCGAAAGCTTCTTAATGACCGACAGAACGGCTTTCGCAGCAACAGGTCCACTGCTGATTTGATGGTTTATCTCACCAAACAGTGGAACAAATCTTTACATCGTTTTGGAGAAAGTAAGATTGTTGCACTTGATATTTGATAAAGTCTGGCATCTTGCTCTTTAATCGAAATTACGTGCCTTCGGTATCGATGAATCCCTTCTTCGTTGGATTAGAAACTTTCTTTCGAACCGTTCAATACAATTTATATTGGACGGATTCAAGTCTGAAATCCACAATATAAATGCTGGTGTGCCCCAGGGCTCCGTTTTGTCTCCGACCCTCTTCCTCATTTTCATTAATGATCTCTTATCTGTTACTTCTAATCCAGTTCATTGTTTCGCTGACGATAGTACCCTTAGCTTTTCATATTCGTTCCCAGACTCACATCCCTCCTCTTCGGATATGGAACTGCAACGGCTAAATATGATAAGCTCATTATACTCTGACTTAAACAGCATTGTCCAATGGGGAATTAAAAACCGTGTAGAGTTTAATGCTTCGAAAACTCAATACTGTCTTGTATCGTTGAAGCGAGATATATATGAGTGGCACATGCATCAAAGAGACCGAACATCTCGAGATTCTCGGTGTGTGCATCACTGACCACCTCTTGTGGTCCGAGCACATACGCGATGTCGCCAAAAATGCCGCAAGATGTTTGGGTTTCTTAAGACGGTGCAAGAAATTGTTCTCTCCGTCTGATCTGGCTATTACCTATAAAACCTATATCCGTCCAAGCCTTGAGTACAATTCCCACCTTTGGGCTTGTGCTCCAGCTACTTACTTAAGCCTCTTGGATGGAATACAAAAAAGAGCTGTAAGAATGATTGGTGATAGAGAGATAACTATCTCATTCACTTCATTGGAACACCGTCGCGTTGTAACGTTTCGTGGCTCTCCTTGTTTTATCGTTACTTCTACGGTAATTACTCTAGTGAAATTGCCAGTTGCATTCCTCCCCTTAAACAATTCAACCGTAATACTCGCGCTTCCAGGAATGCCCATCAGTACGCTCAAGTATAGAGAATCGTTCTTTAGCCGTACTACGCGAATGTGGAACTCTCTTCCACACTCTGTCTTTCCCGATCATTGCAGTGTTCATGAATTTAAGACCAATGTTCACCGGCACCTCCTCTGCAACCCCTACCCTCTTTCCTAAAGCACTCTATGGCATAATAAGGGTATAAAAACCCCTTAAAAAAAAATATTGTATCGGTATAGCATAATTGGGCGTGTTAGTTGGGAGTCTAAAGATACGCTTGAAAAAATATCTTTGGACAGCTTCGATTTCTCCTATTTGCTTGTACCCATAAACTTCATTGCCATAACACAAACAGCTTTGGATGGTTGCTTCAAATACTTTAAACTTAGACGTAGGATCTACAAGTTTGTTGTTAAAAAAGTTTGACCACATACAATTAATTGCAGTTTTTGCGACTCTCACCTTATCTTTTATGTGAACACCAAAATTCAGGTTAGAAGTTAATGTGTAGCCTAAATATTTAAATTCTTTCACCACTTCTAAGTTGGACCCATTGAGGGTCCAGTTGCGGTCGGTTGTAGTTCTACGATGTTGGGACCTAAAGACCATAATCTTCGACTTCGAGGTGTTTATTTGGAGATCCCATAGATCACAAAATTGTTTTAATTTGTTTATTTGAAGCTGAAGTGTGACTGCATTATCAGTTAAGATCACCAAGTCATCGGCGTAGAGCAAAACTTTTATAAATATATCACCAAAAGTAACACCACCAGGAATATAGTCTTCAATATCATTTATAAACAGTGAAAAGATTAGCAGGCTTAAAATGCAGCCTTGAGGCACACCAGTATTACAACTAAACGGTTTCGATTTGCTACTACCATTTGAAACTACAGCCGTCATGTTTGAGAGCAGCTGCTCATAGATTCGGATAAATTTTGTCGATATTACGTCAGTGTGAAGTCGAAGTTTATTTGTTTAATTTTGTTAAAACACTAGATACCCTAGAGGTTTATTTGTGGAGCTTCAGCTTCTAATACCAGAAATC